>CM060360.1:86745166-87313705 GCA_030545235.1 Helianthus tuberosus
GATCATGGTTTTGTTATAGTTTTGCTTATTATTATCTATTAAGGCAATTGTAATGGACAAGAGAAGAACCATGTATAAGACTCATTACGAATGGGTCAGATATATTAGAATGATATGCAAGAGAAGGAATTTATGTTAGACCCTTTATAAAAGGGTCGAAAGGATTAGAATGAAAGAATAAGAATGATGGTATGATGATTATATTAAGAATGCATTCAAGTAAAAGAATGATGGTACTAGCTAACAAGCGAACTTGTAAAGTTACGCTAATGGCATGATTGTCATATTTTCGTGAGTTAAAATCTTATGTTAGTATGAAGAATTAAGTTTTTAATGATATTAACTTTTGATGTTGTGATGTAGGTAAAACTCAAGTCTAAATGGTCAAGCTTCGCTCGGATTGAACACACTTCGAATGCCCTCTATGCGCTTCCGCAACTTTTGTAATGATGTTAACGGGTCAAAATACTTTTGTTATAAATAGCTTATGTTTAGTAGCTAGACTTTAAGCCTTAACATGCCATTTCTTTTTGTAAACCCTAGTTGATGGTAAATGTTTAAATCGCGATGGTTTTCTTGTAAGGATAATTGTGTTTGTTCTATTGATATGTAAAAAGTTTAAATTGGGTCATGATTTTTGTCGTTAATGTATTGATTTTTTGTCCTTATGGAAAGTGGGCGTTTCAATTGCACTTAAGGATTTTAATCATGGTTAAACGAACTTTTCGGTGAAAAGTTTAGGTATTAAAACACCTAAATAAGTTTCTAAATACTTATAAGGATTTATATAAGTTAAAAGTGAAGCTTATAAATAGATAAATTTTTAGGGAAATATAAATATCTAGAAAACCAATCAATGTGTTTATATTATGTGATAAGTGTATATATTAGATACGATTAGGGTAATCTAAATAATACACTAATGATACCAAGAAATACTTATGAGAAACAAGTATAAAGGACACATGAATACATATACACAATATCCTCATATAACCAAGAAATGCTAAGCAGTAGAATACATAAAACTCACTTATATGATGTCCCTAAACGGACGAGCAAATAATACGGGCGACAGAAAAAAATTACAAGAATATATATTCATAAGAAATAAAGTATATTTCAATCGACCAAATAAAACATGTAAACAAATAGGTCGAAAAAGGAATACATGACATTCGACGATGACAAAATGGGCGTATCGCCATCACGAGAGGTTAACATTTTGGGCGATTCTTCGACGCGGAAATATACCTATTAAATGACTACGAAGACAAGTCTAAAAATAAGATATTTTTAGATACTGAACGGAGGTATATCTTGTCGATAACAAAATACAGAAAGTTGAAAATCTATAAAATTACTAAGTATTTTATATGGAAATGAAAACATTTAAAAATCCTATACTTAGTAAATTTTGAAAAAAAATGCAAGAATAATTCTTATGGACTCATAAATCTTATTTTGGGCTAGGGCCCAATAATAAAATACATGGGCAATGGCCCAATAATAATAAATCATGGGCAATGGCCCAATAACAAAATACATGGGCAAGGGCCCAATAACAATAAATCATGGGCAAGAGCCCAATAATATTAAAACATGGGCAAGGCTTAATAACATTAAAGAATGGGCAAGGCCCAATAATATAAAAGACATGGGCTAGGCCCAATGACATAAAAGACATGGGCTACGCCCAATGACATAAAAACATGGGTTAGGCCCAATGACACACACACATAACATGGGATAGGCCCAAAGGCATGGGCTAGACCCAATGACATAGGCTAGGCCCAAAGACATGGGTTCGACCCAATGACACGCGTGCGAAGCACGAGGATATGTGAAGGGTGAAGTCCGTTCACACATGATTCAATACACACCAAAAGTATATATATAATCAATTGTGAAATTATATATAACAATCGAACGAACAAACTACCAACACACTAAATTACAAAGTTGTTCCAAATATGATAAGTGAAAACATAATAAAATTCATAAGTGAAAACATAATAAAATTCAAGATGAACAACCTGTACGAGGTCCAATAAGACCTACGTGTCTAATAAAGTTAGTACACATGTAGGTTATACACGCGTACGGACGCTCACTTTCATTATTACAATACGCGGAATGCAAACTTGTGAGTTCATGTCCCTCCTTTTAATGATTTTAATGTTTTGTTTTTAAAACAATCGAGGGGAAATACATGTCATAATAAACGGTATGTTAGCTATAGGTTTAGATGATAACATGACCAATGTACGTTAGTAGGATGATGGCATTAGTAATTATTAATCACTTAGTGACCATGATGCAAAAGGTGTGGATCTATAGAGCTTGAGACACGCTCCACTCCTGGTTGGTGCCATATGAGTGCTTTTGTGATCCCAATGATGTCAAAATTGCCTCGGGTTGGTTACTTACTTATGGTACATACTGTCAGGGTGTTCCGACACACTGATAGATCCTTAAAAAAATCGATGAATGCTAATAACATACCATGATTTCATTACAAGATTACAAACATGAGATTTCATATGATAACGTTAACTACATGAACTCGCTCAACCTTTGTTGACTTTTTAAAACTAAATGTATTTCAGGAAACAAGTCTTGAGCCGATGATACACTACGGGAACGGGAATGACAATGACAACGATTGCCGCTTTTGGAGGAATTGTCTTCTATATCCCAACTTCGTATGGGTATATAGGGGAGAAAACCTCAATATGTTTTATGTCAAAAACAATCTTTTGTGAAGTGTAATATAACTTGATAACTATGTTATTTTAGCGTTGTAAACGTTGTTGAAACTTGAAAACTATGTTGGAAACTTGTAAACTTTGCTTGAAATCAATATATCTATGGCATCGTTGTTGGTTTATATTGTTTACACACTTGGATGCAATGATTACCTTTATTACGTCACACACAATACGCTTCCGCTACTAGCAGGGTGTGACAAATTCCTTCTTTGTGCGACATAGTTTTTTCCTCGTTCATCTTTAAGCTGCAGCAATTGAATCCTCGGCATCCATGTCTGCCTCATCTTCAAGTCACGCTTGATCCAAATCTAATTCGAAGAGGCTTGAACCCTTCTAATATCATTTGTCCTTGTGGTGGTGTAACAGAGTACAAGTATTCCACCACTAAGGCTAACCCTTAGTGTCGGTTCTTAAGTTGTGTAAGTGACCAAATTCTATTATTTTTGTACATTCTTAATGTGTTATATAAGTTCTGCACAATGAATAATGTCTAATTATAGTTAGGGGATGTGGATTTCTTCATTGGGCTGACCTACCTGATACAGCACATTGTCAAATATGTGATGAGGTAATTTTTGCTTTGTTAAAGAGTAATGGTGTGGGTCGGGTGTATTATATTTTAAGCCCTTTTTAACACGTTAGTCAAGTTTTAAATTTATAAAACACGATATTCTACTAACACTAAACACACACATGGGCAAGTGCACCCACCGTGAGCGTAGTATAGCGTTGGTAAGATACCAAGGTCGTCCAAGGACACGAGAGCTTTTAATAGCGGTTTATCCTCAAAGTCTAATCAAATAAAAAATTTTAAAAAAGGTTTTAAACATGAAAATAAAAATGCTGAAAAATAAAAAGAAAAATAAAACAGACAGACAAGATGAATCACTTGGATCCGACTCGCCTTTAGTGTAACCTTTGATGATTTCCGCACTTTTGCACTTTTTAAGAGATTATCTTAGTTATAGTAGTAGGCCCCTCTTTTGAAGGTGACGTTACCCTCAACCCAGTAGTTTGAGTCAGCAAGGATACAATCCTAAAGGGTTGGAATATTGGAAGATAATTAATTAAGTTATTAATGCGTAATGTGGTAGGCCCCTCTTTTGAAGGCGACGTTACCCTCGGCTACGTGGTTTGAGTCAACAGGGATACAATCCCAAGTAGCTAGGTTAATGTATTAATAGTAGTTTACATATGAGGAGATCAAGGAATTCGCACCCCCGCCATCCAATACCAGTGGGTATTGAAGGAGGTCCTAGTAAGCTTGACCCAGATCCTTGCAGGATCTATACACTGAACAAGGCAAGAACCTTACCAAACCATTCCCTTTACCCCCGACTAGGTAGCCAACATATCTCTATATAGACCGTAGAGATATGAATGGTGTAAATCTTTTATTTTATATAAACAGTAAAATAATGACAAGACATAAGAAACTAGTTATTAAAGTCATTAATACAAAACCAAATAAAAAGTGCGAAAAGATTAAAAATAAAAAGTATTACACAAAATGCTTGTCTTCACCAAGTGATGTAAGAGACTTAGGCAACCATGGCCTTTGATTGTCAAGAACTCTTACTATCAATCTTGGATCCCGAGACTACTACACACACTCTAGGTGGATGAGGGATGATGGTGGTGGATGTGGGTGTTGTGATGGTAGTGGAGTGTGGGTGAAGTGAGAGAGAGGTGGTTTACCAATGGATGCCTTTGAAGTGAGCCAAGCACCCATATTTATAGCCTGCACAGAAGCCCGAACATGGCCCCGTGTCCATTGGGCACATCCCCGTGTCCATCGTTATTCTCTTTCTTCATTAATTGCAATTTGTCTGCTTTAGCTCCACACGCCCCCGTGTTCACTGGGCATGGCCCCTTGTGCAGAAGCGAATCTATACTATAAAGATTTGCAAGATTTTACGAATCTTAGCGTTGACCACGGCCCGTGTTGAGCTGGGCACGCCCCCATGCTGGGAATAAAAGCTTCTATGACTTTGTCTTTTCTGCAGGTGCCTGGCCACACCCCCGTGTCCGCTGGGCACGGGGCCATGGTCAGCCTTTTGTTCCTTTGTTTTTGCTTGGGAAGATGCTGTCGAGGGGTCGGGCATGCCATGTTTATTTCTTTTCTTGTATTTATGTTAGATTTGGCTGCATATTTGTTCCTTTTGTTCAATTACGCTCATTCAGTCCTGAAAATACAAAAGGAAGACAAAAGCACACTTTTTCCAACATTAGTACTAAAAAAGGGTTAGTTTTATGCCTCATTTGATGTAATTTATATGTTGCATTTTGCACACATCAAATACCCCCACACTTGAATCTTTGCTTGTCCTCAAGCAAAACTCCTTATAATGTGGCTTACACGCCCAAATGGAATGGGTAGTAGAGAAGTTTTGGGTTTGTCTTGAGTGTCGGGAATCCAAGATCTTTATTGGGTTTTATTTTTATGCTATTTACAATCCTATTCGTTATGATTTATTTAGAACGTTTCATAAGGAAAATTACTTATTTGGGCATAACATGCCTCTTTAAAATTCCATTTATATACAAGTTCACATACCTCACGGGAGATCACTCAACACTCGGCCGAATATGTATTTTTGTGAAACACACGAGACCGACATGGAACTTACTTCTACCATATGCTTGCCAAGCAATCAATCCTCCTCCTTTTTAACTATAAACCTTTGTAAATATCAAGAGAACTTGGGGAAGGGTTAGGCTTGGGTTAAAGGTAGGTGGTTTTGGGTTAGTGGTTAGTAAAAAGGGCGAAAAACGTAAAAAGCATCAGTCGTCGTAAAACTTTTTGTTTTTGTGACATTTTATTCGAACAAAGCACTTTCAAACAAAGTTTCTTTGAGAAACTTGTTTGTTTATTGCTAGACTTCTCTTTTTTTTCATAAGGAATCGTCATAAGAAAACCGAGCTTCTTACTAAAACAAAAGGGTTTAAAAGAAAAAAGTTTTGGTGGGTAAAGGGTGTTTATTTTCTGGGTTTAGAAATGAAAAGGTTTAGGCTTAAAAGGGTTAACTAGGGGGATTTTGGGTAGGTTAAAAGAAAAATAATTTTGTTGAAAAGAAAAAAAGGATTAGTCCTAATGCCTCTAGTATTTACTTACTAGGGTTTAAGTTGGTAAGGACCGTGAATGTATTATCGTGGCAAGTTCTAGAGTCGTAAGAAACCAAGCGGCTATTCACACAAGAAACGAAAAATGAGCATTTAGTTTAAAGATGTATATTTGTATGCTCAATAAAGGCTCAAAACTCACTTTTTGTGGGAATGAGTTTATAATGTGATCAAGTATATATAATCAAATTTTAACTAGATTTGTCATGCCGTTTCATAATTATCTTATTTGGCTCTTTTATCTCGACGCTATAGGTTGTCAATTTGTAAAAATATAACCTTTTTATAACTTTTTATTCCCAAATTAAACCAAGACAAGTAAAAAAACGAATTTTTAAAAAAAAAATTGGGGTGATTAGCGGTTCCAATAGAGTTTTGTGTAAGGCTTGTTATTAGGACTTGCAAAATTCAAGGTTTTAGCATCCCCCCCCCCCCCACTTAAATTGCACATTTTCCTCAATGTGTCCCAAAAATAAGTTTTTAGGTTGATTGAATGTGTTAAAAGGTGTTTAAAAGAAGGTTTTGATGTTACTGGACATCTGGACACGTGTTGGTGCATGCGTCTGTCGACTTCGTCTTGTATCGAGTCTTACATCATTCATGGCATGAAAATCGAGGAAACAAGTCTATGAGCTGATTTCGCTTGAAGAGAACAAGGAAGGTTCAAGCGAAATAGTTGATTTCGCTTGAATATGTGATTTAGCTTGAATACGTTATTTCGCTTGAGTGTGTTTCGCTTGAGCATATTCAAGCGAAACCTCATGTCCTATATATACCTCTCAAGAGGATTCATTTGTAACAGTTCCTGAAATTCATACCGAAGTGCTGCCGGTGTGATTTGTGCATGTAATCGTTGTTATATCAAGTAAATAGTGTTTAAAGTGAATTACAAGCTGTGTCTAAGTCAGTTTCTTAGTTTCCGCCTCTGAAACTTATCAAAACTTCTCTGAACGACTCGTTCGGGTCACCACACGATCCTACAATTGGTATCAGAGCACAGGAGGAGGAGTTCTGCAGATTACAACCTGTTTTCATTGTGTTTTCTTACTTCTACACCTTCTTTCTTCAATAGAACAAGATTTAACGGTCAAAATCAGCCAAATTTTTCACAGATTGTGTAAAACTGCATATTAACAAACCCTTGAAAGTTTCACAGTAAAATTCAACCTAAAAGTGGTAGAAATGGACCTCAGACCAGATTCCGCTTGAACGAACAACTAAGTTTCCGCTTGAGATTGCCATATTCCGCTTGAAAAGTTTCAAGCAAAATCTGATATTTCGCTTCAACGTGCTGTGATTCTGCTCAAAATTTGCTAAGTAGAGTATTTTGCTTGAAACAGTGCTGGTTATTTCGCTTGAAACAGAAATTAGGGGATTCAGCTTCAAGACACTATTCCGCTTGAGCAGGGTTTGAGTGTGATAGTTTGTGATTTCGCTTGAAGATCTTGTTCCGCTTGAAATTGTCTGTTTTTGAAAAGTGTGTTACTGAATCATGAGTGAAGAACTTTACAACGCGTTCGCCACATCTCCTACTACTCCGGCTTCCATTGCTCAGAACATGAATTTGGAAAAAGAAACCGGAACGTTACAACCCCCCCCCCCCCCCCGAAGCTAATGAGCATAGAGGAGTATTACGGATGGAAAGATCGGTTTGAGAACTGGGTTCAAGCAAACCATTTAAGATCTTGGGAGTGTATTTTGAAGAAGTATGTTTTACCACGTACTGATCTGCAACTTGAGAAGGAAAACTCTGAATTTTCCGATCAAGAACGAGACATGTACAGAGCTGAAAAGATGATGATTAGTCTGCTTCAACATGACAAAACTTCAAAATCATTTTGGGATGCACTTAAAATTAAATTTGAGGGTAGTGAGAAGATGATAAAAAGCAAAAAGGCGTTGCTTAAGAAAGAATTTGATCTATTCACAAGTTTGCCAGGGGAAGATACAAAGAAGTTGATTGAACAATACTGCCACTTAGTACGTTCTATGTCTTTATTGAGCATAACTAAAGATCAAGAGGAATGGGTCGACAAATTAGCAGATGCTTTACCTCAGAAAGAATGGGGTACATACTTGATGATCTTGAAGAATACCGGAGTTTATGATGTTTTGACGATTTCTCAGTTCATTGAAAAGATTGAAGGTCAAGATCTGGATCAACAAAATATTGCAAGGATGAATAATCCAAGTGGTCAGCAAGATGTGAAAATGTACTACAAAGGAAGTGTTTCAGAAGCTGAAAGAAGTCCAAAGATTCAAACTGCTTTTAGTGCTGAAAATTCATTTGGAAATGTTGATCCAAGTCCAAGCAGCAGCAATGGTTTTTATTCATATCCAAGTGTTAATCCGAAGAGTTCAACATCAAGCTTTCATTCTCAAAGCACAAACACTGGAAATGGTTATGTGATACAATGCAACATTGCATTGAATCTTCCAGATGGTCAAAGCTTTTCTGAAGAAGTTGCAAAAGATCATATGGCATTACTTGGTTCTGTGTTACTTTCTTATGAAGACTTGGTTGCAGGGAGAATCGGGAATCCTATGTTGACAAAAGAGGATTACGATTAGATAGACGCTGAAGAAATGGAACTAATGGATATCAAGTGGTGTCTAGCTAGTGTCCTTAGAAGAGCCGAAAAGTTCAAACTGATTACTGGAAGAAATGACTTTCTTGATGCACATGTTTCTACTTTAGGTTTTGATAAATCTAATGTTACTTGTTTTCGATGCAGGGAGAAAGGTCATTTCAAGAGAGAATGCAAGAATAGAGAAGCAAGTGATGCAAAGAATCCATTCGGAAAAGATGATTATTACCGGAAAGCCATATATCAACAAGTTGGTCAACAACAACAACAAGAACCACAAGTAGCTCATGGTAGAAAAGTGATAGAGGATTCAAACAGAGCTTGTTTAGTGAATCAAGAAGATTTTAATTGGAACAAATACATTTCATCTGACAGTAAAGCTTGTTTAATCAATCAAGATGATGAAAGGTTACCTGAAGGATTCAGCTGGGATATGTTTACGGATGAAAATGGGAATTTTAAAGCTTCCATTGCTAAGATCGTGAAAGAACCAGATATGTTTACTGAGTGGATGAAATCTATTTGTGTTAGTGTGAAGAATGAAGATGAAAAATCTGTTTCATCAGATGAAAGCTCAGAAAGATTAGAAGAGAGTTTAGAAAGAGAAATTGTATTTGATCAAACACCATCTGATTCTGGTTCTTCGGATGATAATTCTGACAAAACAGTAGAGTTTGATCAATTACCAACTGATGACAGTAGTGATGATGAAGAAGAAAAACATATTAATATTGCAAAATCTCATCTTTCTCCTGAAAGTTTTCATTTTTATTTTGCAGACCACTTGGAGAAGCTGAAGGAGAAACGAGCAGTAAAAGAACAAAAGCAAATGAAGTCTGAAAGTGAAAAGGATGAGATAGTTCAAAAGGAAGAAGTTAAAATTGTTGCTGAGGAGGTTGTTGAAACAGTAAAGGTAACTGAAGCAGAAAAAGTGGTTGACGTGGTGAAAACAATTGAAGTAGAAAAGATTGTGGAAGTCATCAAGCCTTGTTCAAAGTGTTTAGAACCATGCAAGGAATGTGCAGCAAAAGGCGAGAAGCTAGCTGAGTTTGAGAAGACGCAAGAACAATTACTGTTCAATCTTAACTATGTAAAGGAGTCTTATGATGTTTTGAACATAACAATAACTAGTCTTCAAAAGACAAATTCTGAAAGAGAAAAAGCTTTGACGATAATGAATACAATGATGAAGACGAAGCAGAAAGCTATTAACTTCTACATCGAAGAAAGTGCAAAGTGGAAGCAAGAGTTGGAGACCGAGAAAATTGAGAATGAGAGGATCAAACGATTATTACAAAGTTATTCTAGTTCTGATTATCTTATTGATCGAATTTATCCAACTGTTGCAGGTTTCGAAGCTTTTCAAGATGACAAGTCAAAGAAGAAGGATACTGGTAAGAAACCGAGTGTTAGCTATAATAAGTGTCTGCCCCCGATCTAGGAAGGTTATTCTCCTAGAAAACCAAATGAAGAGCAAGTCGAAAAAGCAATAAATATAAAGTTAAAAACCGATACAACTGATGAATTACCAGAAAACATTGACGTTACTTTCACATCATCTGACACTGATCATGAGTCTGAGTTATTCAAAAAGGTGGTCGATCAGGTGTTGGAGACTGATGAGGAGTCTGAGTCAAAGTCTGAGTCTGGAGGGTAAAGTTCGTCAGTCAACAGTTCAAAACCGATGGTTAAAAGGGCTTATAGTAAAGAGTTTTTATTATCAAAAGCAAATATGAATGATGAAACATTCGAAGTAGCATATACTTTGAATGATTCTGACAAATTATATTCTGACAAAGAGTTTCCAATAAGAAGTGTTAGATTTGAAATGATCAAAAGGGTTTTCAAAATGAAAGAAATAAATATTTCTGAAATAAAAGATTTAAATCTTACTGAAAAACCTAAAAAATACACTTCAAGAGTTCAACAGCGATTAAACAAGAAAAAGGGTTACAATTCTGGTTCTGGTTTTCAAAAGAAACCAAACCATAATGGTAACTTTAAAAAGAAAGGTTTAGGTTTTATTCCATCTGAAAATTATAAAAATGAGAAAAATTCTAAAACAAAAACAGAATTTGTTTCAGGAGGAAGTGCTGAAGAAGAACAGAAGAAACCTTTCTGGAGACAATCAAACCAGGAGTTTCTTGTTGAAAAGAAGAGAACAGGAACTGGAGTTTTTCACAGAAAGGATACTCGAACCTGTTTCAAGTGCAATGAAACTGGTCACATTGCTTGGAATTATCCAACGAATTCTAAGACAAAACAGGGAGAATCTGAAAAACTTAAAGAAAAAGTTGTTGATATTGAACCACCAACTGAAAAATTTAAACTTTTTGAAAATTTGACTTATGAAGTTGGTGAGTGTTCAAAGAAAAAACTTTTACAAAAAGAGAGCAAAAGACAACCAAATGTGGGTTGTTAAGAAGGTTAATGAAAAAGTCGGCGATGAATCTGATTCCACAAAATCAGTGGAGCCACAAGTTGAGATTAAAGAAGTAAAATCTATGACTTCAATGGATGATGTTAAAATTCCATCATTGAAGAATGAAAGTGTTAAACAAAAGGTTGGCAATGTTGAAATCTCAAATCAATTTTATTCTGAGAAGAATGAATTTGATGTTGAAAAAACTTTTAATGGAAATGTGAAGAAAATTTTTGGGAAGTTGATTGATGGGAAAGTAAAAGGGGTTAAAGATTTTTATGCTACAAAGAAAGCAACTTATAACCCTACTGAACAAGAGTTAAAAACACCCAAAGTTGGTAAGACTTGGGTGGAAATTCTCTTTCCTTGAAAATCTGGACTTGCCGGAGATCCCAAGTTTGTAATTGTGGATCAGGAATCGGCATCTTTCTTGATAATTGATGTTGTGAATGAATTTTATAAAGATTAAATTTTTATAGGTTAAGTGTGACTTGTTGGAGCTTCCAGGTTGGTAAGTGTGAAGCAGGAATCGACATCTTTATTGGAAAAATGAATTTGTGTAGATGTGTTATTCCTACAACTGATAAAGAGGTTTGTTCTTACATAGTGATTACTCAAGGTCATTAATTTGAACTTGATGTAATCCTCATACAAATGGTAAAATTGGGGTTCATCATTGTATAAAATGAACAAAGTGAGGAAGTTTACCCCGAACCTACAAGTGGTTAAAATAAAACTTATTTTCCGGAAAAATCATTTTGGTTAAAACAAACTTAAGTGTTTTGAAATCATTATGAGAAAATAGTTTGTTGAAAGGGGAAGTTCTGATTGTTTATGCCAAGTGGATGGCAATTTGAAGCGATTTGATATCAGTTGTCAATTTAATTGTATAGTTTGTTTTCAAATTTCCTTTAATGTGTTTGCATTTTAGGGGGAGTAGAAATTTTCAGAAAATCCAAAAACTTTAGAAAATTTCAAAAAGGCAAAAACATGATAAAATGAAAAATGAGTTTTAGTGTTAAAGAAGAGGATATGATAGTACATCAGTAGACAGTTACAGTATGCTAAAGAAATGTATTGTTTAAATAGAGTTAAACGGTCTCACTGATGATATGCCGATAGGTTTTTACACATTTAGTAAGCTTTTTCGGGATATAAACTTAAATTCAAACTTGCTTAATTTGTGGGGAACACTACTTGGATATATAGGTAACCCCTGAAATCTTGTTTGAAAGATCTCTCTTTCTGAGATACTAGGTCTTTATACTCAGTGATATCTGGGGTATTATCCCGGGACTTCTGATTTTGCGGAAGCAATGGCCTAGTTCACGGAGAATACTTTCTGCTTGCTTGAAAAATAGCGCCGCCCTTAGCAAAAATGATGAAACAATAAAATTGATAATCATTGCTGTTGTAACAAAAGATCCTCTAAAGGGGACCCACCAAAAGTCGAGCCGTCATCTCTCTGCTGAACGGATGTTATGACCTGAGCTCTCACGGTTTCGCAATTAACCCTTACAGATATCATCTGTGGTATACTCACCTATAAGACTGAATATTGGGATCTAGATACGAGAGTATATTCAAGAGGTGGGACACATGAATGAGTTTAAGTTCTTAAAATATCTAACTCATATCATGAATCAGTTGAAATTTGTGTGAAAATTTAAGTGGATCAATATATCGACAATCTAAGTGAATTGTTTAATTCTTAATGTGTAACTAAGCTCAACGGTACTTGTGACTTGTCAAAAACTGATATGATCCTCTTACACAAACTCGAAAAAATATTGTTTGTAAATATTTCTTTACTGCATTTGATTTCATTCAAAAATCCAAAAAGATTTTTGATGTGTTTTAGCATAAATTTTGAAAAATCCAAAAAGATTTTTGACAACTGATGTTGGAGAGCTGATTTTCAAAATCCCAAAGTGCTAAACATGATGAGCATGTGGTAAAGGGGAGCGTGTGTATAAATGAGAAAAGTTTTTGAATATTGTTTGATACAAATGAACATCTGAGGGTTCTATCATTGATAAATCATTCTGGTTTATTTTGAGAGGGAGTTTGTATAGATAAATTTGTCAAATGTTAACTTTGTGAGATTTATTTCTGGGTTAAGACTGTGCCAGGTTTCGATTCTGAATCTGAAGATTGAGTGCCAGGTTCCGATACCTGAGGACTATGTGAATTCAACAAGCCAGACTGCGATCCCAGCATATCGAAAGGGGGAGTCTGAAGATATATGTGGAAATGGCTAAGAGCTAGGTTGCTATTCTGGAAGAAAGAGAAGAAAGAGATAAAGTTTGAGGATGCTTACATGTTCAGATGGATAAAGACTGAAGACGTTGAAGACTCGACACTTTAAGACTCATCAACATTCGAGGGGGAGTCTGTTGGTGCATGCGTCTGTCGACTTCATCTTGTATCAAGTCTTACATCATTCATGGTAGGAAAATCGAGGAAACAAGTCTATGAGGTGATTTCGCTTGAAGAGAACAAGGAAGGTTCAAGCAAAATAGTTGATTTCGCTTGAATAGGTGATTTAGCTTGAATACGTTATTTCGCTTGAGTGTGTTTCGCTTCAGCATGTTCAAGCGAAACCTCATGTCCTATATATACCTCTCAAGCAAATTCATTTGTAACAGTTCCTGAAATTTATACCGAAGTGCTGTCGGTGTGATTTGTTCATGTAATCGTTGTTATATCAAGTAAACAGTGTTTAAAGTGAATTACAAGCTGTGTCTAAGTCAGTTTCTTAGTTTCCGCCTCTGAAACTGATCAAAACTTCTCTGAATGACTCGTTCGGGTCACCACACGATCCTACAACACGGCCTTGTGCTGGATGAGCACGGCCCCGTGGTCAGACTTCCAGTAACGAAAACTTACAGAAGGTGGGCATGGGGCATGTCTGGTGGACATGACCCCATGTTTGGCAGGTTTTAAACAAACAGCAGCAACAGGGTGGTGGACACGGGGGCGTGTTGGCTGGGCACGGCCGTGTGTTGACAATCCGCAGTCCGTAGAAACAGGTTTTGGATTTCGGTTCTGGTTTCCAGGCTTATGTAGCACTAATACTTTGTGCTTCCAAGCCTCGTAGGTACTTGTTTTACTTAGAAATACCACACCAAACAAAATAGCAAACATCCTACCTTACCAAAAGTTCAATCATCCACAACACAAACTAAAAAGAAAAATGCAGGAAATTAAAAGTGTTAACGGAAAAGTAAATTGTTCAACAATGGCACGCAGGTCATTAATTGTTTGTGAGAGATAAGGGGTTAACCTGTTAAGATTTTCAACCGTGTTTCATCACCTTCCACCACCTACAGCTCAATCCATACCATCGTCCTCGTCATCCCCTCCTTGACCCGCCATGTACTCCCCGATATTGCCGTTGTCATCTTGAATTTCAGAGATGTTCCTCTCTATAACTCCGACTCGGGCGTACGTGTTGCTTGCCATATTGTAGGTGTTTCGGGTGCACATGAGGTTTTCCTACAATAAATCATGTAAACTTTGAAAATTAGGAAAACCACCTCATTGAGAGGAGGATTGGCCCGGATCAGCATGGTGCTGATACTGGTACTGCGGACGAGGACGGATTTGTGGAGCGTGAAGGACGAGAGCTTCCTGAGGGTTCCACACATGCCCCTGAACCATCTGAAATCTGATTGTTCCGTCACCCGTTTCATTTATAATCCCCATCGAGCGGCATATGACGAGATCCACCTTCCCCAACCACGGGCCCCTATGGAAGGACCTTGGCATCCCTTGCAGGAAATGCTTGAAGAGGCGGTAAACCCACCCTCAAAAGAAAATAGGGTTAGGGGGATTGGCTAGTTGGTTCAAGTGCATTTTGCATAGGAGCAGGTATGGAACATCAAGGGCTACACAATTGTAAATGCAGTGAAGGACCAAAAGATCTCGCAAGCTTACAACACCAGTACTGTCATGTCGCTAGCAGGGGGAGTTGCCGAGGACCCTATGGATGTAGCGGTATAGAGGGTCCCGTAACTTGGTCTGGCTTGGGTTGTAGTATCCTTCCCCAATCTGATCCCATGCTGCTTGACGTTGGTCCGGTGGGAGTTCACGGAGACCACCCGTGTTCTCCCCATCTCCTCCATCCTCTTCAGCATATAACCCAATGATTGCCCCAAATTGTGCAATTGAAATTGAGAGCACATTCACAACACAACAAAATTCCACTCCCTCATTATCGAATGGCTCAGCTCTTGCCTTGAATGCCAATGTACTGTAGAACTCCATGTTGTATTCATGGACCGATTAGAGTCTAGTACAAAGGGCTGCCCTGAGTGGACCAGTGACGAGGTTGTTGAAGCGGTCGAGCTGTCCTACTGCTTCTAAGGTTTCAAGGCAGACTTGTCGTAGGTTTTCTTCGGGCCTTGTCTTGAGAACTTCAAACCGGGCTTGTACAGCCCACTCATTCTGGTTGAATCTCGTAAATTTCTTGGCCATCTGAAAGAAAACAAAAAAGAATTAGCACGAAATAGTAAATTTTTGAAGAAAACTGAAAACAACTAGCTGAACACGGCCCCGTGTCCGCTGGAAACGCCCCATGTTCGCCGGAATTTAGCTGGACACGCCCCCGTGTTGGCTGAGCACGAACCCGTGCTCAGGTGTCTGTTTACCAAAAATTTGATTTTTCGTCCCGGTTTCGAAAACTTGAAATTTTTTGGTCCAGTAGGGGCGGTTTTCCCTGAAAATGAAACCCCAACTTCCGTTTTTTTCCAAAACAAACTGTTTACCCCTTCAATTTTATCTTTTTCGGTTCAAAAACAAGGGTTTGAGGTTTTTGTGAGAAATCGGGCAAATCTTCAAACAATTCAAGTTGTTTTACTTCCTATAACATGTAACTAAACTACTACTAACAGATTTAAGCAAAAATTTGAGGTTTGATTCGGTTTAAGTTGAAGAACCCAAGATTTTCCCCAAAATTGTTGATGTTAAACAACATGCAAGTGATTAATCTAACTAACTATGATGATAGAATCATACCTTGACATTGTTAGAAGTTAGAGGAACACGAAAATCTGCAGAAATTTCCGGTGGAACCAAAGAGTTTTTGGGGAAACGGGGCGTGTTGAAATGAAGAAATGAAGGAAAAAGGGGTTTTATCCCCAACAGTTGCGCGAACACGGCCCCGTGTCTGCTGGACACGGCCCCGTGGGCGGGCAATTTTGATAAATATTTTTTTATTTTTTTTATAAGTGCACGTGTGATTGACCCGTTTCCCAAAACTTGGTTTTAGAAATCTTACCGATTTAGAAGCTTTTCCGATGTTCGTCACTTACAAGATATGATGTTGATGTTTAAACCTTCGTTTATTCGTCGACCGCTTGTAGCGAGAATTCCTCCTCTTTATCCTCAATAAATCCTTGAAAAAGCTTTAGCCGTTGGCCATTGACTTTGAATGGAATTCCATTCCGAGATTTAATTTCAATTGCACCGTGTGGAAAAATATGGGTGATAGAAAAGGTCCCATCCACCTAGACTTTAGTTTACCAAGAAATAATCGAACTCGTGAATTAAATAATAGAACTTGATCTCCTACCCGAAATTCATTAGGTTTAATGTGTTTATCATGCAAATTTTTCATTCTTTCCTTATAAATTTCGAAGTTAGGTATGCGTGATTTCTTAATTCGTCTAATTCATTTAATTGACAAAATCGATTTTTACTGGCAATTCCTATGTCTAAGTTTTCGTTTCTAATTGCCCAGTAGGCTTTATGTGCGATTTCTACTGGCAAATGACAACTTTTTCCATAGACAAGCTTATATAGGGTGGTACCTATTGTTGTTTTATAAGCAGTTCGAAAAGCCCATAAAGCATCGTCTAATTTATCGGCCCATTTTTCTATTTAATCCTATGGTTTTTTCAAGTATTCTTTTTAAACCTCAATTAGTCACTTTGGCTTGTCCGTTTGTTTGAGGGTGATATGCCGTTAAGACCCGGTGATAGACCCCATACCTTGTTAAAAAAATTTCAAGTTGATGGTTACAAAAATGGGTACCTCTATCACTTATTAATGCTTTTGGAGTTCCAAAACGAGAGAATAATTGTTTCAGGAATCTTACCACAACTCTTCCATCGTTTGTTGGAAGGGCTTCGGCCTCGGCCCATTTAGACAAGTAATCTACTGCCACAAGTATATATTTGTTTTCTTTTGACGGTGGGAAAGGTCCCATAAAGTCAAGTCCCCACACGTCAAAAATTTCACAAACAAGAATGCCATTTTGTGGCATTTCGTTTTTGGAAGAAATATTACCTGATCGTTGGCATGCATCACATGTTTTGACAAGACATTGAGCGTCTTTGTAAATGGCTGGCCAATAGAATCCTGAATCAAACACCTTTCGTGTGGTGCTAGCGACACCATGATGTCCTTCGTATGGACCTTCATGACAATAGCGGAGAATTCTTCTTGCTTCACTACCATGTACGCATCGTTGGATGAGTTGGTCGGCACACATTTTGAAAAGATAAGGATCTTCCCAAAAATAATGCTTTACATCGGCAAAGAATTTTTTTCTTTGATGATGTGGCCTTCCTTTCGTGACTATTCCACTAGCTAAGTAGTTAGCATAGTCGGCGTACCATGGCTCTTCTCAGTATTCCACCATTTCTAGGGACTGCATTGGGAATTTTTCATTGATTAGCTCGTCCCTAGTTGACTCCAAAGCTGGATCTTCCAAGAGAGAGAGATGATCTACAACGATTGTGACAACTGTGTTCTGTAATAGATGTACGATGTAAAACAATGATGATTATTAATAAAACAATGTGCTTTGGTGTTATTATATCTGTTTTAGTGCTTCTATGTGTGTAATTGTATTTGGTGATTTTTCAATTTGATTCGATTCTGATTGCAAGCTTTAAATCGCGTTCTGGAAGGTTATATGCAAACTGGTGCGTAAACGCAGTCAGTATAACGCGAAAAACACTCCAAAATAGTGACATAGGCTTAACATACCTTAAATAACCCCCACATAACTTAGAAATAAGTTTTGAATGGTGTGTTGAAATCAAGTTTGTTCGATCGCAGGGACTATTTGTGTCAAACTGTGAAACTATACCGATTTGTATAGTAACGAATATTCCGGAACTTGATCATAAGTTAAACATACCCTAAATAACCTTTACATAGCTTAGAAATAGCCTTTGAGGGATTCAGTATGCTAAAATAAACATTATTGATCAATAGGGACTAAAAGCTTCAAAAAGTGCACAAGTTTGCATTTTCGCGCATATCTTACGTTCTGAGTATATCCTGTGACAACTCGAGTTTCCGACATTCTTTATTCGCATTTATTGCACGTTGACTCTGACTGTCTAGTTGTTTGACTCGTCTGATTTGTAACGATACACTTTGTGTGATAATAAAAGTATTATGTTTGCTTGGTTATGTGTTGATATTATAGCATGAGACTTAGTGTATTTGAAATAACATAAACTACTGAACATATGAAACAACTCGACGAAACAGAGTTGTGATTCGCCATGATCATACTCGACGAAACAAGCATGTTTCGCCAAACCGAACTCGACGAAACAGACTGTTTCGCCGGACCAGTTTCGCCAAAATCCCAGTACGGCCCAGAATGTTATTTCCGTGTATAATTACGTGAAACGGTTCTAGTTTCACACCCTTGGCAAAATAGAAACCCTAGAACTCTCTCCTAAGTGTGTCGGCAGCTGTGGGTGTCTCCCCAAGTCTTTGAGCGACCAAATCATTATTTCTTTCATCTCGGTTAGTACGGGTTCGTTAACTCGGTCCTATTGATGTTTTGATTACTTGTTATGTGCTTATGTAAATGCTGAGTTATGAATATATGTGTATGATGATGTAGATTTCGATATACATGGTTAATCGGATGTGTAATTATATGCGAAACTTAACATGATCGAATACTCAGTTCTGGATGTTGTTAATATGTTATAATTCTGAATCCACATTAGTTTCGGATAGGGCTCGATGATATGAGGTTGTATGTTAATCAGTTTGAGATGCGTTTAAAACTAGGGTTCATACTAGACGATGATTAGGTGAGGATTGTGTTATGATTCTGTGCTAAATGATTTCGGTATGATTGCTACTTGATGGCGACGGCTGTTAGGGTTTCTGCATGTATTTGAGTACGTAACTGACATCACCTCGAATCTGTCTTGACGAAACCGATCTCTTGGCGAAACAGAAAGTGTTTCGCCAAGGACGGTCGACGAAATAGAATCTTGTTTCGCCAAACAAGATCACGGCGAAACAGAATGTGTTTCGCCGATTTGTGTTTCGCCGAATGGTGTGTTTCGTCAATATGTGTGTTTCGCCATTATGTAATCAGCACAGTAACTTACCTTATTCCTGTTAAAAGTTAACATGGTTAGTTAACTGCTGTTAAGTGTTAACTGGAATATCTAACTGCTGTTAAATATTAAACATGACTCGTATGATTGTGAATATGTACTACATGCTTATACGTGTACCTCGTGACTACAAACTGATTATGTATACGTGCATACTTTAGGACGTGATTGATTTACCTTGAGCACATACTTAGCATACCGAGCAAACCAAGGTGAGTTCACACTCTTACCAAGGCATGGGATTCCCCAGTTGGGTTGGGAATGGGATTGAATGATTACCTGTACTTACATTACCACTAGACTACTTACCACGGTCCTCGGATTGGGAAGGATACCTGTGTCAAATTCTACATAAAGCCTACGTACTGTCCTCGGATTGGGAAGGACACCAGCACTAAACCTACGTAAAACCTACGTACTACCGTCCTCGGATTGGGAAGGACGCCAGTGCTAAACCTACGTACTACCGTCCTCGGATTGGGAAGGACGCCAGCGCTAAACCTACGTACTCGCTACGTACTGTCCTCGGTTGGGAAGGGCACTTACATAAAACCTGCGTAAACCTATACTTACTACTATCCTCGGATTGGGAAGGATACTTATGATTACGAATAGTCTAGGGGATATATATAACATGGGAAGCCCCCACCAATAGGACGTACTATCGGCCCAGTAGAGCCACATGTTACATACGAACTTACTATTACGCATTTACTTTCTGTGAACTCGCTCAACTAGTTGTTGATCCTCTGTTACATGCCTTGCAGGACCTTAGGTACTTATGGAGCTTGCACGGGAGGCGCAGTCGTTGTGGACAAGGATCGTGAATACTTGATTAGACATTATGACATTTCACACTTTATTGTGTTGGGTTTAATTATACGCTTCCGCTAAACAGTGATAACATATTTATGTTTTGGAACACCTCTCATATGGATTGGTCTGATTAAATTGCAATTACTTTTACTTTATACATTGTTCTATATGATTGGTGGCTTGATCCTGGTCAGTCACGCTCCCGAGCGGTGATACTCCGCAGGTGGATTTTGGGGGTGTGACAGATTGGTATCAGAGCCATTGGTTATAGAGAACTTGGTTTTAATATGGGGAAAACGATTTTATTAAAACCAGACTATAACCAGAACAGTGCTCTCAACGATCCACAACGACGCTTCGCTCCACGTGCAAGACTCGACATCCTAGGTAATAAGGTTTATGTTTATTGCCTACATACTAGAATTACATAGAACTTTGCTCGTGGTATGCTTAGATTACATTGCTCACTATTTGTTATTGCATGAGAACACTTGTGTGCTTACACTCTTCTGTCATCGCACTATTCGCGAACCTATCTCACTTACGTTATCTTTACTATGAAGATCATGTCTGCACGTATCAACATGACCCAGGACCAGTTGACGGCCCTCATTAACGAACGAGTTACCGCGGCAGTTGCAGCCGCACAAGCAGGAGGTATACCCTGCAGTTACAACTCACACTAGGATCCTTAGATCCTACATTCCTAAACCAACTCTTGTGTTTAAACTTGTCCTAATTCTTTTACACAACAGGTTAAGCACCTGTTTGCACTTTCAAGACTTTCATGGACTGTCGTCCAACCACTTTCAGCGGCACTGAAGGAGCCGTAGGTCTCCTGCACTGGTTTGAAAAGCTGGAGTCAGTATTTGAAATGTGTGAATGCCCTGAGGCACGCAGGGTGAAGTATGCTACCGGTACCCTCGAGGGTTTAGCCCTCACATGGTGGAAAGCACAGGTCCAAATACTGGGGTTGGTTGCTGCTAACGCCACCCCATGGAACAATTTCAAAGAGATGATCAAGGAGGAATACTGCAGTAGAGATGATATTCATAAGCTGGAAGTCGAGTTTTTCAACCTCAAGATGACGGGGTCTGAGATCGAAGCGTATACCAAGAGGTCGAATGAGCTTGCATTACTGTGTCCTACTCTGGTGGACAAGCGTATTGAACTTTATCTTAAGGGTCTGGTGCCAGAGATCCAGAGTCATGTGACTTCAGCAAATCATGCCACTTACCAGCAGGTTGTTCAGTTGGCTCACCGTCTCACTGATCAAGCGGTGGAGCAGAACCGGTTGCCCAAACGCATCAACGCTACCACTACAGCTACTACTTCGGTTACTCCTGCTACTCCCAGTGACAGCAAGCGAAAATGGGAGGGGGATTCCAGCAAAGGATCAGCTCCAGTTCAGCCCCAAGTTCAGCAACGAAAGACTGACAACTATCAGAGCCCTAGTCAGCACTCTTCGGGCAGTCACAAGCAGGGTGGTTATCGAGGGAACCTCCCAAAGTGCAACATCTGCAACAAGCACCACAATGGCCAGTGTAACAGGGGTCGTTGTCAAAGGTGTTTCAGGACGGGCCATGAGGCCAAGGATTGTAGGAGCCCACAGCCTGTAAATCAGAATCAGCCGCAGCAGCAAGCACGGCAGAATCAGCAACAGGGCAACAAAGGATGTTTTCAGTGTGGCGCCGAAGGTCACTTCAAAAGACACTGCCCTCAGCTAAACCGAAACCAGAACAACAACAACAACCAGGGCAATGGGAACAACAACAACGGGGGAAACAACAATGATGGGAACAACGGCGCAAGGGGACGAGCATTTGTGATTGGGCAGGGTGATGCCAGGAATGATCCTAATGTGGTTATGGGTAAGTTTCTCCTCGACGACTTTTATGTTACTGTACTATTTGATTCGGGTGCGGATACCAGTTATATGTCTCTGGAAGTTAGCCAAATGCTTAAACGCGCACCAACACGTTTGAACACTAAACATGTCGTAGAGTTAGCTAACGGTAAAAGTTTAGAGGCCACACACATAGTTCAGGGTTGTAATCTTATCCTCGCTGGTCAGACTTTCTCCATCGATCTCATCCCTATAACTCTGAGTAGTTTCGACATTGTCATCGGTATGGATTGGTTATCCCAACAACAAGCAGAGATACTATGCAGGGAGAAGGTCATTCGTATTCCCCGTTCTGGTAAAGAACCTCTCGAAGTTCAAGGCGACAAGAGTGGTGTCGTGAGTGGCATCATTTCCTTCCTGAAGGCTCAGAAGTGTTTACGAAAGGGCCACACAGCTGTTTTAGCTCTCGTTACGGATACATCGAAGAAAGAGAAAAAGATTGAGGATATTCCGGTGGTACGCGATTTTCCTCAAGTATTTCCAGAAGAGTTACCCGGGTTACCGCCTCATCGTCAGGTTGAATTTCAGATCGAGCTCGCTCCAGGAGCAGCACCCATAGCTCGAGCGCCTTATCGTTTGGCTCCAACTGAATTGGAAGAACTCTCAAAGCAGCTACAAGAACTCTTGGAAAAGGGTTTTATACGTCATAGCTCTTCGCCTTGGGGAGCTCCAGTGTTATTCGTAAAGAAGAAAGACGGTACGTTCAGGATGTGTATAGACTACCGTGAACTCAACAAGGTGACGATCAAGAATCGTTATCCTCTTCCGCGCATAGATGATTTATTCGACCAGCTGCAAGGGTCGAGCTACTACTCCAAGATAGACTTAAGGTCAGGGTACCATCAGCTGAGAGTCCGGGATGAGGATGTCTCTAAAACAGCATTTAGAACTCGCTACGGCCACTACGAGTTTATGGTCATGCCATTCGGGCTAACGAACGCGCCTGCCGTATTTATGGATCTTATGAACAGGGTGTGCAAACCCTATCTCGACAAGTTCGTCATTGTTTTCATCGACGACATCCTGATTTATTCGAAGAGTCAGGAGGAGCACGAGCATCATTTACGACTTATACTGGAAGTTCTGCGAATGGGACAGTTATACGCTAAGTTTTCCAAATGTGACTTCTGGCTTCGTGAAGTCCACTTCTTAGGCCACGTGGTAAACAAGGATGGGATTCATGTAGATCCATCCAAGGTGGATTCGATCAAGAACTGGCCTGCACCTCGCACACCAACAGAAATACGCCAATTCTTGGGTTTGGCGGGTTATTACAGGAGGTTCATCAAAGACTTCTCAAAGATTGCTCAGCCACTTACACTACTGACGCAGAAGGGTGTTGTTTATCGTTGGGGTAATGCACAGGAAACAGCGTTTCAGCACTTAAAGGATAGACTTTGTAGCGCGCCTATCCTCTCACTGCCTGAAGGCACGGACGATTTTGTAGTCTACTGCGACGCATCTATCCAAGGTCTTGGATGTGTATTGATGCAAAGGGATAAAGTTATTGCTTATGCTTCGCGCCAACTTAAGATTCACGAACGGAATTACACGACACACGACCTAGAGCTGGGAGCGGTTGTTTTTGCACTTAAGATATGGCGACACTACTTGTACGGTACCAAATGTGCTATCTACACTGACCACAGAAGCCTCGAACATATATTCAAACAGAAGGAACTGAATATGCGACAACGACGATGGGTTGAACTGTTAAATGACTACGAATGCTCAATCAGGTACCACCCAGGCAAAGCCAATGTTGTGGCTGACGCCCTCAGTCGAAAGGACACCGTGCCTAAACGCGTACGAGCTTTACAACTCACTATACAGTCTAGTCTTCCTTCCCAGATACGAAATGCTCAGGTGGAAGCATTGAAACCAGAAAACGTCAGGGCAGAAGCATTACGCGGCTCAAGGCAACGCTTAGAACAGAAGGAAGATGGTGCTTATTACGTAACAGGACGCATTTGGGTCCCACTGTATGGCAACTTACGCGAGCTGGTAATGGATGAAGCTCACAAGTCTCGCTACTCGGTACACCCTGGTTCGAATAAAATGTACCACGATATTAAGACTACATACTGGTGGCCTAGCATGAAAGCTCACATAGCCACTTACGTTAGCAAGTGCTTGACTTGTGCGAGAGTTAAAGCGGAATATCAGAAACCATCAGGCCCACTCCAACAACCTGAGATACCACAATGGAAATGGGAACAAATTTCCATGGATTTTGTTACTGGCCTACCTAGATCTCAGCGTGGGAATGATACTATTTGGGTGATCGTGGATTGACTCACTAAGTCTGCTCACTTCTTGGCTATCAAAGAAACAGACAAGTTCTCTACCTTAGCAGACGTTTACTTAAAAGAAGTGGTCTCGAGGCACGGGGTGCCCACCTCCATCATCTCTGATCGTGACGCACGTTTTACTTCAGAACTGTGGCAAGCAATGCATAAATCTTTTGGCTCTCGTTTAGACATGAGCACAGCTTATCACCCTCAGACAGATGGACAGTCTGAGCGCACTATTCAAACTCTAGAAGACATGCTTCGGGCGTGCGTAATTGACTTTGGCAATGGTTGGGAAAAACATTTGCCACTTGTGGAATTTTCATACAATAACAGCTACCACACAAGCATTAAAGCTGCACCATTCGAGGCATTGTACGGGCGTAAATGCCGGTCACCTCTCTGTTGGGCAGAGGTGGGTGATAGTCAGATCACAGGTCCAGAAATGGTAGTTGATACTACTGAAAAGATTGCTCAGATACGACAACGCATGGCGGCAGCACGTGACCGTCAGAAAGAATACGCCGATAAAGATAGAAAACTGCTCGAATTCCAGGTTGGGGATCGAGCGCTACTCAAAGTTTCACCCTGGAAGGGTGTGGTTCGTTTTGGCAAACGCGGCAAACTCAATCCACGATACGTCGGACCTTTCGAAGTTATCGAGAAAATAGGCAAAGTGGCCTACAGACTGAACTTACCACCTGAACTCAGTGCAGTTCACAACGTCTTTCACGTGTCGAATCTGAAGAAGTGTACGTCAGATGAGACCCACATAGTTCCCTTGAAGGAACTCACTATCGACGAACGGTTGCACTTCGTCGAGGAACCTATTGAAATCACGGACCGGGATGTTAAGGTCCTCAAGAACACGAGAATCCCTCTTGTACGAGTTCGTTGGAACTCCCGTCGTGGTCCAGAGTATACCTGGGAACGAGAAGATCAAATGGAACTCAAGTATCCCCAATTATTCGGAAAACGTGCAACCACTACTGAGGCTGGAGCTACAACTTCAGAATTTCGGGACGAAATTCCAAATCAACGGGGGGATGATGTGACACCCCAGGAAAACCAGTAAACGATATAACTCACCTAGCTTCCTCAGTAACCGCATGCTAAATTTCGGGACGAAATTTCTTTCAAGTTGGGGATAATGTGACAACTCGAGTTTCCGACATTCTTTATTCGCATTTATTGCACGTTGACTCTGACTGTCTAGTTGTTTGACTCGTCTGATTTGTAACGATACACTTTGTGTGATAATAAAAGTATTATGTTTGCTTGGTTATGTGTTGATATTATAGCATGAGACTTAGTGTATTTGAAATAACATAAACTACTGAACATATGAAACAACTCGACGAAACAGAGTTGTGATTCGCCATGATCATACTCGACGAAACAAGCATGTTTCGCCAAACCGAACTCGACGAAACAGACTGTTTCGCCAGACCAGTTTCGCCAAAAGCCCAGTACGGCCCAGAATGTTATTTCCGTGTATAATTACGTGAAACGGTTCTAGTTTCACACCCTTGGCGAAATAGAAACCCTAGAACTCTCTCCTAAGTGTGTCGGCAGCTGTGGGTGTCTCCCCAAGTCTTTGAGCGACAAAATCATTATTTCTTTCATCTCGGTTAGTACGGGTTCGTTAACTCGGTCCTATTGATGTTTTGATTACTTGTTATGTGCTTATGTAAATGCTGAGTTATGAAACAGATCATGAATATATGTGTATGATGATGTAGATTTCGATATACATGGTTAATCGGATGTGTAATTATATGCGAAACTTAACATGATCGAATACTCAGTTCTGGATGTTGTTAATATGTTATAATTCTGAATCCACATTAGTTTCGGATAGGGCTCGATGATATGAGGTTGTATGTTAATCAGTTTGAGATGCGTTTAAAACTAGGGTTCATACTAGACGATGATTAGGTGAGGATTGTGTTATGATTCTGTGCTAAATGATTTCGGTATGATTGCTACTTGATGGCGACGGCTGTTAGGGTTTCTGCATGTATTTGAGTACGTAACTGACATCACCTCGAATCTGTCTTGACGAAACCAATCTCTTGGCGAAACAGAAAGTGTTTCGCCAAGGACGGTCGACGAAATAGAATCTTGTTTCGCCAAACAAGATCACGGCGAAACAGAATGTGTTTCGCCGATTTGTGTTTCGCCGAATGGTGTGTTTCGTCAATATGTGTGTTTCGCCATTATGTAATCAGCACAGTAACTTACCTTATTCCTGTTAAAAGTTAACATGGTTAGTTAACTGCTGTTAAGTGTTAACTGGAATATCTAACTACTGTTAAATGTTAAACATGACTCGTATGATTGTGAATATGTACTACATGCTTATACGTGTACCTCGTGACTACAAACTGATTATGTATACGTGCATACTTTAGGACGTGATTGATTTACCTTGAGCACATACTTAGCATACCGAGCAAACCAAGGTGAGTTCACACTCTTACCAAGGCATGGGATTCCCCAGTTGGGTTGGGAATGGGATTGAATGATTACCTGTACTTACATTACCACTAGACTACTTACCACGGTCCTCGGATTGGGAAGGATACCTGTGTCAAATTCTACATAAAGCCTACGTACTGTCCTCGGATTGGGAAGGACACCAGCACTAAACCTACGTAAAACCTACGTACTACCGTCCTCGGATTGGGAAGGACGCCAGTGCTAAACCTACGTACTACCGTCCTCGGATTGGGAAGGACGCCAGCGCTAAACCTACGTACTCGCTACGTACTGTCCTCGGTTGGGAAGGGCACTTACATAAAACCTGCGTAAACCTATACTTACTACTATCCTCGGATTGGGAAGGATACTTATGATTAAGAATAGTCTAGGGGATATATATATAACATGGGAAGCCCCCACCAATAGGACGTACTATCGGCCCAGTAGAGCCACATGTTACATACGAACTTACTATTACGCATTTACTTTCTGTGAACTCGCTCAACTAGTTGTTGATCCTCTGTTACATGCCTTGCAGGACCTTAGGTACTTATGGAGCTTGCACGGGAGGCGCAGTCGTTGTGGACAAGGATCGTGAATACTTGATTAGACATTATGACATTTCACACTTTATTGTGTTGGGTTTAATTATACGCTTCCGCTAAACAGTGATAACATATTTATGTTTTGGAACACCTCTCATATGGATTGGTCTGATTAAATTGCAATTACTTTTACTTTATACATTGTTCTATATGATTGGTGGCTTGATCCTGGTCAGTCACGCTCCCGAGCGGTGATACTCCGCAGGTGGATTTTGGGGGTGTGACATATCCGAACATACAAAAATTTATGTAAGCATTAAAATATTTTATTTTAGTGTTTGGCATGATAAAATTCCATTCGTCGCTTAATTTGGATCGTTTTTGCGTTCGTTATGACTTCCGTCGTAATTAAGCGAATAACGCAACCGTACGACCAAACGAACCGACATCCGAGATACTTTTGAGCATGTTTTGAGTTCCCTATACTTTAGCTTTATTTTAGAGCCTTGAAATTGGGTTAACGGGGCTTAAAAGTGCAAAAAAAATCAAGTTTTACAAGTGCAGGGACCATTTTTGAAATTGCTGACCAGATTCAATGAACCTAGTCCATTTTGAAGTGTTGTTGTTTTAACCCATGGTTTTGCGAAACCATGGGCTGGTATTCAATGAACCTAGTCCATTATTAGGGGCTCCCATGGTTTTAGAAAACCATGGGCACACATGTAAGGTCCAGATCAAAGCTCAGTTTTCGATGAACGATCTTAACGGTTCTTGAATTCCTATAAATACCCACCTTCATTTCCATGCAAACTCACACTTGAATCTGATTTTGGCTCTCTAAGTTGAAGTTTATGCTTCATACCTGAGAGTAAATCGGATCAAGAGCTTGCGGGGACCTTCTGTAAGTGTTCTTTCGTTCTTTTCATTCGTTAAAGTCAAACTGCGTTTGACTTTCTGCATTGACCAGTTTATGGTCAATGTGAAGTTTGTTTGAACTTCATAACGTGAGCATAATCACGATGGTTATAGTCCCTAGTGACTATACCTACTGATTACCACGTTATCTAGGCTAAGAGACGAGTCGTAGTTTCGGCCAAAATATGCATTCTTGCGTATTTTGTAACCAAACTACTCTTAGGTATCAAAACCGTTTGTTTTGATACCAAACCTGTTTTCTAAACTTGTTAAACACGTTCTAATGTGTTTAGCTCGTCACTTTTAGTTTTGTGCTTGTCTAGGGTCGTAAAGGTAAGCAATCTAAACAATCGCTTATACTTTCGAACCCGACCCGTTTGGTCGATCATTAGGATCCGACCAAACACATTTGGTGACCATAGTTGTATAGGGAATAACCTTCCAAGGTTATACCTTATGGTCACGATGATTAGTTAGTTGTATGCTAGGTAGTTTATATGCCTTAGGTTTATTACCAAAATGCCCTTTTTACGCCAAAATTTACTTTAAAGCATATGTAACATAATTTTTGATATCTATACTGATTTGGCAACAATATTAGACATGCTAAGGAATATTTTACTTATCATAGGGCTAGTTAGGCGTTCTGAACGCGTTTTACGTGAACGACGCGTTAAAGTAGCATAAGCTACCTTAATGGGTCACGATGGGTCAAAAACACTTAGGTTAGGTTTCATTTCGGATGTAGGCCTTGTTAAACCATATCACATGAGTTCCAACACTCATTTGTTTTACAAGAACTCATTCTGTCCGATCTTCCGATTTAGGCGTCTATTTTTTTCACTAGTGATTCAATTACTAGGTGCTGCTTGATTTCTCTGGTTTACTCGAGTTTGTTGAAGTACTATTGATTGAGGATACCTTGCACTACATGTGAGTACATAGTTCCCCTATTTTACTGTTTCAATTGTTTTGGGGTGATTCATATGTACAAAATGTTTTCAAGGTTTAAATGATGATTTCAAAAACGAATAGAACGATTTATACTAAACTATTAACGATTTCGATAATGTGAACGAACTTGTTGGTTGTAGTTACATAACGAATGACATTCATTAGCATTGATCAAGCCGACCAGTATTAGGTTATGGTACCATAGGATCTGACAAATCCCATTATTGCACTATACCCATGGTTATGTGTGGGTGTTGTGGGTAACGACTGAATCTGTAATTATTAACTTACCTTTGGGGGTTTGTTAATACGAGAAGCGAGGAACGAGGTAGTCGAGTCACGAAGGTTTGAATGTTATTAACGAGACAACCATATATATAGGTTTTCACAATTAAAACGAGGATGATTTAAACGATTTAAACGAGTAAACGATTTTGAAACGATTTGGAAATGATTTGGAAACGAAGTTAAACGATTTGGGTAAACGATTGGTTTTTGGCAAGTGTTTAGATAACAAGACGGGTGTAATGTGGTGAAAACATGGTAGATACGCCGCTGGTACTTCTTATATATAAGTGTTTTCAACATATTACATACCGTGGCGTTATTTAGTTCACTTGGGTAAACGATATTGCAACGATGTCACTCAACGATGTTTTCGAAATAATATACGAGTTTTATTAACGAGTTTTTACGAGATGTTTTACAAAAATGGTTTTTCTAAAACAAAAGTGTTTTTGGGTTAAGAATCATGGCTACGAGATTTTATAAACGATAACCCATTTGGTTTGAGTTGGTTAATTATGTTGCAATACGCTTTTCAAAACGAGGTTTGTATTTTGACTCTTGAAGTCTAATAAAGTACTGCAACATGTAAACGAAGCCACGATTCCGATACTCTTATAAAACCTATGTACTTGCCAGCATTTCTTTGCTGACTTTGTTTTTACATATGTTTCAGGTGTTGTTGTTTGATTGACGTTCTAGGATGCACGCGTCACATAGAATCTGGACGAGACCTTAGTGACATAAAACAATGATAGTCGATATAAAACTTGTTTGTTATGTGTTAAAACAATGTTAATTTTTAATATTATCAATAAAACGAAACACTTTTTGTATACATGGTTATGAAACGATAATTTTGTTACAACACTCCCCGACGTTTCCGCCACGCTTTGTTGTTTTACGTGGTCGGGGTGTGACAGAAGAGTTGGTATCAGAGCCAATGGTTATAGGGAATTAGGTTATTAGTAATGCTTTGACCTAGACTATAACTTTTTAGGACCCCAACGCAAGTAAACTTTGCGTTTAGATTTTTAAAACAAAATCATCACCTATCCTTAGGTGATAACCACAATGAGAACACAATTTTCGAATCCGCTTCGAAAACTAATCATATGTTCTAGGATGATTGATTACTAGGTTTTGAACCCTCTATTATATGGTTTTGAACCCTTTAAGTTTTCAAAATCTCGTCAATGTTTGGGTCTAAATAATGTGAACACGTGCAAACTGGAAGAGCGAATGACTGTACCCTGGGTTTTCTGTCTAAGGCTAGAGTGTTCGAACAAATCCACATAATCGGACCAGTCACTCTTACCTGGGAACTCTTGGGGTGAGTGTACACTTATAGGCGAGCATGTCTTCGCGATACATTATTTTTGACCTATTTACTTTGATTAGTCTCTGCGTGTCATTTGTTTGTTCGAGGTAACGAACAAATGATCGCCTCTCTTATCGATACCTCTTTTGCTTTTCAACCTCACTCGTTTCCTCTGTTTCCTTGTTAGACAATGCCTCCTCGACGTGAAGCACAATCTTTTACTATTGAAGAAATCGCAGCCCTGGTCTCTCAGCAAGTGGCTGCTGTGCTTCCCGGCGTTGTGACCCAAGTCCACGAGATATACAACAATAATAACAACAACAATGCGCCGTGTAACTTCAAGAATTTCAATTCTGCGAAGCCACTTAAGTTTTCTGGGTCGCAAGGAGCAACTGCGCTCCTGCAGTGGTTTGAGAGTATCGAGAGCATATTCAGACATGCGCAGTGTCCGAATGCACGTAAGGTTGAATTTGCTTCAAGCGTGTTTGAGAAGCGAGCGCTTACCTGGTGGAATGGTATTATGCGCGACAGGGGTGCCGAAGTGGCGTTGGCACAAACATGGGAAGAGCTTCGGGCTTTCATGATGAAGGAGTTTTGTCCCCGTCACGAAGTTCGGGCTTTGGAGCGAGAGTTTGACGATTTAAAGCAAGATGGGGCTGAACACCGTGCGTACATGAATCGTTTTGAGGAACTCAGTCTATTGTGTCCCACCATGGTCACCCCTCTGGAGAAAGCAATCGAGAGATATATCGATGGGTTACATGATTCTATTCTGGAGATTTTGACCGGTGTTAATCCCACTACCCTTCGTCAAGCAATCGAGTTGTCTGCTACCCTTGCTGAGACGCAAGTCAGGAAGGGTAAACACACCCGCAAGGGTGATAAAAAGAAGGCGATTGATTCAGGGAAGGACAAGAAAAAGGGTAAGGGTAAGGAAGGAGAGACGTCGAAGAAATCGAGGAAGCGAAAAGGTGCCCAGAATTTTGCTGTTACAGCACAGACTGCTCAGAACCCGCAGAACCCACCGGCTCAGCCACCTGCAAAGAAAGCGTATGCTGGTTCCGCACCTCATTGTGCTCGTTGCAACGGTCATCACGTTGCACAACAAGCTTGCAAACAATGCACAACGTGTGGTAGACTTGGGCATTTGGCCAATGTTTGTCATTTGGGACAGAATCAGGTTGCTCAGGTTCCAGCTCCGGGCCTAGGGAATGCTGCAAGATTCCCACCGGGTTCATGTTTTAATTGTGGAGAGTATGGTCACTTCCGCAACAACTATCCGATACTGGTGAATGCAAACGCGAATGCTAACGCGAACCCAAATGCGAACGTTAACGTCAATGTGAATCCCGCTCGTGGGCGAGCGTACAATTTGAATGCAAACGAAGCGAGGGCCGACAACGAAGTGGTTAACGGTACATTTCTTGTTAATAACCGACCTTCGTCTATTCTTTTTTATTCTGGTGCCGATAGAAGTTTTGTTTCTTTGTCTTTTGTGACTTTGCTTGCGATACCTAGAACCAAACTGAGGAAACCCTTATCTGTCGAAGTTGCTACTGGTAAACCTCTTGTTCTCGATTCTGTTATTCGTGATTGTCAGTTCAACCTTGATAACCATCTTTTTCCAATTGACCTCACACCGATGCAACTTGGGAGTTTCGATATTATCATTGGAATGGATTGGTTAACCAAACACCACGCTGAGGTGGTTTGTTTCGATAAGATTGTTCGTATTCCTTTGTCTTCTTGCGATGTTCTGGAAGTTCGTGGCGAAAAACCACCAGATGGTTTGAAGCTTATGTCGTGTATGGAAGCCCAAAGGTATCTACGAAAAGGATATGTTGCTTTTCTGGCACATGTCACCGAGGAGAAAAGCAAGAGCAAGAGTATTCAGGATATTCCGATTGTTCGGGATTATCCGGAGGTATTTCCTGATGAACTGCCTGGTTTGCCTCCAGTTCGTCAAGTCGAGTTTCATATTGACCTTGTACCCAATGCCAACCTGATTGCAAAAGCACCTTATCGTCTTGCACCGTTGGAGATGCAAGAGTTATCGAAGCAGCTTCAAGAGTTATCTGATAAAGGATTCATCCGACCGAGCTTTTCACCTTGGGGAGCTCCTGTCCTCTTCGTGAAAAAGAAAGATGGATCTTTTCGAATGTGTGTCGATTATCATGAGCTTAACAAGCTCACCATCAAGAATCGATATCCCCTACCTCGAATTGATGATCTCTTCGACCAACTGCAGGGTGCTTCATGCTTTTCCCAGATTGATCTGTGTTCTGGATATCATCAACTTCGTGTTCTCGTAGAAGATATTCCCAAAAATGCTTTCCGCACAATATATGGGCATTACGAGTTCACTGTCATGCCTTTTGGTTTGACGAATGCTCCAGCTATCTTTATGGACTTAATGAATAGGGTCTGCAAACCTTATTTGGACAAGTTCATTATTGTGTTCATCGACGATATTCTCATTTATTCAAAATCTCGAGCCGAGCACGAGAAACACCTTCGCTTAACATTGGAACTCCTGAAGAAGGAACAACTTTTTGCTAAATTCTCCAAGTGTGAATTCCTGCTTAAAGAAGTTCAATTCTTGGGTCATATAGTTAATGAGCAGGGTATTCATGTGGATCCATCCAAGATTACTGCTATTAAGGACTGGAATACACCGACGACGCCTACAGAGATTCGATATTTTCTTGGTCTTGCTGGTTATTATCGTCGATTCATTTCAAATTTCTCGAAGATTGCGGTTCCACTCACTGCTTTGACTCGGAAGAATAAGCCTTTCGAGTGGGGACCCAAGCAAGAAGGAGCATTCCAAACGCTGAAGCAGAAGTTATGTAATGCTCCTGTTCTATCTCTGCCCGAAGGAAGCGATGATTTCGTTGTCTATTGCGATGCGTCCAACTTAGGCCTTGGTTGCGTCCTTATGCAACGAGGTAAGGTTATTGCATATGCATCTAGACAGCTGAAAGTTCACGAGAAGAACTACACAACTCATGATCTTGAGTTAGGAGCTGTGGTTTTCGCGCTTAAAATCTGGAGACACTACCTCTATGGAACGAAGTGTGTGGTTTTCACAGACCACAAAAGTCTCCAGCATATTCTTAATCAGAAAGAGCCGAACATGAGGCAACGATGTTGGGTTGAACTCTTAAACGATTATGACTGCGAGATTCGCTACCACCCTGGTAAGGCGAATGTTGTAGCCGATGCGCTTCGTCGAAAGGAGCGAGTAAAGCTTCATTATGTTTGAACTCTATCTAATCTTCAATCTCGTGTCCTTCAAGCTCAGCAATTTTGTGTTTCACAAAATTTGATAGGTAAGGAATTACCACATCAACTTGAGCTTAAATCGAAGCGAAATACGATGGTTTGCTCTATTTTAAGGATTGATTGTGGATTCCGAAACAAGACGGTCTTCGCACCTTGGCAATGGACGAATCTCATAAGTCTCGATATTCTGTCCATCCTAGTGCTGATAAAATGTACAAGGATCTTCGTACTAAGATCTGGTGGCCTGGCATGAAGAAAGATGTTGCCTTGTATGTGTCGAAATGCCTAACTTGTCTCCAAGTCAAGGCAGAACATCAACGACCTTCTGGTTTGCTTGTACAACCAGAGATACCGGTTTGGAAATGGGGGAACATTGCGATGGATCTCATCACTAAATTACCGTGTACATCGTCATGATGCTATTTGGGTTGTCATCGATCGATTAACGAAGTCAGCTCACTTTATTGCGATCCGTGAGGACCTATCTGCTGATAAACTTGCAAAGATTTATGTTGATGAGATTGTATCATGACATGGTGTTCCCTTGGATATCATCTCTGATCGTGATGCTCGATTTTCATCTCATTTCTGGAAGGCTATGCAATCTGCTTTGGGAACCCAACTGAATCTAAGCACTGCTTATCATCCCCAAACAGATGGCCAATCTGAGAGAACGATTCAAACTTTGGAGGATATGCTTAGAGCATGCGTGATAGACTTTGGTGGTAATTGGGATTCTCATCTTCCACTGATCGAGTTCTCTTACAACAATACTTATCATACTAGCATTAAAATGGCACCATTCGAAGCTCTCTACGGTCGAAAATGTCGTTCGCCTGTCTGTTGGAACGCGACCGGTGAAGCTCAGCTTACTGGACCTGAGCTCGTTCAGGAAACAACAGACAAAATCAAGAAAATCCGTGATAATCTGGTGACAGCTCAAAACCGTCAAAAGAGATATGCGGATTTGCGACGCATGCCCTTAGAATTTCAAATCGGAGACCGTGTCCTACTCAAGGTGCCACCTTGGAAGGGAGTGGTGAGATTTGGAAGGAAAGGAAAACTTGCACCTCGATATGTGGGACCATTTAAGATTGTGGAAAGAATTGGAAAGGTTGCCTATCGACTAGAGCTACCTCCAGAGCTTGGAAATATTCATCCGACTTTTCACGTGTCCAATCTGCGAATGTGTTTAGCTGACGCTGATCTACACATTCCTCTCGACGAGATTCGAATCGATAAAACAATGCACATTGTCAGGAAACCCGTGGAGATCGTGGACCGTGCTTTCAAACAGTTGAAGAACAAACGGATTCGATTGGTTAAAGTTCGCTGGGAATCCAAACATGGCCCAGAGTTTACTTGGGAACGTGAGGATCAGATGAATACGAAATACCCGCATTTGTTTTCACAAGCTTCCTCTAGTTAAAATTTCGGGACGAAATTTCCTGAAGTAGGGGAGACTATGACAACTGTGTTCTGTAATCGATGTACGATGTAAAACAATGATGGTTATTAATAAAACAATGTACTTTGGTGTTATTATATGTGTTTTAGTGTTTCTATGTGTGTAATTGTGTTTGGTGATTTTTCAATTCGATTCGATTCTAATTGCAAGCTTTAAATCGCGTTCTGGAAGGTTATACGCAAACTGGTGCGTAAACGCAGTCAGTATAACGCGACAAACACTCCGGAATAGTGACATAGGCTTAACATACCTTAAATAACCCCCACATAACTTAGAAATAAGTTTTGAATGGTTTGGTGTGTTGAAATCAAGTTTGTTCGATCGCAGGGACTATTTGTGTCAAACTGTGAAACTATACCGATTTGTATGTGACTAAAAGCGTCAAAAAATGCACAAGTTTGCATTTTTGTGCATATCTTACGTTCTGAATATATCCGGACATACAAAAATTTATATAAGCATTAAAATATTTTATTTTAGTGTTTAGCATGATAAAATTCCATTCGACGCTTAATTTGGATCGTTTTGGCGTTCGTTATGACTTCCGTCGTAATTAAGCGAATAACGCAACCGTACGACCAAACGAACCAACATCCGAGATACCTTTGAGCATGTTTTGAGTTCCCTATACTTTAGCTTTATTTTAGAGCCTTGAAATGGGGTTAACGGGGCTTAAAAGTGCAAAAAAAATCAAGTTTTACAAGTACAGGGACCATTTTTGAAATTTCTGACCAGATTCAATGAACCTAGTCCATTTTGAAGTGTTGTGGTTTTAACCCATGGTTTTGCAAAACCATGGGCTGGTATTCAATGAACCTAGTCCATTATTAGGGGCTCCCATGGTTTTAGAAAACCATGGGCACACATGTAAGGTCCAGATCAAAGCTCAGTTTTCGATGAATGATCTTAACGGTTCTTGAATTCCTATAAATACCCACCTTCATTTCCTTGCAAACTCACACTTGAATCTGATTTTGGCTCTCTAAGTTGAAGTTTATGCTTCATCCCTGAGAGTAAATCAGATCAAGAGCTTGCGGAGACCTTCTGTAAGTGTTCTTTCGTTCTTTTCATTCGTTAAAGACAAACTGCGTTTGACTTTCTGTATTGACCAGTTTATGGTCAATGTGAAGTTCGTTTGAACTTCATAATGTGAGCGTAATCACGATGGTTATAGTCCCTAGTGACTATACCTACTGATTACCACGTTATCTAGGCTCAGTGACGAGTCGTAGTTTCGGCCAAAATATGCATTCTTGCGTATTTTGTAACCAAACTACTCTTAGGTATCAAAACCGTTTGTTTTGATACCAAACCTGTTTTCTAAACTTGTTAAACACGTTCTAATGTGTTTAGCTCGTCACTTTTAGTTTTGTGCTTGTCTAGGGTCGTAAAGGTAAGCTATCTAAACAATCGCTTATACTTTCGTACCCGACCCATTTGGTCGATCATTAGGATCCGACCAAACACATTAGGTGACCATAGTTGTATAGGGAATAACCTTCCGAGGTTATACCATATGGTCACGACATTTAGTTAGTTGTATGATAGGTAGTTTATATGCCTTAGGTTTATTACCAAATTGCCCTTGTTACGCCAAAATTTACTTTAAAGCATATGTAACATAATTTTTTATATCTAAACTGATTTGGCAACAATATTAGACATGTTAAGGCATATTTTACTTATCAAAGGGCTAGTTAGGCGTTCTGAACGCGTTTTACGTGAACGACGCGTTAAAGTAGCATAAGCTACCTTAATGGGTCGTGATGGGTCAAAAGCACTTAGGTTAGGTTTCATTTAGGATGTAGGCCTTGTTAAACCATATCACATGAGTTCCAACACTCATTTGTTTTACAAGACCTCATTCTGTCCGATCTTCCGATTTAGGCGTCTATTTTTTTGACTAGTGATTCAATTACTAGGTGTTGCTTGATTTCTCTGGTTTACTTGAGTTTGTTGAAGTACTATTGATTGAGGATACCTTGCACTACATGTGAGTACATAGTTCCCCTATTTTACTGTTTCAATTGTTTTGGGGTGATTCATATGTACAAAATGTTTTCAAGGTTTAAACGATGATTTCAAAAACGAATAGAACGATTTATACTAAACTATTAACGATTTCGATAATGTGAATGAACTTGTTGGTTGTACTTAGATAACTAATGACATTCATTCGCATTGATCAAGCCGACCAGTATTAGGTTATGGTACCATAGGATCTGGCAAATCCCGTTATTGCACTATACCCATGGTTATGTGTGGGTGTTGTGGGTAACGACTGAATCTGTAATTATTAACTTACCTTTGGGGATTTGTTAATATGAGAAGCGAGGAACGAGGTAGTCGAGTCACGAAGGTTTGAATGTTATTAGCGAGACAACCATATATATAAATTTTCACAATTAAAACGAGGATGATTTAAACGATTTAAATGAGTAAACGATTTGGAAACCATTTGGAAACGATTTGGAAACGAAGTTAAACGATTTGGGTAAACGATTGGTTTTTGGCTAGTGTTTAGATAATGGGACGGGCGTAATGTGGTGAAAACATGGTAGATACGTCGTTGGTACTTCTTATATATAAGTGTTTTCAACATATTACATACCGTGGAGTTATTTAGTTCACTTGGGTAAACGATATTGAAACGATGTCACTCAATGATGTTTTCGAAATAATATACGAGTTTTATTAACGAGTTTTTACGAGATGTTTTACAAAAATGGTTTTTCTAAAACAAAAGTGCTTTTGGGTTAAGAATCATGGCTACGAGATTTTATAAACGATAACCCATTTGGTTTGAGTTGGTTAATTATGTTGCAATACGCTTTTCAAAACGAGGATTGTATTTTGACTCTTGAAGTCTAATAAAGTACTGCAACATGTAAACGAAGCCACGATTCCGATACTCTTATAAAACCTTTGTACTCGCCAGCATTTCTTTGCTGACATTGTTTTTACATATGTTTCAGGTGTTGTTGCTTGATTGACGTTCTAGGATGCACGCGTCACATAGGATCTGGACGAGGCCTTAGTGACATAAAACAATGATAGTCGATATAAAACTTGTTTGTTATGTGTTAAAACAATGTTAATGTTTAATATTATCAATAAAACGAAACACTTTTTGTATCCATGCTTATGAAACGATAATTCTGTTACAACACTCCCCGACGTTTCCGCCAAGCTTTGTTGTTTTACGTGGTCGGGGTGTGACAACAGTGTTTTCTGCTCTTCTTTTGTCTTTTATTTCAATGTCGAATTCTTGGAGGAGTAGAATCCATCTGATTAAACGTGGTTTAGCATCCTGTTTCTTAAAGAGATAACGAATGGCTGCATGGTCTGTATAAACTATCGTTTTAGAAAGAACAAGATAAGAACGAAATTTATCAAAAGCAAATACTAAAGCTAGTAACTCTTTTTCAGTTGTTATGTAATTTTCATGTGCATCGTTAAGTATTTTACTAGCGTAATTTATTGGGTGAAAATGCTTATCTTTTCTTTGTCCCAAAACGGATCCAACTGTAAAGTCACTTGCATCACACATTATTTCGAAAGGTAATTTCCAATCAGGCACTATCATGATAGGTGCATTGACTAGCATTTCTTTCAGTGTGAGAAACGCTTGGTTGCAATCCTTGTCAAAGATGAAAGGAGCATCTTTTTCAAGTAATTTTGTTAGAGGTCTTGAGATTTTTGAAAACTCTTTGATAAATCGCCTATAGAATCCGGCATGTCCTAGGAAACTTCTGATAGCTCGAACGGAGGATGGGGGTGGTAATTGAGAAATAGTGTCTATTTTTGCTCGATCAACCTCCATTCCTTCGCTTGAGATTTTGTGACCGAGTATTATTCCCTCCGTTACCATGAAATGGCATTTTTCCCAATTAAGGGCGAGGTTAGTTTCCTCACAACGGGACATCACTCGTTCAAGGTTATCAAGGCATTGGTCATATGAATCTCCAAAGATAGAAAAGTCGTCCATGAAGACTTCCATTGTCTTTTCTATCATATCGTGGAAAATGGCCACCATGCAACGTTGAAATGCTGCGGGGGTATTACATAGACCAAAGGGCATGCGTCGATAAACAAAAGTTCCATAGGGACATGTGAATGTTGTCTTTTCTTGGTCTTCGGGTGCTATCGGTATTTGAAAGTAACCTGAAAAACCATCTAAGAAACAATAAAATTTATGACCGGATAATCTTTATAACATTTGATCAATAAAAGGTAAGGGGAAATGGTCTTTCCTTGTTGCCTCATTTAATCGACGATAATCTATACAAACTCTCCATCCTGTGACGGTTCTCATTGGTATTAATTCATTTTTCTCATTAGTGACCACCGTCACACCTCCTGTTTTAGGAACTACTTGCACGGGACTTACCCAAGGACTATCAGAAATTGGGTAAATGAGTCCTGCGTCAAGTAACTTGATGACTTCATTTTTACCCACTTCTTGGACATTTGGATTTACTCTACGTTGTGGTTGTATTACTGATTTATAGTCATCATTCATTAAAATTTTGTGCGTGCACATGGAAGGGCTTATTCCTTTAATATCTACAAGCTTCTAAGCGATCGCATTTTTGTGTTTTTTCAAAAGTGAGATTAGTTTATCTTTTTCTACACTAGTTAATTTAGACGAAATAATTACAGGTAACTTACCATCTTTGTCGAGAAATGCATATTCCAAACCTTTTGGAAGTTCTTTGAGCTCAAGTGGTGGGTCTTTGGGAGACTCCTTATTTGGTTGCTCATTTAGATCAAGAACCAAAAAGGTTTGTTCTATGGCGACCTCTTCTTCAACAAAGTGGTCAATTTATTTTCTTGTATCGGGTGGCTCATCTTCATCTTCAATTAGGGGGTCATCGTTGCCGAGTGGATATTTCATTGAGCGCTCAAGATCGACACTTCTTTTGAATGCCCCTAATTGAATGGGTAGATTGTTTTTCTTCCGATTTTTCAAAGCTTCTTAAGTTTTTACAAAAGGTTGTCCCAACACTAACGGAGCGTCATTAAGGATGATGAAGTCGGTTGGGATTACCAATTGATTGGTTTGGACTAACACATCTTCAACCATCCCTATTGATTTTATTGTTTTCCGATTAGATAGAAAAATGGGTATTTGAAGTGGAGAAAAATCACTAATACTTAATTTTTTGAAAATTTAGTTTGGCATTATACTAACACAAAGATCTTTATCAATTGTAATATTACTAATAAAGGGATTTTGAAAGAAGCATGGAACCAGTGTAATGTTAATTTCAAATGGATCATCTTTTATTAGCGTAGTTTGATCATTTGTTAACTTAACGCTTACTGTTTTGGTCAAAAATTACCGAAGCAATTTAGTGATCAAATTAGTTAAGTGAGGTAGTGTGCTAAAAAGTGAGTTGGAAATATGCTGGTTATATTGTTTGTGAAAACAGGTTTCAGGATACGGCTCAGGATATTGAGCTGTATCGACGATCAAACTATGAGCAAAAAGTAAAGGAAATGACACGAGATGTACGAGGAAAGCCCTTGATCAATCTAGATCGCCGGCATAAAACCTCAGGAGCTGACAATCACAGCTGCCTAGTTCTTCTTATTGCTTCAAACGTCAGGATACAGTGCAGGATATTGACCAGATCGCTAAGTGTTACAATGCTTTGTGTGAAAGTAAAAATTGTGAGAGAACAAGTGTGAGAGTGTAGTGAGTGTAGCTATGATGTCCTATTTGATCTGATATACCCACCTATTTATAGTAACGAAATACAAACAAAAATTCCTACAAATATGGGATGCTCCGAATATTCCATTGTGAACGTTGTAGACCGAGTAATGCGGCTTCAACGACTTCATTTGAACGACTTGGACCGAGTCTCCCGGAGAAAGGGTCTTCATGAACGTTGCTCCATCTGGACGCGTACTCCTGCACACAACCTGTTAGTAATCCTGAGGATACCATTCAGGATGTTACCAATATCCTGAATGAGCATCCCGGATATGAGCAGATATCATACAATCAAGATATAACTCAAGATATTTCCCAGGATATGGGCTCAGAATTTTACCCAAATCAATTGTCCCCAAAAAATGTTACCGTTTAGTATCCTGGCACTAACGGTTATATTTTTTCCGGAGACCGAGGCAATTTAAGATATTAGACCCATGATGTGACCGTTTGCAACTGCTCAGCCTATATCTACTCATCACTACCCTATAACTTCTCATCCTTATCCCATTTATTCTTGACCGAAGTGAAAAAAGGTAAAAACCTCTCTCTCTTTTCCATCTTCTTCTCTCTTTCGGTTCAACATTCTGGCGAGAATATGACAAGGCAAACAAGATTGAGTTCCGGTGACTCCGCCCCCACATTCATACAACAGAATCTTCTCCAGGATCCGGAGAAAGAAATATGTACCTTTGATAGCGCCCATTTGCCGGCCCTCAAATCCTCCGGTATCTTCCCGGAAGGGACGGTATTCCGGCCGTTTGACCGGGAAATCCGGTCGGACATGGTTTCCGACGAATGGTTGTGCTTTAGTGCCTTTCCTTTCACCTTAGGGTTACGGTTCCCCTTTCCAGACTTTATCACCGAGTTTTTCAACATTACAAAAATCTCTTTTAGCCAAACAATGCCGATGCTTTGGCGTGTTTTGTCCATTCTTGACCAGATCAAGAAGAATCACATTCCTGATCTTTATGTTCATGACCTCCCCCTAGCTTACCGGCTTAGATGCCACGAATCCTGTAGATTTTTGTTTTACTCCACCTCCGGCGAGCCGTTGATACTTCGTGCCACCAGGAACGAGGAGAAATGGCAATCCAAGTTCTTCTTTGTAAAAAGAGACTCAATCCCTGGTGGAACGGAATATCCGGTGAACTGGTTGAAAAAGGGTAGGACTTAGGGTTTAAGGATGATCTTGCCTCTTATGCTGTTCCATATCCTGAACTGATCAACTTTCTTTTTATTGTTTTGTATACAACTGATTTTAGGAAGCTTGCACCTCCCCTTACAGATTCACAGAAGAGGATTGACGCTTTCAGACTCCTTCCCGAGGCTAAAAGAAGTTTTAACCCGTCTCCACCATCTCCAAGCCCTCTTTCCAGTGCAAACATGTCTGGTAAGGATCCTGCACGATATCCTACATACATATTTTCATTTGATTTACTTAGGAGAAATTTTTACTCCCTGTATGCAGATTCCAGCAAAGTTCCAGTCTTCCTTGATCTCGATGAGCTTGACAGTTACCCCACTCCAGTCATGGTCAAGAAAGAGACCCCTGTTGCCACCAGCTCTAAGCCGCTCCCGGCTCTGAAAGCTAATCCAAGGACTCGTGCTTCCACCGCAAAGAAGAGGAAGAACTCCGAAGTTAGTGCTCCAGGCTCCGAGGGATTCTCTTATGATGAGCTCAGCTTCACTGATTCCTTGGAACCGATGACATCCTTCCTTAATAAGGTAATATCCTGACCCTATATCCTGCACATATATCCTGATAGAATATCCTGACAGGATATCCAAGTTAGCGAATATTTATTTATTCCTGAATTTTGACTTACATGGCCTCCAACATCTGCTCCACCTTTACAACGATGCATGTGGTACTGCTGCACTCTATGAAGCCAGGATTAAACAGCTTGAAACTACTGTTTCCGACCAAGGTGCCATTGCTGAAGTGAAGACTCGGCATTATGAGGACAAGCTGAAGAAAGTGACCCAGGATGCTGAGATCAAGCTGGCCACTGTCCAAATGGAACATGAACAGGCCATGGTTTCTTTCCGGGAAGGAATCAAAGCTTCTACCATCGTCTCCTTGCTACAAGCTCGTATTAAGATGGCCTATGAGGCCAAGGAGACAGGTCTTGAGTGCCCATCTTGGCCGGTTGAATCCTGGGTTGCAAAGCTGAAGGAGCTTGGAGGCAAAGCTGTGCTCCTTCCTGCTGAAGTTGGTGAATCCTCTAAGTCGGCAGAGGTAGCAGACAAGGCTGGAGATAAGAAAGATGCTGGAGCGGATGCTGGGACGGATGCTGGTGAGGATGCTTCTCAGGATGCTGAGGCTGAGAAGGCAGAGAAGGTTGGAGAAGATGCCGCTGTAAGGGCATTCAGGTGGGCAATGATGGATATACGTGCCAAGGCCGGAGCCCACTTTTTTAAACTTGATCGTTGGTCTGTAACCCTAAAACAATTTACTTTTTCTGCACTTTACTTTCCTGCATCTAAACAATATGATGGCCAAAGGTAGGGGGATCCTGAGTTTCAGGTCGAAGCCCTTGGTCATCAATGTTAGTATGTTTTGTTTTTTGAACAATATAACAGTTGGAGGCGGATGGGTCTCAGTTTGAGACAAAACCTTCAAGTGTTAGGTAAATATGGTAAGGAACTAATTGTGCTCTTGGTGGATGGTCCTTGGTTTGAGGTGAAACCAAGAGCACAACTTTTGGTACGTTAATAACATAACCCTTTTCTGGCTTTATTTCTGTTGTTATATTTTCACTACATGAATTTTTCCTGTAAAAATAATTTTGTTTGAACATTCTTGGGAACACATTGTAAATATATTCTGAAAGATATCCTGATCAGGATACTGGCACACAATCTGTAAGTTATCCAAATAAAAAGGAGAGATCATACCAGGAATTCCCTAAGGAATCAATTGCAATTTTCCACCATAGGAATGTCCCCAGTGCACACTTACAAACTTGGATCCATCCTTTAAATTGTATGATATATGTCCCCTGTGTTTAACATAGGAATGTAGATATAGTCATACTTTAGCTTTACTGAATAGATCCTGAATATCCAAGGGTAAACCCTTGACATCCTGGGATTAATCCTTAATATGCTGGGGATAGACCCTTAATATGCTGGGGATAGACCCTTAATATGCTGGGGATAAACCCTCATATCCTGGGGATAAACCCTGATTTTCATGCGCTACAGGCGAGAGTGTATAAACTCTAAGTCTTAGAAAGGTGAAAACCATTAAACCTTAGAGGGTATGAAAATACCCTTTCGTGAGAGAGGGTGATCAATCCTCATATACCTTTAGAATCCAGGATATAGCCAATAGTAACGAAATTGTCAGCCACTTTTACATGAACTGGTCTCGTTACCTTGAACTATCCCCAGATGAGTTGCGCTCCAGGCGGGGTGTTCAAACCTAACTCGAAATAAAGGTGAATACCTTTAAACCTTTGAAGGGATCAGGATCCCTTAAACGTAAGAGAGGGGGCCAATCCTCTAATCTTCCGAAATATCCTGAACGTATATCCTGGAGCTATATCCTGACACATATTTTGCAAAACAACCTTAAACTAAGGTGGGTGTTAGCTTGGCTAACACCCCTCCGATGCCTAATTCAGTATTGGGTTCAAGATAATAGATGAATTCAAATATATTTAAGAGAGATAGGACACATACCATTCTGGGATAGAAATTAAATTCTATTCTTACTTGAAAGAGAGCTTTAAGTGTATAGCATTCCAGGATCTTGGTAGCATTTCCCCTTCCATGCTCCTGAGTCGGTATGCTCCTTTTCCTGATTCTGATTCAACCTCATATGGTCCTTCCCATTTCGGAGCCATTTTCCATCGGCAGGATTAGTGGTATTTTGAAAAGCCTTTCTTAACACCCAATCTCCAACTTTGAACCTTCTAGTCCTTATATTCTTGTTGTATGCTCTGGATATCCTTTGTTGATATGCTGCCATCCTTAGTCTTGTTGCATCTCTTGTCTCGTCTATGGTGTCCAAATGCTGGCACAAAGCTTCAGGATTCTGCAGGATAGATCTCGCAGTAGGTATCACCATCTCCGTTGGGATCATTGCTTCTGCTCCGAATACCAAGGAGAATGGTGTCTGGCCAGTTGCATTCTTTACTGTTGTTCTATCGGCCCACAAAACAAAGGGTAGTTCTTCTGCCCATCTTCCTTTTTTGGCTCCTAATCTCTTCTTCAAGTTGTTAACAATTATCTTGTTTCAGGACTCAGCTTGTCCATTTGCTTGAGGATGTACCGGGGTGGATGTGATCATTTTGATTCCCCAACTCTTGCAAAAGTCAGTAGTTCTCTTGCTTATAAACTGAGAACCATTGTCACGGATTATTTCGGCTGGTACTCCAAATCTGGTCAGGATATTCCTCTTTATGAATGATACTACTTCTTGGTCTCTGACTTAAACAAATGCTTCAGCCTCCACCCACTTAGAGAAATAATCAGTCATTGCCAACATAAAAACTTTTCCTCCTGGAGCTTTTGGTAATTTCCCTACTATGTCCATCCCCCATTTCATGAACGGCCAAGGGGATACTATAGGATATAGTGGTTCAGCTGGTTGGTGTAGTATGTTATTGTGCCTTTGACATAAATCACATCTTCGAGCATATTCTGTAGCATCTTTCCTCATCGTTGGCCAATAGTATCCTGTTCTGAACACCTTTGAGAATAATGACCTACCCCCTGTATGGTTACCACAATCCCCATCATGTATATCCTGAAGTACTTCTTTAGTTTCGGGATCCTCCAAGTACCTTAGATATGGTTCTGCAAGAGATTTCTTATACAAAATATTATTTATAATGGTGAATCGTGATACCTTCATCCTAAATGCCTTAGGATTTTCGTCTCTAGGGATGTGTCCTTCTTTGAGATATCTTATGATTGGAGCCGTCCAGGATTTAAGATCCTCCTCAGGATATTCAGCAACAGGATCTTGGATACTTACTACTTCTTTATCCTAAGGATTCGTTGCAGGATACAAGATATGCAATATTGGTATTTGGGTTCCTTCTGGTATCCTGACCGATGACCCCAAATTTTCTAAGGCATCTGCTTCAGCATTATCTTCCCTTGGTACCTGTTCAAGTGTGAAAACATCGAAATATCCTGCTAATTTTTTGAGAATATCGAGGTATTCGATTAACTTCTCACCTTTAACTGCATAGGATCCATTAAAATGATTAGTAATTAACAAGGAGTCAACATATACTTGCAAATTTTTGATATTCATATTTTTAGCTAGTTCTAATCCTGCCATTAAAGCCTCATATTCTGCTTCGTTATTGGTAGCAGGGAATTCACACCTAATAGCCTGGGGTAATATGTCCCCCTGTGGCGATTTTAGTAGTATTCCCAATCCTACTCCTCTAACGTTAGATGCTCCATCAGTGTACAATGTCCAGGATCCTGAGGAATTTCCTAATTGTTGCACTTCTAGGTCTACCTCATCCTGAATGTCACTACTGAAATCAGCCACAAAGTCCGCTAGAGCTTGTGATTTTATGGCATTTCTAGGTTCGTATACTAAGTCGTAAGCACTTAACTTTACCGACCACTTGGCCATCTTGCCTGACATCTCGGGTTTCCTAAGCACATTCTTAACAGGATAATTTGTCTTAACATGAATTCTGTGTGTTTCAAAGTAATGTCTAAGCTTTGTTGATGCCATAACTAGTGCTAATATCAACTTTTCTAAATGAGAATATTTAGTTTCTGCATCTAACAAACTCTTACTAACATAATAAACAGGATATTGCTGACCTTCATGATCCTTTACAAGGACGGCACTTACAGCATTCCCTGATACTACGAGGTATAGGGACAGTGGTTCACCTTCTCAGGCTTCATCAATAGGGGTGCAGTTAAAAGATATTGATTCAAATCCTGCAGGGCTGCTTCATGCTTCTCACCCCATTCGAACTTCTTGTTCTTCTTCAGGATATCATAAAACTCTTTGCATTTCTCCGAGGATCTTGAGATAAATCTGTTCAATGCTGCAACTCATCCTGTTAACCGTTGAACATCCTTCATGTTTGAGGGTGATTTGATATCCAAGATAGCTTTAATCTGCTTCGGGCTCGCCTCTATTCTTCTTTTGGTCACCATATATCCTAGAAACTTTCCTGCCCCCACTCCGAAATGGCATTTAGCAGGATTTAGCTTCATGTTATATTGATCTAGGATATCAAATGCTCCCTTAATATCCTGAAGGTGATCCTCAGCCTTTTTAGATTTTACCACCATATCGTCGATCTATACCTCCATTGTGTCCCCCAGCTTATCTTTGAACATCATGTTCACCAATCTCTGGTATGTCGCTCCTGCATTTTTCAAACCGAAAGGCATAGCAGTATAACAATAAATACCTGTTGGTGTCATGAAGGCAGTATCCTCTTGGTCCGAAGGCTCCATTTGAATCTGCTGAAATCCTGAGGATGCATCCATGAAGGTTAACATCTCATGTCCGGCGGTAGCATCCACCATTGCATCAATATGAGGAAGAGGAAATGAGTCTTTGGGACAAGCCTTGTTCAAGTCTGTGTAATCTACACAAACTCTCCATTTCCCATTCTTCTTTTGAACCACGACCACATTTGCTAGCCACTTGGGAAATTTGACTTCTCTGATCATCTTGGACTTCAATAATCTCTCAACTTCCTCTTAGATAATTGTATTTCGTTCAGGAGCGAACTTCCTTCTCTTTTGCTGTACAGGCTTGAATGACCTGTCAATTCCAAGCTTGTGAGGGATAATGTCTTTGGATATACCTGTCATATCCTCATGCTTCCACGCAAATGTTGACATCCTGCACTTCAAAAAGTTAGTTAATTGTTCTTCAATATCCTGATGGATATTGGTTCCCACGAGCACCGAGATATCAGGATTATCCTCATCCAGGATAATTTTCTTCATATCCTGCTTCGAAGCCTCCACGATATCCTGGGCCCGCAACTTTAATTACTATGCTGTACTAGGCTTGGTTGAGGATTTCATTGAGGATGAGTAACATTCTTTCGCCTCCTGTTGATCACTATCAACCTTGACGACCCCCCAAGGGGACGGGATCTTGACGCATTGATGATAAGTTGATGGGACAGCCTTCATATCATGGATCCATGGCCTGCCCAGTATGATGTTATAGCAGGATAGGGAGTCCATCACACAGAAACGTTGTATCGAGTTAACCCCTTCAACATATATTGGTAACTTTATTTCTCCCACGGTATTCCTAGCTTCTCCACTGAAACCAACGAGCACAGTGGACTTCGAAGTAATGTCCATTGGAGATACATTCATCCTCTTCAATGTTTCCAGCTGAATTATATTGACAGAGCTACCGTTGTCCACCAATATCCTACGTACAAAATGGTTAGAAACATACAATGTTATTACGAGAGCATCATGGTGAGGATCCTGTGCAGTATCCCGGTCATCACTGTCGAAAGTGATCACTTTGTCAGTTGTAAGGGTGGTCATCCTGGCTGGTTTATCTCCCCTTTCAGTCTTAGCCTCCTTTGCATGCCTCTTGGCCGCAGAATACGAAGTCCCACAAATGTCGGATCCTCCCGAAATAAAGTTGATTATCTTGGCATCCGCAGGAGGTGATGCCACTCGTTCAGGATCCTTCTCCGTATCCTGACCCTTATTCTTCTTTCTTCCTAGGAGATCCTTCAGATATCCCTTGCTCAGAAGATAACTTATTTCTTTTCTTAGAGCAATGCAATCCTCAGTCACATGACCAAAATCTTCGTGGAAGGCACACCATTTGGATTTATCCTTCCAATCAGCTTTTTGTTGATTCTTTCGAGGCCACCTAGCTTTATCTCCTAAACCCTGCATAGCATACATTAATTCAGGAATGTTAACAAAAAAGCAATATTCGGATAATTCAGGATATTCTTTAGGATCCTCATCTTCAACAGCATTCACTTTCTTGTTGTCATTTCTACCATATGGCTTAGAGCGATATGGTTTAAATTAGGATTCTGACTTCCTATTGGTTGACTCGTAGGTAGTGGATGAGTTCATCCTTTCTTGCATTTTCTTATCATCCTCCAGCCTGATATATCTCAAGGCCCTGTTTCGAGCCTCGTCCAAATTCCTGCAAGGATTCATCACAAGATCCTGATAAAATTGGGAATCCTTTTGTAGTCCCATCTTGAATGCTTGGGCCGCTGTGGCAACATCAAGGTGCGGGATATCCAAGGATTCCCTGCTGAATTTGTTCACATAATCCCTTAGGGATTCCTGAGGTCCTTAAGTTATCCTGTAGAGATCACTTGTTAGTTTTTCAAAACTCCGACTACAAGAAAATTGACTATTAAATAAATTCACTAAGTGACCAAAAGATGTAATTGAATGCGGAGGAACATTTAAGAGCCATTTCAAGGCTGATCCTGTTAAGGTAGAACCAAAGCCCTTGCATAAGCATGCTTCCTTGAGGTCCGGAGGAATAGGATTAATCTCCATTCTTTCCCTATATTGGGCAATATGCTCTTCTGGATCCGTAGTCCCATCATAGAGCTTCATGTTGGGGGTTTGAAATCTTTTCGGGATCTCAGCATCACAGATAGGATATGCGAAACGAGATATCCTGTGGCTGTCTTGGGACACTTCTGGAATTGGCTGGACCACTCCAGGTACACTGGATATCATGTCCTTCAATTTCTGAAGTTCCCTAGTAAATGTTGACGTCATACCTGCATCCTGCAAAGATCCACTATTGTTAGTAGTATGAATATTATTGTTCGACACGTTACCAGTCTGAGGATTTTGGCCATATTCTGAAACATATCCAGAGCTCCTCACAGTTGACATCCTGATCGAGGAGGGTATTTCAAGAGTATGATTCTGGGAATGACTGGGCACAATATTCCCCCTATTATCCTCAGTATACACAGCCGAACTGAAGTTCAAAGTTCTGGGTTGTAAAGGAGTAACAATATCCTCAGCGGATCTGCTCGAGCCAGCTTTTAAGAGTTGTATTTCTCTTAACAGCATTTGGTTAGTTTCCTGTTGCTGCCTCATTTGTTCCTGCACACTTCCAAATAAAGTTAGAATTTCATCATTATAGGCTAAAACGGGAGCAGACCCCTGAACACTCCGAGTAGGGATAATATCCTGAGGTTGTGAAGAAACTGGCATCCTTGGAGGAGGTGGTGGAAGCACCGAACCAGTAGTAGCAGAAGTTGTAGCAGATACAGTGGAGGAGCTCATGTTTGATCTTTGGGCCATTGTGGACAATGTGGCAAAAAGTTTTGAAAACAGAAAACTGATTATCGATTTTACAAAGATTTTTAGTAAAGATAGCACCACTTGCCCCACGGTGGGCGCCAAATTGTTTTGGTCAAAAATTACCGAAGCAATTTAGTGATCAAATTAGTTAAGTGAGGTAATGTGCTAAAAAGTGAGTTGGAAATATGCTGGTTATATTGTTTGTGAAAACAGGTTTCAGGATACGGCTCAGGATATTGAGCTGTATCGACGATCAAACTATCAGCAAAAAGTAAAGGAAATGACACGAGATGTACGAGGAAAGCCCTTGATCAATCTAGATCGCCGGTATAAAACCTCGGGAGCTGACAATCGCAGCTGCCTAGTTCTTCTTATTGCTTCAAACGTCAGGATACAGTGCAGGATATTGACCAGATCGCTAAGTGTTAGAATGCTTTGTGTGAAAGTAAAAATTGCGAGAGAACAAGTGTGAGAGTGTAGTGAGTGTAGTTGTGATGTCCTATTCGATCTGATATACCCACCTATTTATAGTAACGAAATACAAACAAAAATTCCTACAAATATGGGATGCTCCGAATATTCCATTGTGAACGTTGTAGACCGAATAATGCTGCTTCAACGTCTTCATTTGAACGACTTGGATCGAGTCTCCCGGAAAAAGGGTCTTCGTGAACGTTGCTTCATCTGGACGCGTACTCCTGCACACAACTCGTTAGTAATCCTGAGGATACCATTCAGGATGTTACCAATATCCTGAATGAGCATCCCGGATATGAGCAGATATCATACAAATAAGATATAACTCAAGATATTTCCCAGGATATGGGCTCAGAATTTTACCCATAACACTTACCATTTCGTCAATTTTAGTGTTAGTGTTTAACTCTTTTAAAAACTTAGCATGAGTGGGTACTAAACAATGGTTTTCGAAAGAAGGTGACAAGAGATTAGTTTCTTGAAAATTAGACTCTTCTTGAATTTTTATGTTATCGGACTCACCTTTTTCGTTGTTTAACTCATGTGTCGGGTTTTCACATACTTTTTCTTCCATTTTTACCTCTTCAACCATCTCTTCTTTATTACAAGTTAATTCTTCCCTTGCGCGGGATTCCTCTTCCCTTGCGCGGGCTTCTTTTATATAGCGTTCGATAGTTTTAAGGTGTTATATTATCTTTTCGGCTACGGGTGAGATAGTTGGTGGTTCGTCAAAGTGAGTTGAATAAGTATCATCAAAGCTTGAATTCAGAAGTTCGATCCTTGGCACCTCATAGTACTCATATGAGGTAGATGGTTCACACCATTGTTCCTCATTGTAAGTATATGATGGATAAGGGTCGTAATTTGGTTCTTCATAATACTCATATGAGGTGGGTTGTTCACGCCATGGTTCCTCATAGTAAGTATATGAAGATTGAGGCTCATATCTTGGTTCCTCAAAGTATGAGTATGAAGGCTCATACCTTGGTTCATCAAAATATGAGTATGAAGGAGAAGGTTCATACCTTGGCTCTTCATAGGGTGTGTATGAAGTTGATGGCTCATACTTGGGCTCCTCACAGTGGGTGTATGAAGGGGACGGTTGAAATAAGTCACAATATTGCACTGAATGGGGGTTGCCACAAATAGTACAATACTCTTCCCAATAATCATCCTCCTCATAGTGGTAGTTGTAACCTCCTAAGTATTAATCCATAAGAATCACTCAGCAGATCACAATAGATTCTCGGGACCAGAAAACAAAAATAAAAATGGAAACAGACGCTGGACACGGCCCCGTGTTCAGTGAGCACGGCCCCGTGTTCAGGTTCTCTATCTGGGCGTTTTGGAAAATGTGACTGGTTTTGTGCAGAACGGGGGTGTGTTCAGCGAGCACGACCCCGTGTTCAGACTCTGTATCTTGGCGTTTTGTAAAAATTATGCAGCACGGCCCCATGATCAGTGAACACGGCCTCGTGTTCAGGCTACTGTAATGCAAAAACTAACTAAAAATAAAAAAAAATGTGCGCGGTTTTAAAAAGGTTTTTGAAAAACTGATTTGGCCGTCGATTTTAAGCTTTCTTAAAATCCTTGTGTCCCCGGCAACGGCGCCAAAAACTTGGTGTGCGTCGGGTGTATTATATTTTTCTTTATATTTTAAGCCCTTTTTAACACGTTAGTCAAGTTTTAAATTTATAAAACACGATATTCTACTAACACTAAACACACACATGGGCAAGTGTACCCATCATGAGCGTAGTACAGCGTTGGTAAAATATCGTGGTCGTCCAAGGACACAAGAGCTTTTAATACCGGTTTATCCTCAACTTCTAATCAAATCAAAAAAAATTTAAAAAGGTTTTAAACATAAAAAAAATGCTGAAAAATAAAAATAAAAATAAAACAGATAGACAAGATGAATCACTTGGATCCGACTCGCCTTTAGTGTAACCTTTGATAATTTCCTCACTTTTGCACTTTTTAAGAGATTATCTTAGTTATAGTAGTAGACCCCTCTTTTGAAGGTGACGTTACCCTCAACCTAGTAGTTTGAGTCAGCAAGGATACAATCCTAAAGGGTTGGAATATTGGAAGATAATTAATTAAGTTATTAATGCGTAATGTGGTAGGCCCCTCTTTTGAAAGCGACGTTACCCTCGGCTAAGTGGTTTGAGTCAGCAGGGATACAATCCCAAGTAGCCGTGTTAATGTATTAATAGTAGTATACATATGAGGGAATCAAGCCATTCGCACCCCCGCCATCCAAAACCAGTAGGTATTAAAGGAGGTCCTAGTAAGCTTGACCTAGATCCTTGCAGGATCTATACACTAACCAAGGTAAGAACCTTACCAAACCATTCCCTTAACCCCCGACCAGGTAGCCAACATATCTCTATATAGACCGTAGAGATATGAATGGTGTAAATCTTTTATTTTATATAGACAATAAAATAATGCCAAGACACCATGGACAAAGGATAAGAAAGTTTCACCTTCAACATAAGAAACTAGTTATTAAAGTCATCAATACAAAACCAAATAAAAAGTGCGAAAAGATTAAAAATCAAAAGTATTACACTAAATGTTTGTCTTCACCAAGTGATGTAAGAGACTTAGGCAACCATGGCCTTTGATTGTCAAGAACTCTTACTATCAATATTGGATCCCGAAACTATTACACACACTCTAGGTGGATGATGGATGATGGTGGTGGATAGGGATGGCAAAAAAGCCCAAGCCCGACGGGTATACCCGAAACCCGAAGCATACGGGCCGGGTATACCCGAAGCCCAATGGGTATGGGCCGGGTACGGGCTTAAAAAAAGAAAAAAATCGGGTACGGGTACGGGTATGGGATTTAGTGATACCCGCCCGATACCCGGCCCATTTACCCGAAAGTATCATATTATAGATTTTCATATTTATAAACTTAGTACATGTATTTATTACCTTCTCGGCAAGTGCTTAGTGAACAAATAACTTATTTTTGAGCATATATATTGGATATGGAAACTATCACCCTTTATTATGTGGATGTTTATGCAATTAGGTGGTTATGATACAGTTACTTAATTAAGTAATCGTTTTGATTTAGTTTGATATATTTGGTCTGAATATGATATGTAAGTTATTAACCATGTTTTCATTTGTTATAGTCATTAAAATAGTAAATTATATAAACATCAAAGTAAAAAATTATACATTTGTCCCAACGGGTATTTTTATGAAATTAACGGGTATACCCGATACCCGCGGGTATGCCCAATACCCGACGGGTAATTACCTGACAAATACCCAACGGGTAACGGGCCGGGTATGGGACAAAGAATTACAACCGGGTATGGGCCTGGGATTATCAATACCCGGTCCATTGCCATTCCTATTGGTGGATGTGGGTGTTGTGATGGTGGTGGAGTGTGGGTGAAGTGAGAGAGAGGTGGTTTGCCAAGAGATGCCTTTAAAGTGAGCCAAGCACCCCTATTTATAGCCTACACAGAAGCCCGGACACGGCCCCATGTCCATCCTTATTCTCTTTCTTCATTAATTGCAATTTGTATGCATTAGCTCCACACGCCCTCGTGTTCACTGGGCACGGCCCCGTGTGTAAAAGCGAATCTGTACTATCAAGATTTGCAAGATTTTGCGAATCTTAGCGTTGACCACGGCCTGTGTTGAGCTGGGAACGCGCCCATGCTGGGAATACAAGCTTCTATGACTTTGTATTTTCTGCAGGTGCCTAGCCACGCCCCCGTGTCCGCTGGGCACGGAGCCGTGGTCAGCCTTCTGTTCCTTTGTTTTTGCTTGGGAAGATGCTGTCGAGGGGTCGGGCATGCCACGTTTATTCCTTTTCTTGTATTTATGTTAGATTTGGCTGCATATTTGTTCCTTTTGTTCAATTACGCTCATTCAGTCCTGAAAATACAAAAGGAAGACAAAAGCACACTTTTTCCAACATTGGTACTAAAAAGGGTTAGTTTTATGCCTCATTTGATGTAATTTATATGTTGCATTTTGCACACATCTGTAACAATGATAAGGAAGAATTAGCCAAGTACGAAAAAGAATTGGCCAAGTAAAAAGCTCAGGATGCGATGAAATGGAAGATGCATTTAGGGATTAGATGGTTCTCATTTGTGTTGTAGTATCTTATTAATTAGGCTAATGTATTATGTATGTTAGTTTGCACGTTTCTTTTGGATAACTTGTATGGGATTTAATGTAACACCCCAATCGCGTAATACAACAACACGCGGCAGAAATATCGAGTAGTCACGTTACAAATTGCTCACAACTACTGGTACTAAATTGTTTCAATATTATTAACATCGTTTTACAAACAAAGAATACATGTAATTGTCTTTTTATTAAGAAGTCTAAGGCCCGAATGCAGTTTACATGCTTGAATAGTTGAAAACCTGAAACATATGTGAAAAATAGTCAGCATAAAAATATCGGCGAGTACATAGGTTTTGTTAGCCAAATAAATGGCAAAACATTTGATATTGCAATACTTTGACAACTACGAGAGCTGTCAATTGAAAATAAATCTTGAAGCCAAAGAATGGCAAAAATTTAGTATTGCAATACATAATCTGGATTGTGAAAACTCGTGGCAAATAGCTTTGTATATGGCAATATGATTATTACTAAGTCATTTTTATGCCATTTGAAATTGTACATCGTAAAACTCGTTAATGAGTTATTAGAAATTCAATCAAGGATTAATAATAATTGTTTTGAAATAAATCAAAACTTGTGTGAGTATTATATAAATCAAGTCAATGATTCATAATAATACATTAGATATCCTTCTAAGAATCTAACATATAAAGATATGGGAGATTCTACAAGCATTTGGATAATCGAACATTAAATCAATCGTACACAAAATCCTAAAGTGATTTGGATAACGAAACAAGAGTAATAAAATAAGAACACTTATATATAGGAAGTACCAGCGGCGTATCCACCATGTTCTTATTTTATTACACCCGTTTCGTTATCTAAATCACAACTACCACATAAACACAAAATTGTCAACTTGTCAACAACTTGTAAACACGCATTAAATTACACAATGAATCCAAATAAGGACTCCAATATTAGCACTTTAAACATCCCATATATGTTTAGCTATGAAGATAGATAAATATTACAGGGATACGGTTCTCGTCACATCGTCTAGTCAAACACGCATTAAAGTACACAATGAATCCAAACAAGGACTCCAATATTAGCACTTTAAACATCCTACAAGTATCAATCAATAAAGATAAACTGATGCTAAAAGGATTTGATCTCGATCACATTGAGTCATTGTGTAGGATCGTTTTCAGACCCGAACGAGTCGATCAGAAGAGTTAATCTCTAAACGAAAGGCGGAAACAGACATGTAGAGTTCAATTCAGCTAGATTCACACTATAAACTGTTGTATGATTGATTTTGTAACGTTTTACAACCTGACAACACTTCGGCAGCACTTCGTTGCACAAGCCGGAAAGTTACAAATGAAATGGACAAGAGAGGTATTTATAGTAGGAGAGGTTCCGTTTGAAAGTGGCATGACACTCTTCAAATGGAATGGCACACCTCAAACGGAATGGCACTCCTCAAACTTTTGTTCGAGACTCGATATAAGATGAAGACGACAGATGTGTGCACTAACAGACTCCCCCTCAGATGTTGACGAGTCTTAAGTGTCGAGTCTTCACATCTTCAGTCTTTATCAGTCCTCTCGAACTCTTTGAAGTATCTGACAGTGTAAGCATCCTCAAATCTCTCTTCTCTTGATCTCCAGAATCTCTGGCTCTTTCTTCAGCACCAATACATTCCTTCCTTTAGGTGTCTTTAGACTCCCCCTTTCGATATGCTGGGATCGCAGCCTGGCTTGTTAAAATCACAGAGTCTTCATATATCGGAACCTGGCTCTCTATCAACTATCCAAGATCACCTAGCTTTTATCCTGCACATTCTCTACCCAAAATTAAATTTTCTGATGATAACTTGTGAAAACAATCTCACCATCTACTGAACCATTTGCAGGAATTATACAATCAAAGAATGATTTTACAACGTTAATCTCTGATGAACCACTTGAAGAAATATCGTTTTTCTTATCAAAACAACACACTCTCCCAAACCATCTGTTCATCATGTCTAGCACTCGGAATTTTGAAAATTAGCTCTCCAACACCAGTTGTCGAAAATCTTTTTGAATTTTTCAAAATTTATGCTAAAACACACTGAAAATCTTTTTGGATTTTTAAATGTAATGAAATACAGAAAAAAAAATATTTACAAACAATATTTTTGTGAGTTTGTGTAAGAGGATCATATCAGTTTTGAGACACATCACCAACACCGTTAAGCTTTAGACATTTTAAGTTCTAAACAATTCACCTAGATTGTCAGTATACTGGTCCACTTAAATTTTCATACAAAGTTCAACTGCTTCGAGATACGAAATTAATGTCTTAAGCACTTAAACTTAATCGCGTGTCCCACCTTAGAATATACTCCCGTATCCAGATCCCAATATTCAGTCTTACAGGTGAGTATACCACAGATGATATCTGTAAGGGGTTATAAATTATGAAGAATCATGAGAGCTCAGGTCAGAACTACCGTTCAGCAGAGAGATCATGACTCAATCTTTTGGGTGTGTCCCCTTTAGAGGATCTTTTGTTACAACAGCAATGACTATCAATTTTATTGTTTCATCAATTTGCTGAGGGCGACGCTGTATTTCAAGCAAGTAGAAAGTATTCTCCGGGGACTAGGCCATTGCTTCCGCAAAATCAGAAGTCCCGGGATAATACCCCAGATATCACTGAGTATAAAGACCTAGTATCTCAGAAAGAGGGACCTTTCAAACAAGATTTCGGGGGTTACCCATATATCCGAGAGATGTTACCCCTCCATATAAGCAAGTTTGAATTTAGATTTATATCTCGTCACAATTTACTAAATGTGCAAAAATCTACTGGCACATCATCAGTGAGACCGTTTATCACATTTGACTTTCCAATTCTTTAGCATGTTGTGATAGTCCACTGATGTTCTATCATTTCCTCTTTTATACAACAAAACTCATTTTTCATTTTATCATGTTTTTGGATTTTTCAAATTTTCAAATGTTTTTGGATTTTCTAAAATTTCTTACTCCCCCTAAAATGCAAACACATTTTAGGAAATTTGAAAAGAAACTATACAATAAAGTGACAACCGATATCGAATTGCTTCAATTCGCCATCCACTTGGCATAAACAATCAGACCTCCCCCTCACAACAAACTGTTTTCCCATTGATTTCAAAACACTTAAGTTTGTTTTAATCAAATGGTTTTTCCGGAAAATAAGTTTGATTTTACCACTTGTAAAGTTAGGGGTTTGGTTCATCACATTTTCAAAATACCATTTGTAGAAAATCAGATACAACTTAATGTCCTTGATTTTACCACTTGTAAGTGTAAATCTTCTTCAACCACTTGTAGGCTTTCCTACCAATCATACCATTTGTAGAAAACTAAAAATTTAAATGATATCACCTATACTTTACCATATGTACCACTTATAAAAATTACCAACCAAGAAAGATAGATGCCGATTCCTGCTCCACTCTTACAAACCTGGGAGCTCCGGCAAGTCCAGAGACTTACTGTTCATAGTATGTACCATCCCAGTCACAAACCAGGGATGGTTCAACTTTATCTTTCTTCATCTTCTTCTCATAAAATTCCTTAACTCCTTTAACCTTCCTGTCAATCATTTTTCCAATCATGTTATGGATTTTGGAGTTAAAAGCCTTTTTAATATCAAATTCTTTCTTTTCAGAGAAGAATTGATTTGAAATCTCAACTTTTCCAACTTTCTTTTTAAAATTTTCAGCCCGAAGTGATGGAAAATTCACATCATCCACAGTCGGTACTGAGTTATCACCTTTTACCTCAACCTGTGGCTCCTCTGACTTTGTGGAATCAGATTCATCGCCAGAAGATAGCTCCTCTGATTTTGATGAATCAGAATCATTGCTAGAACTACTATCAGATTTCTTAACAACCCATTTCTGGTTGTCAATATTTCCTCTTTTCTTGTAAAACCTGTTTGAACTTTCACCAATTTCAAAAGTCGAATTTTTGAACAATTTAGTTCTGTCAATTGGTGGTTCAAACACAACTTCTTTGTCTTTCAAGTGACGAGATACTCCCTGTTTTGATTGTTTTGCCTTGAAACAATTTTTGGCAATATGACCAACGATGTTGCATTGGAAACAGGTTCTCGTATCTTTCTTCTGCTCAGCCATCTTCTTCATGTCATCTTGCTTCTTTGCAAGGAACTCACTGTTTGACTGCCTCCAGAATTCTTTCTTTTCTTCCTCTTCTGAGCTAGTTCCTGAAACAAATGTCATTTTTGCTTTAAAATCACGAACATATTTTTCATTTTTCTGTTTTTCTGTTGGAGGTAAACCAAGACCTTTCTTTTTGAAATTACGGTTAGGATTTGGTTTCTTGTGAAAATCAGAACCAAAACTGTAACCTTTTTTCTTGTTTAATCTTTGTTGTACTCTTGAGGTGTATTTTTTAGGTTTATCAGTAAGATTTAAATCTTTTATTTCAGAAATATTAATTTCTGTAAGTTTGAAAACCTTTTTTATCATCTCAGTTTTTACACCTCTTATTGGAAATTCCTCATCAGAATATAATTTGTCGGAATCATTCAATGTATATGCAACTTTGAATGTTTCGTCACTCAAATTAGATTTTGATAACAGGAATTCTTTGTTGTAAACTCTTTTGCCCTGTTTGTCGGTTTTACTCGGAATGCTTGACTCAGAGTTTGACTCTGAACTAGACTCCGACTTTGACTCCTTGGATTCATCTTTATCCAACACCTGATCGACCACTTTCTTTATTAACTCGGACTCATGATCGGTGTCAGACGATGTAAACGTGACATCAATATTTTCTGGCAAGTTAACTATAGACTCCGACTCCCACTGTAAATTTGTTGCCTTTTCGACTCTTTTTGAATTTGGATTTCTCGGAGAATATCCATTTTCAAGCGGGGGTGGACACTTGTTGTAACTGAAACTTTGTTTCTTACCAGAATCATTCTCTTTAGTATCCTTCTTCTTTACTTTCTTCTTTTCAGGAGTCTTTTCTTCAGAACTTTTCTGTGCTTCAGAATTCTTTGCCTCAGTTACTTCATCCTCTTCAAATGCCTTCATACCTTCAACAGTTGGATAAATCCTGTCAATGACATAAGAAGTACATGAGTAACTTTTCAACAAACGATTTACTCTTTCTGTTTCAGTTCTTTGTAACTCTAGCTTCTGTTCAAGAGCAGCAGACTTCTCAATGTAGTTGTTCACAACTTTTTGCTTTATCATGAACTCTCCCTGAAGTATTTTCATTGCTGTTGCTTGTTCTTCACTTGTATGATTGTATCGATTCATAGCTTTGCTCAGGACATCATAAGATTCCTTCAAACTGTTCAAGTTATAAATCAATGTGCTGTTCTGCTTCTTTATAGCTTCACAAGTGTCACACTTCACAGGAATCTTTTTAGCATCAACTTCTTCATCAACTTTGAACTTTGGAACTTCAACCTTTACTTTCCTTTTGATCACTGGAATTTCTTCGTCATCACTACTCACTGGTGTTTTTACCTTTTTCTTCTTCTTTTTAACCTTTTCATCTTCACTATCACTTTCAGCAATCAGTTTCATATATACATCGAATTTTCTCGCCCAATACTCAGTATCATCATCACTGTCCTCTTCAACTCTGGCAACAAATGCTGTGTGAGCTGGAGTTTGATCTGGAATATAATCATCCCATGTAAAATTTTCCCAGCTAAACCCTTCAGGCATCTTTTCATCATCTTGATCAATCACACAGGCTTTTGCATCAGATGAAATATACTTATCCCAGTTGAACCCTGATGATGTATTCTTCTCATCTTGATTCACCATACAAGCTCTCTTTCCAGAATCTTCAATCACATTCCTTCCATGTGCAGTTTGTGCTTGATGTTGATGTTGTTGAGGTGGTTGTTGAGCAACTTGATGGTAGATGGCTTTTCGGTAGTAATCATTGTTGTTGTTAAAAGGATTTTGAGCTCCACTTGCTTCACGATTTGTGCACTCCCTCTTGAAGTGTCCTTTCTCCCTGCAACGAAAACAAGTGACTTTAGATTTATCAAAACCTAAAGTAGAAATATTAGCTTCTCGAAGATCATTTCTTCCTGTAATTTGCTTAAATTTCTCAGCTCTCCTCAAAACACTGGCCAAACACCACTTAATATCCATAAGCTCCATCTCCTCAGCATCAATCTGATCGTAATCTTCTTTAGTAAGCATAGGATTCTCGATCTTTCCAGCCACAAAACAACTATAAGATTCCAACATCATTCCTAACAAAGACATGTGATTTTTAGCAACTTCCTCGGAGTAAGCTTGATCATTCTCAAGATTTAGTACAATATTACACTGAAGTTTTCTTCCATTCTTTGTTGCAGAGATGTTCGGATCGAATGATGGAAATGATGAGAAACTATTACTGCTGCTTGATCCTTTAGATGAGTTTCTTGATGAATTCTTGGCGTTGTAAGCAGTTTCCACTTTTGGCAAAAAATTTGTGGTTTTCTCATTCACCCCTGCTTTGTAATACAACCCAATATCCTGTTCACCATCGAAATCTTTCATCCGAACAATCTTCCTTTTCTCCATCTCTTGAGCTTCCAACTTCTCAATGAATTTACTCAGTGTCAGACTGATAAAACCTTTCTTGTTTCTAAGCATCATGAGATATGTGCCCCAAGTCTCATGTGGCAAAGCATCAGCAAGTTTCTCGATCAACTCTTCATTGTCTTTCTCAATGCTCAATCTCTTCATGTTTGCTAGCAAATTGCAGTATCTTTTAATAATCTGCCTTGTGCTTTCATTCTTCAAACCACGAAACAGATCGAACTCTTTCTTCAAAAGCGATTTCTTGTTTTTTACCATTTCTTGACTACCATGGAACTTTGACCTTAATGCTTTCCAAATCGAATATGAAGTTCCATTGTGTTGCAAAAGGACCAAAATATCTTCCTTCACAGCTTATTGTAAAAGACTTAGCATCATTTTCTCATCTTTGTACTTCTTTCTAGCATCGGCACTTAGATCTTTTATCGGAACCACCTCTTCATCATCATTCGTCGGTCGAATGTATTTCGTCTCGACACAGTCCTAAGCATCCAAATAATTGGCTTACACCCAGCTTTCAAAATGACCTTCCCAACCCTTATATTCTTCGATGTTCATTAGTTTGGGCGGTTTTTATAGTTCCCGTTTCATTCTCCAACATCGTGTTCTGTGCAAGAGAAATCGGGGTAACCGGGGTAGCGAATGCGTTGTAAAAATCCTCGTCCATGATTTGGTATTTGAAATATCACAAACTCAGATTCTTCAAACGAGCTGGTAAACAAATCACCTTGAATCACCTGACAACAAGCAAACAAAATACAATCAGTTTAAAGAATTATCAGCTAACAGAATAAGACTGGTACTCGAACTGGTGAATATTCTGTGCGGACTGAAGGTTGACACACTGTGCGGACTGCTATGACCCGGATCAAATTCAAACGACCAGACCCTTTGAAAACTTTGAACTCTAAACTGTGCGGATAGAAAATTCGGACTTCGTACTAAGTGAATTTGATTTTATACGAACTGATTTCAATGACAAACCACACGACCTGTAGATTCAATTCAAACACTTTGAACTAAATACGCACGTGACCTGATCAACTAGCACATAAAAACTAATATATCACCAACCATTTCAATACACACTTTGCAAATGGTCAGATACTTCTAAATCTACTAATTGGGCCGATTCAATTTACATGGGCTTTCAACAACTCAATTCCAATGATCAATTTCAATTCAGATTGGGCATCAACACAATATCAAACATGCATTGGGCCGCTAACATCAATGTCACATGATCCTTCATCTTTTGTCAGATCACATGGCCGACAAATTCACATGATCAAATATCTCGATTGCCACACTTATATCAAATACTGAAAACAAAGTTAATTCAATCACATGTATTCTGACAAACACTTTCTTGGGCCGATGATCACATGCACATATTATACTATTACCAAGTTTCAAGACTTATTGATTGGGCCGAACACTTAATCAGATCACATGCAACCGATTTTAATTCAAAGGAAATGATGACAATTGATCAGATCAAGACAAGTATCACATGACCTACTGAACCACTTTCAAACGGGAAACGTATTTTAAACGGTATAGCTAGCTTCAAACGACATCCTCAAACGGAATAGTCATTTTCAAACGGAAGTCATGTTTCAAACGGTACTCTTCAAACGGAATACATTCTTCAAACGGGATGTCCATGCATTTTCAAACAGAATGTCAATTTTCAAACGGAAATGTCAAGTTTCATTCAAACGGAAGCCAAATTTCAGTCCATTTTTACCACTTTTACTTCGAATTTTGAACTGATATTCTCAAGGGTTTGTTAAAACACAATTACGCACACATTGTGAAAGTTTTAGCCAATTTTATCTGTGAAAACTTGTTCAATTTTGAAAGAAGGTGTAGAAAAATAGAATTAGTGGCTGAATTGGTATGAACTCTTCCTCCTGAGCTCTGATACCACTTGTAGGATCGTTTTCAGACCCGAACGAGTCGATCAGAAGAGTTTGTCTCTAAAAGAAAGGCGGAAACAGACGTGTAGAGTTCAATTCAGCTAGATTTACACTATAAACTGTTGTATGATTGATTTTGTAACGTTTTACAACCTGACAACACTTCGTTGCACAAGCCGGAAAGTTACAAATGAAAGGTTCCGTTTGAAAGTGGCATGACACTCTTCAAATGGAATGGCACTCCTCAAACAGAATGGCACTCCTCAAACTTTTGGCACTCCTCAAACTTTTGGCACCCCTCAAACTTTTGTCCGAGACTCGATATAAGACGAAGACGACAGATGTGTGCACTAACACATTGTATCACAACATTCTAAATCCTAATGGTGATTCAGGATAACGCCACGAAGGGTAATACAATAAGCACATTTATATATAGGAAGTACCAGCGGCGTATCCACCATGTGCTTATCGTATTATCTAGTTTCGTTATCTAAATCACCAACAATCTACACATAAACCATAATCGTTGTTTCGTAAAGTACTTCTTAAAAATCTCACTATAAAGATAGGAAGATCTTAGACTGTACTTCAAATATCCTATAAGAATCTAACTATAAAGATAGGTAGATCTTTTAAGGATTTGAATAAACATCGTATTTGCATAATCGGAATATTACACATAAAAGCATTTAGTAACCACATTGGAAAACAAATCGGTTACACATATGAATCACCACAAAACATTTGAAAATGGTAAAAGAGGGAACTATGTACTCACATCGAAGTGCAAAGTATCCTCGATTAAATGAACTTAGCAAAGCTCGGGCAAACCAAGGATATCAAATAGCACCTAGTAATCGAATCGCTAAGTTAATAAATCGACACCTAAATCGGAAGATCGGGTAGAATGAAGTCTCATAAACCAAATGAGTATTGGAACTCATGTGATATAGTTTAACAAAGCCTACATTCTAAATTGGAACCTATCCTAAGTGCTTACGGCCCGTTACGACCCATTAAGGTAGCTTACGCTACTTTAACGCGTCGTTCGCGCAAATGCGCATTCGAGACGCCTAACTAGTCCTATGACAAGTATTATATGCCCTAACATGTTTAAATATGTTGCATAACCAGTTTAAGTGACAAAAATTAAGTTACATATGCTTAAAATCCAATTATGCTTGAAAAGGGCATTTTGGTCATTTTCCTAAGGCATATAAACTACCTATCATACAACTAATTAAACTAAGTGACCATAAGGTATAACCTCGGAAGGTTATTCCCTATACAACTACGGTCACAAAATATGCTTGTTCGGATCCTAACGATCGACCAAATGGGTCGGGTTCGAAAGTCTAAGCGGTTGTCAAGACCGCTTGACTTACGACCCTAAACAAGCACTAGACTAAAAGTGACGAGTTAAACATGTTAAAACACGTTTAACTAAGTTAGAAAACAAGTATGATATCAAAACAAAGTGTTTTGATACCCGAAAATAGTTTCGTCACAAAATACGCATAAACACGTATTTTGACTGAAACTTTGACTCGTCACTTCGACTAATCAACGTGGTAATCAGTAGGTATAGTCACAAGGGACTATAACCATCGTGATTACGCTCACGTTGCAAAGTTCAAACGAACTTTGTGTTTACTAAGTCATGGTCAAAGCAGAAAGTCAAACATTGTTTGACTATGTTTGACTTTCATGCTTAAAAAGCATGAAAGAAGCTTACAAAAGGTCCAAGCAAGGAAGAATTGATCTAAAATACTCAGGTATGAAGCCTTACCTTTAGCTTAGAGCAGATTTGATCAATTTGTGCAAGGAATGAGAATGAACAAGGTGGGTATTTATAGGATTTCATGACCCATCAAGATCTTTACAAGTGTTTTTGCAAGAATCAAAGCTTGATCTAAGCCATACACTTGTGCCCATAGATTAGAATACAATGGGAGTTCAAAAACAAGCAAGTGGTATGCTAAATCAAGGGTTAAAACCATGAGAATAGGCTGTTTCAACCAGATTCAATGTTTCTGTCCAGATAGGGGCCTCGCCGTGTGCCACGAGTACTGTTGCCATACACCTAGCCCCCCCCCCCCTATTCTGAAGTTTCAAAATGGCAGAACAGGTCCCTGCACATGATTTTGATGATTTTTGACGTTTTTAACACCCGTTAACCCCATTTCAAGGCTCTACAATGAAGTTAAAGCATAGGGAACATAAAATATGCTTGAAATCATCTCGGATGTCGGTTCGTTTGGTCGTACGGTCACGTTATTCAGTTAAATACGATGAAAACTCGAACGGACGCGAAAACAATCCAAATTACACGACACATGGTATTTTTGAATTCCAATCACTAAAATAAAATATTTTAATGATTAAAAAATTTTTTGGATGTCCGGATATGTTCATAACGTAAGATATGCGCGAAAATACAAACTTATGCACTTTTTGACGCTTTTAGTCCCTATTGATCAAGTAAGTGTATTTTTGCTTAACGAACCCCTCAAAGCCTATTTCTAATATATGTAAAGGATATTTAGGGTATGTTTAGCTTATGATCAAGTTCCGGAATGTTCGTTACAGTACGAATCAGAAGACTTTCGCAGTTTGACACAAATAGTCCATGTGATCGAATAAACTTGTTTTTGACACACCAAAGCCTACAAAACTTATTTCTAAGTTATATAAAAGTTATTTAAGGTATTTTAAGCCTATGTCACTATTTTGGAGTGTTTGTCGCATTAAATTGATTACGTTTACGTACCAGTTTGCGTATAACTTTCCAGAAAGCGAATTAAAGCTTGAAATTGAACTTCAAATCAAAACGTGAAATTGTCAAACATAAAAAGCAAACATAGAGACCAAAACACATTGTTTCTTTTATAAATGATATTGTTCTACATTGTACAGTGTTTACGGAGCACAAGTGTCACATCTAATGATTATTTTAATGGTCTATCTTCATTTGCATGTTCTTATTGTTAGTGTTAATCTTATTTTGCTAGCCACATTGTAAGCATGATGCAGCTGATGAAAATGAAAATGAAGAAGTTGTTGTTGTAGAAAAAAAAAGCCTATGCAGGTTGATGAATTTGGAATAGAGGCTGTCAATGTTGACGAATTTGGAAAAGTGGCTATGGAACCTGAAAGTTATGTATGCTTTGAGGATCAAGATTTTGAGCAAATCCTGTCTTATTTATAGGAAGAAAGGGCACTTGAAGAATGTTTTGAAGATCATGAAAAAGATTATGACCCTGAAGTGTTGAAACATGCATGGCATTATAGCTTTCAATGTGGAGAGTAGGAGGATTGGTATTTCAATCAATATGTAGGGGAGCATGATTTGGATTGGTCATGTGTTAATGATTGTTATTGTAAATAAGGTTGTTTGTAATTAGTTGTTTGTAGTGGTAGACTTTTATTTGTGATATTGTGTTCCGTTGATTATGTAATGAATTGGTATTCTAATTAAGATGTTTGTTTACTTTAATTAATGTTTGATTTTCAGTTGTTTGACATACATTAGACCTAAGGGATTGAAATTACTTCTGTTTGGTAATCAAGTTAAACATAGGCATAAAAAGTTAAACGTTTTCAAAAAGAAGAAACACTCAAACATAGTCTAAATCATATAACAGAATTCGTGATGGTACAACATACTCATATAACATAGTCAAAATCATTAAACAGCTTCAATAAATAGCCAACCATACACCCATGAACATAAATCATTGTCATAGTCAACAAACATATGTCAAATCCACCAAACAATGTACTGAATAAGCCAAACAAATAGGCATCCATAATAACACCATCAAACAAATATTGTCTTCCAAACTGACACAATGGAAACCATAGAGAACATCAGAATAACAATTACACATCTTGACTTGGAATTGGTGCACCTTGAGTTGCAGATTGTGATTCTTGTGAAGCAACAATTTGTGATTCTTATTAGAGGCATTTACAGAAGCAAGCATTATTGAAAGATCATTTTCAGGTGCAATAAATTTAGCTTTCTCAACTAACATTGTATGAGGAACAACATCTCTAGAGGGACCATAATTATCATGTAAAAAATGCAACTTCACTATTGATCTCCAATGTTCAACATATATGTCAATCAACTTAACTCCTTTATTGACATGATCAAACATAGCTTCTAAATAATTATCATATCTTAACGTTCTAAGTCCAAAATCCAAACACATATAAGGTTCCTTAAAATGAACGTAGAATATGATACCACAATCATAACCAATTTTCTTAATCATCTCTTCTAAAACATCGATTTCTAGCTCATGAATATCAACATGATCAATGAAGTTGATCTTTCCATCTACATATTCCCTAGTTGGATTATCAACAAAGTTACCTACATGATTAACCTTCAGTGAGAATTGTGGGGAATATCAGCTATAAATAAACAACAACATCACATTTAAACAACATAAACCTAAATTTATAAATCAATATAGGTTGCATGCTACTTACAATACATTTTTCTTAGCTCAAAGTACTGATCGTCACCTCTAATCCTCTAAAATTGATCAACTATACTGCAATTTATAGACAATCACCTTCAATTCGATCAATTGGGTTTGATTTCGATGAACACCAATCAGCAATTCGAGTTTTAGGTTAAATTGAGGGTTGGGAATGAACATAACAAGGAGAAACCCGGATGTAATGTTGTCTTTGTGGTGAATGTACCGATATACCCCTGCAGATAACACTACGGTAACATGACAGAAGGTCCAAAATTAACGCAATCAGGAAACAAAGGGAGGTAAAGTTGATTGATTTTCAAAATAGAGTGTAAACCTAATCCCGTCTGCAAACCACAGGGTGTAAAATTGCCATTTACTCATTTTAAATGTATTTTGGCTCTATCAAACGATAAAATATTAAAAATTATATCTATTAAAAGATGAACATATTTTTTTGTATTTAAAAAATAGGGTCATATAGTGTGATATATGTAATACATTTGTGTCAAATTCTACATATAATCATTTTACTTTGATATTAGGATTTGAAAATATTAAAATTGTTACCTATATATATATATATATATATATATATATATATAGGGCTTGGCTATACAAGAAACCCTATCTTTTTTAGAAAACTTTGCAAACTCTTTGTCATCCATTGATTAGGTGCCAGCCAAGTTGATCAATGGTTCTCATGGTTTTAGGTAAGAATTAGATTTAAAAGAAATAATATAATACATTACTACAAGTGGAAGGGGCATTTTAGGTAGTGAAAAAGAAGCTTTTTGACTTTCCAGAACTATCAAATCATCATATCACTTTCTCTTTCTCTTACCTCTTCCTCTTTCTCATTTCTTCAACCCAATCTTGAAGACAAAAGATGAACACTCTTCATATTCAGGAGAAATAAACAACAACCACCACCAGCAACCACCTCCTCCGGCGAAACTCACCGGGCTTCTTCTCCGGCTCTCTCTCTCTCTCTCTCCTCAATCTTTAGAAGCAAATGAAGGGTCTGAATGTTGTTTTAGAGAGAGAACGATGACAACAAACTTCATCATGTTCATCTATAACACCAAGAACACACATACAAGTGTGTGAGAGAGAGGAAGTTTGAACACACATACAGACGACTCGGGTCAGATTCATGTTCAGGTTCGGTTCTAATTTAGTTTGGGATTCACTCCAGATTTATTTCGGTCGGTACCTGATTGTCTTTGAATTCCCTACATCCTTGTAATTTTTAGCTGAGTATTTGTTCGAATTGCTGTTTGTTTGATTGATTTTAGGATGTGTATCTTGTTTCCTTACATTTCGTGAATCTTGGATATGGGTATATGTATATATATATAGTTGTGAACTGTTTGGATGGATTATGCTTGAAAAATGTTGATTGTTAACTATATAGGGATTTTACAGAAATAATGATATACGGTTACCGATTTGTTTGTTTATGTATACATAAGGTCTGAAAAAATTATTTGGGCTTTTAATCTGAACAGTAAGTGTTTTTTTTTTTGTTGGTTTGGTTGCTGGTTTGGGCTTTTAATCTGAACAGTAAGTGTTTTTTTTTTTGTTGGGTTGTTTGATTTACAGAAACAGACCCATAACATGTGTTAAGCACCTGTTAGAATGATATATAACGTGTGTTGATTTACAGAAACAGATCCATAAAGATATTCAATTGACAAGCTGGATGGATGTAGGCGACGTTATTGCGGGGACATTGAATAAGTCAACTCTTTTGGGAAAGAAGTTTTCGTTCGTTTATAACATGTGTTAGTGGTTCATGCTGTAACAGATCCATAAAGAAGTTTTCATGCTGTAACAAGTTTTCGTTCGTTTCTAACATGTTTTGCACATTTTGGAATGTATAACATGTGTTAAGCCTCTGTTATAATCTTTTTGTAACCTGACATGTATTCATGTATAAGCTAGTGGTTTACAAAACACCATGATGTGTATATACTGATATAACATGTGTTACAATGTGTCTGTTCGGAACATGTAATTGATTAACATGTGACAAGGGTGAAAACAGTCGACGGGGGCGATGAGTTTAATGGTGAGCTTAGTTAATATCGTAATCTTGTTGTAACCCCACTTGTATACATATAATAACATGTAAGCATCCATTATAACCCGACTTGTATTCATGTATATCAAAAGTGGTTTGCAAAACACCATGATGTGTATATACTGATCGTAACACGTGTACAAGTTAATATGGAACATACAAGTTAATATTGTAACACCGTATACCTGGGATAACATGTGTTAAGCCTCGTTCGTTTATAACATGTGTTTGTTTTCCACATTTTGGAATGTATAACATGTGTTAAGCCTCTGTTATAATCTTTTTGTAACCTGACATATATTCATGTATAAGCTAGGGGTTTACAAAACACCATGATGTGTATATACTGATCTAACATGTGTTACAATTTGTCTATTTGGAACATGTAATTGCTTAACATGTGACAAGGGTGAAAACAGTCGACGGGGACGATGAGTTTAATGGTGAGCTTAGTTAATATCGTAATCTTGTTGTAACCCCACTTGTATACATATGATAACATGTGAGCATCCATTATAACCCGACTTTTATTCATGTATATGAAAGTGGTTTGCAAGTTAATATGTGTACAAGTTAATATGGAACATACAAGTTAATATTGTAACACCGTATATGGAACATACAAGTTAATATTGTATAACGTGTGTTAAGCCTCTATTATAACGTGTGTTAAGACTTCCAGAATGGATGCATAAACTCCAATAGTAACTTAATAACATAGTATACCTGATATAACGTGTGTTAAGCCTCTTTTATAACGTGTGTTAAGACTTCCATAATGTGTTAAGTCCATACCGTTTTAACATCATGTACTAGACAAAACAAAATAAGAGTCTCACATTACATATTACTAGTAAACGAAAATACATAGCACTAAGAAAATGGTGGAGCTTCCTTTGAAAGTCTGCCTTAGCTTTTCAGCGGCTACCTTTGCTGCCTTAGCTTTCCAACGGTCCCGAGAATTGGATCTTATTTCCCTTGAATCCATCACCGTCCTAATAACAAAAAGATAAGATAACCGTTTAGTCGTTAACCAGACATAAATATTAACACATTCATAGCAAGATCTGGTGGTTGGTGGAAGGTGGTGACTGGTTCATTCTGGGGTGTTGGTGGTTGATAGCGGCGACAGTGGGTGGTTGTAGAAGGTGGTGGAGGGTGGGTGGTTGGTGGCGCCGGAGTTCAGAACGTCGTCGGAGTCAGGATCTAGTAATGGTTAATGTTCTCTCTCTCTCTCTCTCCTCTCCTCTGTCTTCAATCAAGATCTAGTAATAGTTAATGTTCATGTATTTTAAATAAATCGAAAACTTTAGGATGAGATTCTGAACGAGATTTTTTGTTGGTTTGGTTGCTTGTTTGGGGATTTTGATCTTAACAATAATTGTTTTTTTTTTGTTGGTTTGGTTGCTGGTTTGGGCTTTTAATCTGAACAGTAAGTGTTTTTTTTTGTTGGGTTGTTTGATTTACAGAAAAAGACCCATAACATGTGTTAAGCACCTGTTAGAATGATATATAACGTGTGTTGATTTACAGAAACAGATCCATAAAGATATTCAATTGACAAGCTGGATGGATGTAGGCGACGTTAATGCGGGGACATTGAATAAGTCAACTCTTTTGGGAAAGAAGTTTTCGTTCGTTTATAACATGTGTTAGTGGTTCATGCTGTAACAGATCCATAAAGAAGTTTTCATGCTGTAACAAGTTTTCGTTCGTTTCTAACATGTTTTGCACATTTTGGAATGTATAACATGTGTTAAGCCTCTGTTATAATCTTTTTGTAACCTGACATGTATTCATGTATAAGCTAGGGGTTTACAAAACACCATGATGTGTATATACTGATCTAACATGTGTTACAATTTGTCTGTTCGGAAACATGTAATTGCTTAACATGTGACAAGGGTGAAAACACTCGACGGGGGCGATGAGTTTAATGGTGAGCTTATTTAATATCGTAATCTTGTTGTAACCCCACTTGTATACATATGATAACATGTAAGCATCCATTATAACCCGACTTGTATTCATGTATATGAAAGTGGTTTGCAAGTTAATATGGAACATACAAGTTAATATTGCAACACCGTATATGGAACATACAAGTTAATATTGTATAACGTGTGTTAAGCCTCTATTATAACGTGTCTTAAGACTTCCAGAATGGATGCATAAACTCCAATAGTAACTTAATAACATAGTATACCTAATATAACGTGTGTTAAGCCTCTTTTATAACGTGTGTTAAGACTTCCAGAATGTGTTAAGTCCATACCGTTTTAACATCCTGTACTAGACAAAACAAAATAAGAGTCTCACATTACATATTACTAGTAAACGAAAATACATAGCACTAAGAAAATGGTGGAGCTTCCTTTGAAAGTCTGCCTTTGCTTTTCAGCGGCTACCTTTGCTGCCTTAGCTTTTCAGCGGCTACCCTTGCTTTATTGTTTGGGTCGGTCTTGAAACGGTTTGTAAACATGTGGGTGTGCGTATGCCAGGGAAGTTATAAAAAAGTGTTTTCATGTCACACGTTACACGTGTTACGTTGTACATGGGTTTCATGTCACATGTAACACATCCATGTCCGAGAAGTTCAACCTATAACACGTGTTAGTTGTGTTGTGCTGTAACATAAACATAGTCATGATCCTTGAGCATATGATCCACGTTTGACGAAACCAACGGTCCCGAGAATTGGATCTTATTTCCCTTGAATCCATCACCGTCCTAATAACAAAAAGATAAGATAACCGTTAAGTCGTTAACCAGACATAAATATTAACACATTCATATCCAGAATTTTTTTTTTCTCAGATAACATCACAAAAACAGTTACTATTCAGATCAAAAGCCCCAAACAAAGCAACCAAACCAACAAAAAACAGTTACTATTCAGATCAAAAGCCCAAACAAGCAACCAAACCAAGCACAACTTTTTAACACAAAAATAAAAACCTTCAAATTAATCTTACACAACTGAAACAACAACTAACAAAGTAGACAAAACTAAAAACCTGCAATTAATTCGTCATACCCTAATACTTGTCTCTAATACATCATCATACCCTAATACATGTCTCTATAACATGTTACTATGGTTTAGCTGTGAAACAGGAGTTCAGACTATAACACGTGTTACGTTGGTTGTGCTGTAAGACAAACTTGGCTTAGCTGTGAAACATGAGTTCAGACTATAACACGTGTTACGTTGGTTGTGCTGTAAGACAAACTTGGCTTTTTCGTTTCTAAAAACAGATGTGCCGATTATTAGACGTCTAAAATTCAGCAACTAACAAAGTACACAGAACTAAAAACAACAACTGAAACAACAACTAACAAAGTACACATAACTAAAAACTCTTTAACATATAATCAATAACACCTTACAATTTCATCAATTAATTCAGCAATTAATTCACCACCTGGTAAGGATGAAAAAAAAAGACAAACATTTTATTGAAAATAACATCACCGAAAATCAAAGAACTCATAAAAAAACTCAAAAGTAATGAATCTAACATCAAATCTGCTTCAAACCCATATGTTTGAAACACATATAGATCTGAAACAACTAAGAAGACCGGATTTTTTAAGAAAGAAATTGGGTACAGAAAAATTTCCTCTTGGACTATATTTAAAATTTTGAAATAAACTAACGAAGCTCTGAATTTAAATCTATCAAATATCATAAAAAGTATAAATCTAAACAAATTACATAAATAAAAAAAGTAAGATCTTTAAACGTATTTCTCTCACACACATTTGTGCGTGTGTTCTTGGTGTCCATATGAATAAGATGAATATTGTTGTTTCTCTCTCCAAAGCATCAATTTTCTCTCTCTAAAAATAGAATTAAATATGTGATGAAAGCAACACCTTACTTTCTTTTCTTCAAGAGCTTCGATAATTGCTTCGATCCTTAGATTTGGTGGCTTCAATAGAAAGGAATGAGTATAATTGCTTCGATCCTTAGATTTATCTCCATGGACTTTAATGGAGAAAATGATGATATGCAGTTGAAGATGAAGGAGATATGAGGGACGATATTTATAATTTGTTGCTTTTAAAAATGAAATAATAATCTATAAAAGGGATGTTTGGTGAATTGTGAGGTTATGGGCATTAATGATCATGTCAAATCAATGGGGGAAGAGTTCTTGGGTTGGGTGATAGATGTATAATGACTAATATACCCTTAGAGGCATAAAACAAAATCAGATGACTTGGGACACGTGGATAAATATAGGCCACATATTGAGTTTGCTAAGTTTTTTTTACCAAAATAGGGTTTTTTACATAGCATTTCCCTATATATATATATATATATATATATATATATATATATATATAGGGAAAGGTTAAAATGAGAACCACCTCGAGTTGTAAGAACCACGAGAACCACCCCCGCGGGGGGCCGTCGGCGACGAAATTTTTTTTACACCTAGATCCGTATATTTTATCGGGGGGTTTAAATTTTCGGTTCAAACGGCGCGCCCGAGGGGGTAGTTTTTTACGCCCAAAGTTTGGTAAAAAAAAAAGAAAAATTAAAAAAACCCAAACTTTGGGCGTAAAAAACTACCCCCTCGGGCGCGCCGTTTGAACCCAAAATTTACCCCCCGTGTTAAAATATACGGATCTAGGTGTAAAAAAAATTTCGTGGTCAACGGCCCCCCGCGGGGGTGGTTCTCACTGGTTCTTACAACTCGAGGTGGTTCTCATTTTAACCTTCCCCTATATATATATATATATATATATATATATATATATATATATATATATATATATATATATATATATATATATTAAATAGTTAAAGGGCACTTAGAGCATTCACATCCTAACCATCAAATTATGTGAGGAGGGGTTTTTATATTATAAAGGGTATAAAAAGTGGTTGTGAGTAGAGGAGAGAGAAAATGTTACTGTTCATCTGTATATTTGGGGGGACACTGTTCACCCGTTATAATTTTTTAATATATTTTGAAAGTGGTTGTGAGTGGAAGTAAGAGAAAAATGTAATGATAATATTATTTAATTGAAAGGAGAGAGAAAAAGTATTTGTTTTTAGTAGAAATATATTGATATAGTAGTTGTTTTTTAGTGGGATGTATGTATAATTTGATGGATTGGATGTGAATGCTCTTAGTATTGATATCAATTATACATATACATACACATTATATTATAACATATATTAAATTACATTAACTTAACTACACTAAAGTTATTTTTCTTTTATCTTAATCGTTAAAAGTTTTTTTTTTCTACTCTTGCCATATGAAATCTAAGAATATTTTATTTTAAATTTGTAAACCAAATTGAAAGTATAAATAATTCATAATTTTATACTTAAATACCCATTTTTTTCTAAGTATTAAATATGTTAAACATTTTGATAGTTATATTTTCTATATATTTTTTACTTTATGAATAATGAGTTAATTACAAAAATTCTCATTTATGTTTACACCATATTGCAAAGTATGTGATTACCTTCAATATCTACAGATATACTTCATGTTTGCAAACTCTTTCATGTTATGTCCTTTACCCTAACCATGTTTGTTTTCACTATTAAATTAGGTACGTGTCCCCCAAGTGAGGATAAAAACGTCTTTTTCTTCCCCAACCCATATTTATATGATATTTCACCCTCTTTCATATCATCTGCCCATCACCATCAAGCACCACTTCTAACCCACCCTCATCTCTCATGCGGTTGATCAGATCTGGCGTCACCACCATTATAGCGTCTCCACCACTACAATGGTCGCCACCGCTACAACAACCGAAATATGTGACTGCCGTCTCTCCTTCCCCTGTCTAACAAACCTTTAACGAAACCCAAAAACTCATCCAGAAGCCGCCATCGTCTTTCGTTCCACATATCTAGATCCAGAAACCGTCGTCGTCATTCCAGATTATTAAGTGTCTTCAGATCCAGAAGCTGGAAAACAATCGCCGATGTCGTTCTACTCGTTTTTCCAGATTAATAAATCGTCGCCGGAAAACAGTGGGGACATTGTATTTGGTACGGTGGTGGTTGTGGATGTTTGTGGAAGATGGAGTTTGGGGGTTATGGTTTGGAGTGGTGGTGACAGGCGGTGACGGATGTTTGTAGGTGGGTGTTGGTGGGGATATGCGGTGGTAATTTTTTTTAAGAAAACTTTAGCAATAGGCTGCTCGAATTAAAGAGAAAGAAATACTCGTTAATAGGGGAGGGGTTCAAGTGAGAAAGGATAGAATACCCTTTCTCTATTTGTTTTTTTTTTTATTTTTAAACCTAATATTTACTAAAAGGCCACTAATGTATTTGTAACCATTGATCTTTAGAGATCAATGGCCAGGGATCTCACGTATGTTTCGTACAAGAGTTTTCTCCTGTAGAGGAGCTGGACTCTACATAAATATAAGCAATTGAAACCCTTGTTATGTTGTTATGCCGATGTTTACTTATAATTGATTTTTTATGAACGTTGTCTAATAATATGTATTAATTAATTAATAACTAGCCTTAAACCACCCGTGTTGTGGGCCAATGGGTATAAATCCGAGCTATCAGTGTTGCAGGGCGAGGAACGTAGCTAAGTAGCAACCTAATGATGACAAAAACCGGAAAAACATAAAATAAAAACACAAATTTCTTCCACCAAGTGACTTACGTGACGAAAAGGTAAACGAAGTCAAATTTATACCAATAAATATCAGAAAGTGGAGGAAAACAACTTAAGAGACCATATGTGACCACTAAACACCGTGCTAAGTAGCAACCGAACGAAAAAAAAACCCGAGGGACCAAATGTAACTATCAAATATCATGCTAAGTAGCAACCGAACGACGAACAAATCTGAAAATAAACGTGAAACAAAAACAAATAAATAACCAATTTTTTATTGCAAAGTAAAAATAATAAAGTTTACTATAAAAAATAAAAATATAAAAAACACACACAAAAGACAAACAACTTACCATTCCTTAATATTTTATGTTTATATATAAAGAATATAGAGAGTTAATATTTGTGGCATATGAATCAACACGTCACAAGCCCTAATGATTTGTATTTATAACTGTGACCCAGACATTTTAAAAACCATTGATACACTATTTTCTATCATAATATAGAGTTAATTGACTGGATGGTTATGTGGTTTGCCATTTTTTCACCTTTATTCCTCAACTTTTTAAAATTACATGTATGATCCCTGTGGTTTAATCGTTGGTTACTCGGATAGTCCCCTAAGTGGATGGCTATTAAGTTTTTAAGTTAAGTATGTGTAAATTGACATAAGTACCCTTACCACTAAAAAATAATTTATAAACATTAAAAGAAACATAATTAGAGTTTAATAATTTAAGTGGGGCCCACTACAAAACCCCACCAAGCATAACCACCACCTACTTCTTATGGCCATCTCCGACAACTCTACCTCCCCCAACCTTCAACCACATGTATCCACAGGGGAAAGTAATTTTTACCGGCGGTCACAATTTTAAAACGTAGGCAAATCCCGTCGTACATTCTCTCTTTCTACGATGCACATACAACAACAAACAACAACAACAAATCACCTATGAAAAACATTATAGCAGCATGCTTTCTTTCTCACTCTACTACACTTTATTTTCTTTTTGGTGGAAGGTGATTGTTTGAGTGAGTGTTACGAGGGGGTTGGAAGGTGATTTGCAGGTGGATAGTAATAAGCAAGGTGGATTAAAATCATACGGGTGTCGGAGAAGATATTAAATAGTTTTCGAGGGAGGGTTTTATGGTGGTGTTAGGGTGGTTTCTAGGTGACGTTGTGTGTTGGTGACATGAGGCGGTGGTTGAGTAGTGTGGTTGTATTTGATTGGAGGCTGAAGGTGACTGTAGACGGTGTGGTGGTGATGTTTCAGGTGTATAGGTGGTTGATAAATGTTGTAGCGGCGGTGGAGACAAGGTGGTTGAAGATGGTGGATGCTAGTTTAAGTGGAGATGGGGAGTGAAGGTGTGGCGGGTGGTGAATGATTACAGGATGCAGGTGGGTCTTGTTTTGCTGGTGAATAAGGGGTGGGTTTGTGGTGTAGTTTTTGGCCCGTCACTGGAGTTTTTACTAGAAAATCGAACCCCGGAGAGGAAGTTGCAGGTGTGTGTGGTGAAGAGATTAGTCGCCGGTCATTTGTCAGAGAAGAAGGGGGAAAACGGGGAGCGGTTGGGGTTGGGTTTATATGAAATTTAATTAAATTGTTTCTATAATATAGGTGGGCCTACCTCTCAGTTAATATTTTTTTGTTTTAATTTTTATACGTAATAGTATGGGTGCTTTTATCATTTTAGACATACTTAACTAAAAAACTTAACAACCATCCAGTGCAGGGACTACCCGAGTAACAACTGAGCAAACCACAGGGAGCATACATGTAATTTAAAAAAGTTGGGGACTAAAGGTGAAAAATGCAAACCCCAGGGACCATCCGAGCAATTAACTCTATAATATAATTTGTTTACCAAGTCATTTTAGATTTTTCTGTTTATCATGGTATTTAGGGTAAATTACACTTTTCGTCCTTTATCTTTGTATTGAATTGCAATAGATAACTTTTAACTTCAATAATTACAGTCACAATCCTTTATTTGGAAAACTCATTACACCTTTCGTCCTTTACCACTAACTAGGTTGTATTTTTTTGTTAAGTCTATTCAGTTAAGGGTAATTTTGTAATTTTTCCTATTTACTTAATAAAATATATATTTAGAAAAAGAAAAACTCAAGGAAATATATTTTATATTTATAGATCAACCACTCACACACTCTCAACTCTCTATTACTAAACCCCTACAACTTAATCTCCTCACCACCACCACTCCTGCCGCCGACCATCGCCACTCCTCCCACTTGTGACCACCTAAATGCCTCGCTGCCAACCACCACTCCCAGAACTCTATCTTTTCTCCACTAGCAGGAGTAGAAAACCAACAACCACCACCCTCCGACTACCACCACCACCCAACCTCCAGCAACCACAATTCATCATAAGAACTAAGATATCAATATATCATATATACATACATTTATATAGAAAGAGAGGGAGATCTAGAGAGAGAGAGATGGATAAAAGCTATCATTCATCTGGGGAAGAATCTTCTGCTACAAACCCTAATCTATGAATCTAGTAAAGATAAGATCAGTACTTGAAGCAAATTCACAGATTATCTCATAAGATGTTAAAACCCCCAATTAGAAAACAACAACCCCCTGTGAATTCAATCATCATCACCTCCATCAACAAATCCATCATCTGCCATTGAACTTCGATGAATCTTAGTTGTCCAATCTCCACCATAACCAACAACAACAGCCGCCGGTCTACAACATCAGCAAAAGCGACTTCCGTGACATCATTCAAAAACTCACCGGCTCGCCGCTGATCTCTGCCTACATGCGGTGTTTTCAGACAAACATGACCGGATTCGGACACCCTTTACCGCCGCAAGTCCAACCGTCAACTTCCATTACGCTGCCGTCATGCGTCGGCCAAGTCCACATAGATAACACGTACACAAGTTGAATATATCATAGACATATGTGAAAGTTGAGGAGGTGTGCAGAGACAAAATGATGATGAAATGTCACACCTTTGAATTTAGAAATCTCATATACTAATGACGGCTAATTTGATACATGTAGGTTCTACCAAAAAGAAATTTTGATCATACCATTATACCATGTTTCAACTGGACATTTGTCGAACAGAGTGTTGATAAAGAAATGTAGAAGATGAACAGCTGGAGTTTATGCGGTCTATACATATTGTAATGCTCATATAATTCAAGCTTTAAACAAAATTAGTCAACATATTAGCATGCATCATCACATAACCATACAATTTCATTCACTTAACTATACATTATAATGTAATCATAGAAGCTCAACCATATCACATTATTTGAAATAGAGTAGGACATCATCTCTATTCATAGAAATTCCTACTAGTAAAGGTTGGTTAACTCTTTGTTGACTTCCTAAAAGTCAATTTGATCATATTATGTATTTGTACAACATTACATTTCTATAATCAACATGGTCAATTGGTCAAAAAACACTTAAACATACCTTAAATATATGTGTTATAGTGCTAAAATGCATATGATCCCAAACAAACCTTCCTTTATTTACCTTTTCCAGGCTCTTGTTAAAGAAGGTGTGGTCGACTCACTCTCGTCTAAACCGTTGGTGTGAAACTCACACTCTGTAAAGGGGACTGTCATTATGAGGTCGATGCAAGGACAATTATCGCCTTTGTTTTCACTAATGACTAGGGTAGATTTGTTGGTCACGGTATGGTTTATTCCTGAATGTGGCTCCATCGAATCTCCTTTGTTTTTATTCCTTGATGAATATCGCGCCTTCATCATGGATTCTATTTCTTTAATTTTTTGGAGAATCCTCTTTTCTATTTGACATACGTCTTCTATGTCTCCTATGGAAGAGGTTTGATGGAATTCGGGTCGATGGAAATTATTATTGTTTTTACTCCCGCCCATCTTAAGGTGATCGTCACAGGAAAACGATGGGTCTAAGTAGTGGGGATTAAATCTTAGAATGACACATTCTAAATCTTTACGCATTCTTCCACATAACTGACACTATTCACCATAAGAGTGGCAGGGGTAAAAATAATCATTAACATCCATATTTGCCAGATAAATTTTAACTGTCAGGATCAAATGACACTATTTTCTCAAGAACTGTTGTTGTCACACGGGCTCTTGTGGTTATCACACAGCTCCGTGCTGCAGTTCATATATGGGAGAAAACAGTTTGGTGTTATTGGGGATGTGACACCGAAATGGCTGGAGATTTGAAGTAATCCTCATCGTTTGTCAAGTTTTTGTTTTTTAAATTATTTCTTTAAAATCCAAAAATATGTTTTTGATTTTAGAGGGAGAAATGTTGGGAAAAATACAAAAACATATGAAAATTACAAAAAAAAAATAGAAAAAGATAAAAATAAGTTTTCGTGTGAAAAAGCGGAAATGATAGTACATCAGTGGACTATCACAACATGCTAAAGACATGTAAGTCTAAAAGTTTTTAAACAGTCCCGCTGATGATGTGCCAGTAGGCTTCGCACATATAGTAAAAAAATTTCGAGATATAAAGATAACAAAACTTCTTAATTAGTGGTCAACATCTCTCGGATATATGGTCTTGGTATCGTAATTTCGTTTGAGAGATTTCCGGATTATAAGATAATAGGTCTTTATAACTAGCTATACCTGGGGTATTATACAAGTTATTCTGATTTTGCGAAAGCAATGGCCTAGAACTTGTAGAATACTTTTGCTTTAAAACTTGATGTATGTCGTTATAAAAATGCAAAAACCAACTAAATCTATAGATAGGGTAAGTCAGATATCGAACCAGAGGAGGATTGTGGAAAGTGTCACGATGCTAAGTATTGATTAACTATTGCTGAAAAGTAAAACTCAACTGATGGTTTGATTATTTGATTACTAGCGAATTACGAAAATACGAGGTTGTGATCAATAGGAGAAACAATGGTTCCTCCGGATTTCAGATTCAAAGCAAATTTCAGTTATGTGTTTGATTGCTACAATTACATAGACATAATTATATGACCTGATTAATTGATTGTGATAACCTAAAGACTAGTTACTTCGATTGCAACACAACGGAAGGTTATCATATAAGTTACCAATTGCAATTATTAACCCTAACCCTTATCAAATGTATCCCAATTACTAGAACTCTTGGGAATTGAATGAATTCAAATTAAGAATTAAAATAAAGGCAATCATTTACAATCAATTAATTCAAATCAACCGGTAACAAGCATCAATTGCTTAGATTACCGGATTTAACAATAATTCAAAAACATAAACCTAATCGCTTACAAGAATCCTCCACCCGGAGGACACCACGAAGACTTTTAGCCGTTCATCTCAGTCGAACGATCTTCAAATGCTTGATTTTCGGTTGAAATCATGATTGATGTGATTGATTTTGCGAAGAATATGATGAACCCACGTGAAAAACTCCAAACTTTGACCTCTTTGATCTCCAATTTTTGTTCCCCAAGTGTTTGATATGAACTAGGGTTTTTAGAAATCTTTAAAATACCCCAACACTCCAAAATTCGTGTTTTTCCAGCTTACGGACCGTAGGACCGTAAGCTACGGTACAAACTTTCTGGTCACTCGGCAGATCCCTTCAAAAACTGTTTTCTTCATAACTTTTTCGTTTTAGCTCCGTTTTATGCACCGTTTTCGCCCACGTTTTCGTAATTCCGCCCTCTATCATTTTAACTCTTAAGAAGTTTAATTTCACTCCATTTGTTTTCCTCAAAACACGTCCAATCTTCGTGTTTAACCTACAAAACACCATTTTCTCGTACTTATTCAACTCCACACGTATAAACGATCAAATATGCATAAGGTTAGACATTAAAAACATATAAATCACATTCCTAAACCCATCCATCACATCCCCACACTTATCCTTTTTCGTCCCGAAAACTCATTTAAAATGGAATCATAATCAAATCTTCAGTTTTCAATTTATTCGGTTAGCTTATTAACAAATCTAATCATGCATTAACCAAGATTGCAAGTATACGGTCCACTTAAACCCAACCACCGGTTTCCAAGACCTTATTCATAACCCATTAATTTCAAATGCATCAGTCATCTATGGGTCTCACACTCAAAAGACTACACCGCCACCTAATCCCGTTTAAAGCTTATGAGAAGACTGTCTTATATAACAAGCTTTTATATATTCTCGATTAAACTTTAATGGATAATGGATGTTGGTTTTTGAGCTTAAGCATGTTTTTGTATACGATCACTTAGCGGACACACCTCGCATGAGTCACCATCCCCACGATTAATGCCATAGGTTTCACGAATTTTTCTTTTCTTTTTTTTTTAACTCCACCTAGCGGGTGTATACCACATGAGTCACCATCCCCGCGGCAATACCATTGGCTTTGTCAATATAAGCTAGCTCAATAAATGATAGATGGAATGTTTTGGGCGCCGCCTTATTTCAGATTTATTCTCATAGAAAGAAACAGGCGTGCCATTTAATCAGAATACATATAAGCTTTTTATTTATAACAGTATCCCTTGTACTCTCTACAGTTTCGATTTTACTATAGCTCCTAAGGCGAGAACCCACAAGATTCCTAATATTTAAGTATTTTATTTAATCCTAAGGAACCTTTCAACCGGTTGGGCCTACTCACATATCCTAAATTAGATGTGTTTTCGACTGTTTTATCATCTCATATGTATAATAATTGAAAACCAACAATTTGATTTTACCGCTCATTTTCCATTTTGTTGCAAAAATCTTTTGAAACATGTTCAACTTTTTCAAAATTTATCAATTTTAGGGGATTTTTACCATTCCAAGCATTTAAGATAATCAAGACCTACCAACCCTATCTCGAATTACCACATCCCCACACTTAGGATACATTATTCCAATGTATAGTACAATTTAAAATCTAAACTCGAGATATACCACCTAGAAACCATGAACGGCTAACAACCTACTCTACTCGACAAAACTCATTCCCAAAACAACGATTCATACCACCAAAAACACGAAAAAAACTAAAAAAACGGGACAAAGAAACACATGCACCTGATCAGGAACAAGTGAGTGTCTTTAGTGGTGTAACTGTTGTTCTCAAATCCGGAGAATACGCATCCAATGGATTCTCTAATATCTCATCGGGGATCTTGCAAAACATCCCCACACTTGAATTATTGCATCCATGACGATTGAATCGTAGAAACCTGTCAAAAAATAACCACACCAAAACCAAACAAAACAAAACAAAACAAAGTACCACACTCTACATCCTCGGGCTGCCTCCCGAGAGCGCTAAGTTTTAGGTCTTCATCCAGACCGTACCTAGTTTCTGTTAAGGTGGTCGAATCGAACACTTTCCTACAAAGTTCCCAATGTAGACTCGATAGTTAACAAGCCACATCAAGCTTTGTTTAACAATGTGCAGCATGCTTCGTAAGAATGATATGCTATTGTGGGCCCATTGCTTGATAAATTGCCCGATGTCCTGCAAACCCACCTTTTGACTCCTAAACCTTGAGGGATCATCCCTAGCTTTGTTGGTTGCGGTAACCAATATGGAAGGAGGATCAAGATATACTTCGATTACCTCAGTTTGTGGTCCTGTGCGAAGCGCTAAGTCTTTATTTATGTTAAAGCATTCAACTTCATGTGTCGAAGAACTTGTAACTTCTTCTTTCACTTCATTCTCAACAAGAAACTTTTTCATGTGTGGTTCTTCATCAAATGAGGAAATCATTGTGGTATTAGTCTCCACAACCTCCTTACCATCTTGAAAACGGTTTTTGATATCATCGGGTAATGGTGAGATGGACTCCTCTACTCGTATCTTTATAGATAATACATCACACTTCATGCTCAAATAGTCAATTCGTTGTTGCTTTGACAGGCTGAGTGCTGATAATAATTCATCGATCTTGGATAATATCGATTCAGCTCGAGCAAGTTGTTCATCCTCCTTGGATTGATAAACAAACTCCAAATTTTGAGAAACATTTTCTTCTTGATAATAATGTTGCTCATTGTAGTAATCCAGATCTTCTTGATAATAATATTGAGAATCCTGTGAAGGTGAATCAAAGGACGGGTAATATGGTTGAATATCATCATAATAAACATCTAATTCATATAACTCCCTCTGTGCGTCCTCACACATTTTCTGGAACACAGGACAATCGTCACGCGTGTGAGATGGACTACCACAACCTCGGCATGACGAGTAAGCATTTTCCATAATAAGATCCGCAATGAATCTGCACAGACAAAGCTAGTATACACAAGGTAAAAGCTAACAGTGGAATATGTGACGAATAAAACACTATTTTTGGATTTTTTTTATCTATTTTACTAAAAACTTAACACTAAACACTTTGCGCACGCCTCCCCGGCAACGGCGCCATTTTGATGTCTGTCGTTAAGAACATGCAAAAACCAACTAACTCTATAGATAGGGTAAGTCGAATATCGAACCAGAGGAGGATTGTGGAAAGTGTCACGATGCTAAGTATTGATTAACTATTGCTGAAAAGTAAAACTCAACTGATGGTTTGATTGTTTGATTACTAGCGAATTACGAAAATACGAGGTTGTGATCAATAGGAGAAACAATGGTTCCTTCGGATTTCAGATTCAAAGCGAATTTCAGTTATGTGTTTGATTGCTACAATTACATAGACATAATTGTATGACCTGATAAATCGATTGTGATAATCTAAAGACTACTTACTTCGATGGCAACACAACGGAAGGTTATCATATAAGTTACCAATTGCAATTATTAACCCTAACCCTTATCAAATGTATCCCAATTACTAGAACTCTCGGGAATTGAATGAATTCGAATTAAGAATTAAAATAAAGGCAATCGTTTACAATCAATTAATTCAAATCAGCCGGTAACAAGCATCGAATGCTTAGATTACCGGATTTAACAATAATTCAAAAACATAAACCTAATCGCTTACAAGAATCCTCCACCCGGAGGACACCACGAAGAGTTTTAGCCACTCATCTCAGTCGAACGATATTCAAATGCTTGATTTTCAGTTGAAATCATGATCGGTGTGATTGAATTTTCGAAGAATATTATGAACCCACGTGAAAAACTCCAAACTTTGACATCTTTGATCTCCATTTTTCATTCCCCAAGTGTTTGATATAAACTAGGGTTTTTAGAAATCTTTAAAATACCCCAACACTCCAAAATTCGCGTTTTTCCAGCTTACGGACCGTAAGCTATGGTACAGACTTTCTGGTCACTCGACAGATCCCTTCAAACACTCGGCGAATTGAAGTGATTCGATATCAGTTGTCACTTTACTTGTACAGTTTGTTTTCAAATTTCCTTTAAATGATTTTGAATTTTAGGGGGAGTAAGAAATTTCAGAAAATCCAAAAACATGAGAAAATTTGAGAAAGTAAAAAACATGATAAAATCAAAAATGAGTTTTTGTTGTGAAAAAGAGGAAACGATAGTACATCGGTGGACAATCACAGCATGCTAAAGAAATGAAAAGTTAAAATGTGATAAACGGTCTCACTGATGATGTGCTAGTAGGTTTTTGTACATTTAGTAAATTGTGTCGAGATATAAACCTAAATATCAAACTTGCTTAACTCGTGGTAACATCTCTCGGATATATGGGTAACCCCCGAAATCTGGTTTGAAGGACCCCTCTTTCTGAGATACTAGGTCTTTATGCTTAGTGATCTGGGGTATTATCCCGGGACTTCTGATTTTGCGGAAGCAATGGCCTAGTCCCCGTATAATACTTTACGCTTGCTTGAAATATAGCACCACCCTCAGCATAAAAAATGATGCAACATTGAAAATTATCAATCATGTGCTGTTGAAGAAAAGATTCTCTAAAGGGAACACACCAAAAGTCGAAGCCGTCATCTCTCTGATTTTGTGGAAGCAATAGCCCGAGCTCTCACGGCCCTCGCAATTTAACCCTTTACAGATATCATCTAGGTATACTCACCTGTAAGACTGAATATTGGGATCTGGATACGGGAGTATATTCTGAGGTGGGACACGCGAATAAGTTTAAGTCTCTAAAACATTAATCTCATATCTCGAAACAGTTGAACTTTGTGTGAAAATTTAAGTGGATCAGTATACTGACAATCTAACTGAATCGTTTAGAACTGAAAATGTTTAAAGCTTAACGGTGTTGGTGATTTGTCTCATAAACTGATATGATCCTGTTACACAAACTTGCAAAAATATTGGTTGTAAATATGTCTTTACTGCATTTCTTTTATATCAAAAATCCAAAAAGATTTTCGGAGTGTTTTAGCATAATTTTTGAAAAATTCAAAAAGATTTTAGACAACTATTATTGAAAAGCTGATTTTCAAATTTCCAAGTGCTAAACATGACGAACAGGTTTGGGAGTGTGTGGTTAGAAAAATGATTTACATACAAGTGGTCATCAGAAATTAAAATTGTTATAATCATATCTACCTCACAATAAAAGTGGTGTTGTTAAAAGATTTCTATTAGTAATTTCTAAATTTGTCAAGTTGAAAATTTGAGAAATTTACTTTTGGGTAGAGATGTGTGCAGGTTAGCTAGGTTCCGATACCTGAGCAGGATGTGAGCTAGGTCACGATTTTGAATCTATGAAAGCTAGACTACGATCCCAACACAATTCAAGGGGGAGTCTGCAAGTAGATCAACATCTGAGGGAGAGAAGAGTCTGTAGATGCAAGAGTCAGAATCGAATTCTGATGATAAGAGAGAGAGAGTAGAAGATAAAGATAGAGGATGCTTATTCTGTCAGATATTTTGAAATAGCCCAAAGACTGATCAAGGCTGAAGATTGTGAAGACTCGACACTGAAGACTCGTCAACATCCGAGGGGGAATCTGTTGGTGCATACGTCTTTCGACTTCGTTTTATATCGAGTCTTGTACTTGAATTGTTAGACCAGGGCACGTTGTACGAAGAAAATAGGTTTTGGGTGTGTTTGGTTAATTTCGCTTGAAATGGCCAGTGCCACTTTCAAGCGAAATCACCTCCACTATAAATAGCCTTCATGCGAAGTCATTTGTAAGGTTCATGTTTCCGGTACCGAAGTGCTGCCGACGTGTCTACTGATCTGTAAACTTGTTATAATCAATATACAAGACAATTAAGTGTGAAACAAGCTGTTTCTTAGTCAATTCAGTAGTTTCCGCCTCCTGAATTGATTAGAACTCTTTTGATAGACTCATTGGGTCACAAAACGATCCTACAGGTGGTATCAGAGCTCGGGAGGAAGAGTTCTTGCCAAAACAGCCATTATTTCTGACTTCTACACCTTCTTTTACAAAATTCACAAGATTTTACGATCAAAATGATTTGAATTTCACATATTATACGTGAAACAATGTTTTAAAGAATCCTTGAAAGAATTGGACCTTAATTCAGCTTAAAATTGGTAAAAATCGTAATTTTGTTTGAAAATCAGATCGAATATGATGACGTCAGCAGCATTTCACACGAAATTAGCACTTGATTCCGCTTGAAATTGCTATTGCGTTTGAAAAGTACCCTTTATTTCACACGAAATTACCTTATTCCGCTTCAGAGTGTAATTTCGTTTGAGAGGTTTCACACGAAATTAGATAATTTCGCACCAAAGTGTAATTCCGTTTGAAAATTCATCTGTTTCACACGAAATCAGGTATTCCGTGTGAGAGTGTATTCCGTGTGAAATTTATTTCGTATCAAAAGTGTTATTTTTCTTCAAAAGGGTGATTCCACTTCAATAGTTGATTCCGTTTGAGTTTGGTATTTCGTGTGAAACTGAGTTTGTGAAATTTGAGTTTTTGTGAAACAATTTTCTAAAACATGGAAGAGGAATTCTACAATGCATTTGCTACACCAGTTGCTCCTGTTACAGCTGCTGAAACTCTTTACAGTGAGAATGAAATGGGAACTCATCAAAAACCGCCAAAGCTTATGTACATTGAAGATTTTAAAGGATGGCAGAATCGATTTGAGAACTGGGTGCAAGCTTATAAGTTTGACGCATGGTGTTCATTAGAGAAAGATTACAAGAAACCGAAAAATGAACGTGGGCTTGAAAAACCATTTTGTGATTTTTCAGAGAATGATAAATTGAAATATACAAGTGAAAAAATGATGATCAGTATTCTTCAACAAACGATTAAAGAAGATATCTTTGTTTTGCTCCAACATGAGGGTACTGCTAGGTCAATTTGGACGGCTTTGATTCAGAAGTTTAAAGGAAGTGCAGATATGATCAAGAACAAAAAGGCTTTACTTAAGAAATCATCTGACATGTTTGTAGCATATGACCATGAAACAACAAAAATGACCATTGACAGATATTGTCATCTTGTTTTGGAAATGGGAAGATTGGACATAAAGAAAGACGACGATGAATGGGTTGATAAACTTGCTGATGCATTACCACAACAAAAATGGGGAACTTATTTGTTGATCCTTAAACACATGAGAAAATCTGAAAATATGAATCTGGCACAGTTTATACAGAAGATTGAAGAGCACGAGTATCCAGAAAACAACAATCATGAAGAATCCAAATGCTTAACAAGATGTCAGTTTATACTACAGAGGAAATAAATTTGATGCTACTCCTAGCCCACAGATCCAAACTGGTTTCAGTGCTGATAGTTCGTCTGAAACAAAGGGTAGTACTGTAACTCAGAGTAGTGGACATTCATCTTCATATTCAAGCTTTGATCCAAATTTTACAACACCAAGTCCTCAAAAACAGAATTCTACAAATCTGCAGTGCAATGTTACTTTGAACATTCAAAATGGTCAAAATCTTTCTCTAGAAATAGCTAAGCAACACATGGCATCACTCGTTGCTATGTTGGAATCATATGAAAGCTTGATTGGTGACAGAATTGGAAATCCGATGCTTACTAAAGAGGATTATGACAAGATTGATGCAGAGGAACTTGAGTTGATGGATGTAAAGTGGTGTTTAGCTAGTGCTGTTCGAAGAGCAGAAAAGTTTCAACAAATCACTGGTAGAGATGATTTTCGGGAAATGAATGCATCTCCGATAGGGTTTGACAAATCAAAGGTCACTTGTTTTCGTTGCAAAGAAAAGGGACATTTTAAGCGTGAGTGCAAAAACAAAGAAGCAAACGGAAGACAAGATCAGTCTGGAGAGAACAATTATTATCAAAAGTCAATTTTTCATCAGATTGTTCAACAACCACAAACTGCACATGCACGTGCAATTGAAGAAAAAGAGAAAAGAGCTTGTTTTGGTATAATTGATCAAGATGATGAATTTGTTGCAGAGGGATTTAGCTAGGATAAATACATTCCACCTGGTTCAGGTCTTGTTGCTAGAATTCTGGAAGAAGATGAAGTCAAATCGAGTTCGAAAAGAATACCGATTTTTCCAGATTTTAGAAGTGATGTTGATACTGATGATGAAGAAGAATATATCAATAAAGCTAGAAAGGGTCTGGATCCTAATAGTTTTAATTTCTTTTTTGCAGATAAAGTTGAGATGCTAAATGAGAAGAAGATTGGCAGACTGAAGAGAGAGCTGGAAGCAATAAGAAAAATAGCTGATGAAAAGGCAAAGATGGAAGATGAAGAAGTAAATGTTGAACCAGTAATTGAGAAAGTAATAGAAAAAACGTTGAAGTGGAGAAAGTGGTAGAGAAAATTGTTGAGATCGAAAAAATAGTCGAAGTTGAGAAAATTGTCGAGGTAGAAAAAATTGTTGAAGTTGAGAAGATTGTCGAGATTGAAAAGATACTTGAGGTCATTAAACCTTGTCTGAAATGTTTGGAGTCTTGCAAACATTGTGAGGAGAAAGACAAGAAGATTCTTGAACTGGAAGAACTGAAAGAAAATTTGTTGTCTGATGTGAAGTACATGAAAGAATCATATGATGTTTTGAACAAAACAGTTGATGGTTTGAACAAGACAAACAAAGAGGTTGATGCTGCTATGACAATGATGAGTTCCACTTTAATGACTAAGCAGAAGGTCATCAATGAGTATATTGAAGACTGTGCTAAGCTGAAGCATGATTTGGAACTTGAAAAGATTGAGAGTGAAAGAATCAAACGTTTGTTGTTGAGTTATACAACATGTGATTATTTGATTGATCGAGTTTATCCTACTGTTGTCTTGAAGCATTTCAAGATAAAAAGACAGAAGATTCGGATACTAGTAAAAAACAAAATGTCAAGTATAACAAGTGTTCGCCCCCGATCTATGAAAGTTATTCTCCCAGAAAGCCAAATGAAGAACGTTTAAATAAGGCTCTCAACATCAAGTTAAAGTCTGAAATCATTGATGAGTTACCAGATAATATTGATGTTACATTCACAGCGTCTGACACTGATCATGAGTCTGAGTTGTTAAAGAAAGTTGTCGATCCGGTGTTGGATATGGATGAAGAGTCAAAGTCGGAGTCTAAATCTGAAAATACGAGTTCATCAGAAAAGAGTCACAGTTCACCGGTTAAACGGGTTTACAATAAAGAATTCTTGTTATCAAAATCTAATTTGAATAACGAATCAATCAAAGTGGTTATACTTTGAATGATTCAGACAAATTATATTCTGATGAAGAATTTCCAATAAGAAGTGTCAAATCTAAAATAATCAAACAGGTTTTCAAATTAACACAAATTAACATTTCTGAAATAAAAGATTTAAATCTTCATGAAAAACCTAAAAAGTACACTTCAAGAGTTCAACAGAGATTGAACAAGAAAAAGGGTTACAGTTCTGGTTTAGGTTATCGAAAGAAACCAAACCATAACGGTAATTTCAAAAAGCAGGGCTTAGGTTTCATTCCCCCGGAAAATTATAAAAATGAGAAAACTTATAAAAAAAACTAAATTTGTTTCAGGTGCAAGTTCAGTAGAAGAAGAAAAGAAACAATTCTGGAGACAGACAAACAGAGAGTTTCTTGCTGATAGAAAGAAGAAGATAATGAACGAATCTGAGAAAAGGGTTGAATGAAGAACCTGTTACAGATGTCAAAAAGTTGGACACATAGCTTGGAACTGTCCAAAGTCCAACAACACAAAACAGGGAGTTTCTTTTAACTCAAAATTGAAAGAAAAATGTGTTGATAAAAAGAAACAATCAACTGAGAAATCTAAAGTGTTTGAAAATTCGACTTTCGAAACTGGTGATGTTTCAAAACGTTTTTACAAAAGAAAAGTTGATTTGAACAAACAAAGATGGGTTGTAAAATCTGAGAGTAGTTCTGACAGTGAATCTGATTCCATAAAATCAGAGGAGTCATTTATTGAGAAAAAGGTTGAGAATTCCGTTCCAGAGTTGAACGAGGAAAACTTTCCGCCATTGTCAAAAGAAAATTTGAAGTTAAAAGTTGGTAAAGTTGAGATTTCAGATCAATTCTTTGCTGGTAAGAAAGAATTTGATGCTGAAAAAGTGTTTAATGGAAAAGTTAAACATATTTTTGGGAAAATGGTTGATGGAAAGGTTAAAGATGCAAAAGAATTTTACAAATCAAAAAGATGGTGGGACATATGTGTGCCAAAATCACCCAAGGCTGGTGAGGCTTGGGTGACAACATTTTCTACTTAATAACCGGACTTGCCGGAGCTCCCAAGTGGATAATCGTGGAGCAGGAATCGGCATCATTCTTGAATATATTGGTTGGTAAATCTACAGGTGATATCTTTATATTGTTATATTTTTGTTTTACAAGTGTTGATGGTTGATAAGTGAACCTACAAGTGGTTGAAGAAAGGTTTTCACTTACAAATGGTTAATCAAGGTCATTACGTTGAACTTGATTTGATCATTCCTACAAGTGGTATTTGGAATGAAAACAAAAGTGATGAATTAATCCCCAATTTTACAAGTGATAAAATCAACAAAACTTATTTTCTGGAAAAACCATTTAATTAAAACAAACTTAAGTGTTTTGAAATCACAATGGGAAAATAGTTTGTTGTAAGGGGGAGTTCTTATTGTTTAAGCCAAGTGGATGGCGAATTGAAGTTATTCGATATCAGTTGTCACTTTACTTGTACAGTTTGTTTTCAAATTTCCTTTAAATGATTTTGAATTTTAGGGGGAGTAAGAAATTTCAGAAAATCCAAAAACATGAGAAAATTTGAAAAAGTTAAAAACATGATAAAATCAAAAATGAGTTTTTGTTGTGAAAAAGAGGAAACGATAGTACATCGGTGGACAATTACAGCATGCTAAAGAAATGAAAAGTTAAAATGTGATAAACGGTCTCACTGATGATGTGCTAGTAGGTTTTTGTACATTTAGTAAATTGTGTGGAGATATAAACCTAAATATCAAACTTGCTTAACTCGTGGTAACATCTCTCGGATATATGGGTAACCCCCGAAATCTTGTTTGAAGGACCCCTCTTTCTGAGATACTAGGTCTTTATGCTTAGTGATATCTGGGGTATTATCCCGGGACTTCTGATTTTGCGGAAGCAATGGCCTAGTCCCCGTATAATACTTTACGCTTGCTTGAAATATAGCACCACCCTCAGCATAAAAAATGATGAAACATTGAAAATTATCAATCATGTGCTGTTGAAGAAAAGATTCTCTAAAGGGAACACACCAAAAGTCGAAGCCGTCATCTCTCTGATTTTGCGGAAGCAATAGCCCGAGCTCTCACGGCCCTCGCAATTTAACCCTTTACAGATATCATCTAGGTATACTCTCCTGTAAGACTGAATATTGGGATCTGGATACGGGAGTATATTCTGAGGTGAGACACACGAATAAGTTTAAGTCTCTAAAACATTAATCTCATATCTCAAAACAATTGAACTTTGTGTGAAAATTTAAGTGGATCAGTATACTGACAATCTAAGTGAATCGTTTAGAACTTAAAATGTTTAAAGCTTGACGGTGTTGGTGATTTGTCTCATAAACTGATATGATCCTCTTACACAAACTCGCAAAAATATTGTTTGTAAATATTTCTTTACTGCATTTCTTTTATATCAAAAATCCAAAAAGATTTTAGGAGTGTTTTCGCATAATTTTTGAAAAATTCAAAAAGATTTTAGACAACTATTATTGAAAAGCTGATTTTCAAATTTCTAAGTGCTAAACATGACGAACAGGTTTGGGAGTGTGTGGTTAGAAAAATGATATACATACAAGTGGTCATCAGAAATTAAAATTGTTATGTTCATATCTACCTCACAATAAAAGTGGTGTTGTTAAAAGAATTCTATTAGTAATTTCTAAATTTGTCAAGTTGAAAATATGAGAAATTTACTTTTGGGTAGAGATGTGTGCAGGTTAGCTAGGTTCTGATACCTGAGCAGGATGTGAGCTAGGTCACGATCTTGAATCTGTGAAAGCCAGACTACGATCCCAGCACAATTCAAGGGGGAGTCTGCTAGTAGATCAACATCCGAGGGAGATAAGTGTCTGGAGATGCAAGAGTCAGAATCGAATCCTGATGATAAGAGAGAGAGTAGAAGATAAAGATATAGGATGCTTATTCTGTAAGATATTTTGAAAGAGCCCAAAGACTGATCAAGGCTGAAGATTGTGAAGACTCGACACTGAAGACTCGTCAACATCCGAGGGGGAGTCTGTTGGTGCATACGTCTTTCGACTTCGTCTTATATCGAGTCTTGTACTAGAATTGTTAGATCAGGGCACGTTGTATGAAGAAAATAGGTTTTGGGTGTGTTTGGTTAATTTCGCTTGAAATGGCCAGTGCCACTTTCAAGCGAAATCACCTCCACTATAAATAGCCTTCATGCGAAATCATTTGTAAGGTTCATGTTTCCGGTACCGAAGTGTTGCCGACGTGTCTACTGATCTGTAAACTTGTTATAATCAATATACAAGAAATTAAGTGTGAAACAAGCTGTTTTCCTAGTCAATTCATTAGTTTCCGCCTCTTGAATTGATTAGAACTCTTCTGATAGACTCATTGGGTCACAAAACGATCCTACAACATTCCTAAACCCATCCATCAAAACCCTAAAACTACATCATAATTAAAAATACCCAAAGATACTACAATTGCAGTTAAAAGATTCCAAATATGGAACACCACTTTCTAAGACGAGCCCTCATCTCTTTATCTTTGTCTGTACGGTGGTACTAACCTGAGCTCTCAAAGTCTCGCACTAACCCATATACAGATATCAATTAGGTATATTCACCTGTAAGATGAAATCTAGGGAATCTTGATACGTGAGTATATTTTGAGGCGGGGAACACAGTTAAGTCAAGTTCTAAGACACCTAATTACCATATCTTGAAACACTTGAAACATGTGTAGAGGTTTAAGTGGACAAAGAATACTGACAATCTTGGTGAATTTGTTTAAAACTTAAAGTTAATCAGATCAACGGTATTAGTGACATATCTCAAAAACTAATATGATCCTCTTACACCAACTTAGGAAAAATATGTCTGTAAATATGTTTGTACATAGTTATATTTCATTTCAGAAAACAAAAATATTTTCAGTGTGTTTTAGCATAAAGTTTGGAAAATACAAAAATATTTTATTTCATCTTATTTTCGACTACCAATGACGGAATACTGATCTTTTAAAATCCAAAGCTATATGATAGAATCTGAAGCACAACGCGCTTAGAGTCAATCTTAAATGAAAAATGATTTGAAAAGTATACAAGTTCATTAGTTTGAACTTAACATTGTTTGAAAAACATGAGTTTGCTCATCAAAGTGTTTAATCAAGGTCATTAACTTGGACTTGGTTAACTGAGTGGATTTTGTTAAAACTGGTAAAATGATTGAGAATTTAAAAAAGTTGAAAGAAAATGATTTCATGCGAATGAGCCTTATCCGCACAAGGGGACTCCTTCGCACGGACTAGACTTCATCCATATGAAAACAACTGATCTGCATGAAGGAGACTCCTTCGCACGGATCAAGATCACCTGTTCATATAAAAGGTCATTTGCAAGAATGTCTACTCATTCGTTTTAACTTTCTTCCGCACCAAAAATCATTTAAGGGTTAAAAATCTTTCTAAGTCCTGTTACTCTGCCAAAATTTAGATTGTAGTAGGTGATTTGCACATCATCTACAATGGGAAAGGTAGAGATCCAAAGATTTGAATTGATTATGATATATTTGATATTTATACAGATCTGGATCTTATAAGTGAATTATAGGACAAATTGGGCTTGTTATGATGTTATTGGACTTAAACCAAACTAATCTGTAACACATAACATCATGAAAATCCATTAACTGGAAATAATTTGTATAATATGAACAAATGGATTAAAAGTGTCAGATCTACTATGCAATAATGATTTTTGATAAAATTGAACATAGATATGTGAATATCGGCCTTATCTATCATTAATAGTATAATCAATTTGCTCAAATCATGTCAAAATTGCTTCATTTGAAAATTTGGTATGAAATGAACTGGAATGGAGGAACTACGTTCGTACGTATGAACTTCATTTACACGGATGAAGTTCATTCAATTTTGGGCATTTGTTGTTTTATAAGCTCTTTGGTACGAATGAGTGTTCATTCGTGGGAAGGAAGGTCATTCGTATCAAACATTCATTCGTTCTAATGATGGTCACATCCTTACCAGATTCATCTGTTCCTAAATGTTACATTCGTTTGGAATTATTTTCATTCTCACCAAGTGTTATTAATTGTCAATGTATTAGTACTCTGAGTGTGTGTTGATTTTACAGGAAAAAGCTACTAATTTTGATTCGAAGTATAACATTTGTTGTGTGCTGGATAAAGATCTACCAAAGATGAAACCGTTCATAGAAATGTTTCCGTTTATTGAACGCTCAATGATAAAAAAAGGCTGTTACAGATCAGTACCCTACATACAGAACTCACGTTGAAGTTTTCTGGAAGAATGCAAGATTTGTAGAGAATCCTCCGGCTATTCATTCAATTGTCAAAGACGGGAAGGTGGACAAAGAAGTTGTGATTAATGAAGCCTTAATTAGAGAAATGCATGCTTCAGGAGACAAACCAGAAGATCCTACAGTGTAACATCTGTGTCTGAAATCATTGTAAACAATTCAGTTATCAATAAAACAAAGTTATTTGATCCCAATGTTTGTTTGGTTATGTTTTACATTTTTCATGTTTTGACTTTTATTCAATTTCAAACTCTATATCGCTTTCTGGAGAGTTATACGCAAACTGGTGCGTAAACGTAATCAGTTTAATGCGAAAAATACTCCAGAACATCAAAATATACTTAACATACCTTAAATAACCTTTACATAACTTAGAAATAAGTTTTAAAGGCTTGGTATGGCAAAAACAAGTTAATTCGCTTACAGGGACTAAACTTGACAAACTGCGAAAGTATGCCAATTTGAACTGTAACGAACATTCCGGAACATGACCATAAGTTAAACGCACCTTAAATATCCTTTACATAGCTTAGAAATAGGCTTTGAGGGGTTCGGTGTGCTAAAATAAACTTTTGGGTCATTCAGGGACTAAAAGCGTCAAAAAGTGCACAAGTTTGCATTTTCGCGCATAACTTACGTTCTGAATATCTCCGGACATCCAAAAATTTATGTAAGCACTAAAATATTTTAATTTAGTGTTTGGCATAAGAAAAATCCATTCGTCACGCATTTTGGTTCGTTTTTCGCGCTTGTGCGCATTCCGTCGTAATTAAGCGAACATCGCGATCGTACGACCAAACGAACCGAAATCCAGGATATTTTTGAGCATGTTTCATGTCCATAATGTTTAGGCATCATTTTAGGGCCTTAACATTGGCTTAACGGGCCTTAAACATGTCGGAAATGGCTTAAACACATAACAGGGACTGAAACTGTCATTTAGTAAACTTGTTTCTGATCAGTACAGCCCAGGCGGGCCGCGTAAGGATCTTCAACATCTTACGCGGGCCGTGAGGCCCTCCCAGACCAGATTCAATGTTTTAAACAGCTATTAACAGCCTTTAAACACCCCAAAGGCCAATGCCACATGTCAAACTCTTGTGGTGGGGGCAAAATGAGCTACCATAACATTCCAACACAAGTACGGATGAGATTCGATCACGTTATTCGATAAACGATCCTACCGGTTGTCCATTTACTATAAATACCCATCCATCCCAACCTCAAAAACCCACAAATCTGATTTCAAAGCTCTAAGTTGAAGCCATCACTTCATACCTGAGCTATTCGATCAAGATTTACTAGCGGGGACCCTTTGTATGTGTTCCTTCGTTCTTTTATCGCTTTTCTAGTCCGAAAGTCGAACTATGTTTGACTTTCTGCGTTGACCAGTTTATGGTCAATGCGAAGTTCGTTTGAACTTCATAACGTGAGCGTAATCACGATGGTTATAGTCCCTAGTGACTATACCTACTGATTTCCACGTTATCAAGGCTCAGTGACGAGTCATAGTTTCGGCCAGAATGCGTATTCTTGCGTATTTTGTAACCAAACTACTCTTGGGTATCAAAACCGTTTGTTTTGATACCAAACCAGTTTTCTAAACTTAGTTAAGCATGTTTTAACATGCTTAGCTCGTCACTTTTAGTTTAGTGCTTATATAGGTTCGTAAGGTAAGCGATCTAAACAATCGCTTATACTTTCGAACCCGACCCGTTTGGTCGATCATTAGGATCCGACCAAACACATTAGGTGACCATAGTATATAGGGAATAACCTTTCGAGGTTGTACCTTATGGTCGCTTCGTTTAAGTAGTTGTATGATAGGTAGTTTATATGCCTTAGGTAAATTACCAAAATGCCCTTTTTACGCCAAAATTCATTTTAAGCATATGTAACATAACGTTTGGTATCTAAACTGATTTGGTAACAATATTAGACATGTTAAGGCATATTTTACTTATCATAGGACTAGTTAGGCTTTCTGAACGCGTTTTACGCGAACGACGCATTAAAGTAGCATAAACTAACTAAACGGGTCGTAATGGGTCGTAAGCACTTAGGTTAGGTTTCATTTAGTATGTAGGCTTTGTTAAACCATACTACATGAGTTCCCATACTCACCTATATTAGGTGCCGTTGGATATCCGTGATCTCTAGCATTGTTTGGTTGTTATTCAAGGACTACTAAGCAATCTCAAGTGAGTACATAGAACCCCCCTCTTTAACTGTTTTCAAACTGTTTTGGGGTGAAACACATGTGCCTACTTGTTACTTTCTTGCTTTCCTGTTTTCACATCATATACCTGCTATGTTTGTTAGTACATTATAGTACATGATTTCATTACATTTCATGCTATGTATGCCCATTGCGTGCATACTTAGTACATCGTTTTACATTATATTTCATGCTATGTATGCCCATTGTGTGCATACTTAGTACATCGTTTTACATTACATTTCATGCTATGTATGTCCATTGTGTGCATACTTAGTACATTGTTTTACTTTACATTTATGCTATGTATGTTGACTGATAGCATGCTAGCACATTGATTTACATGACTTTTCTGCTTTGTATGTTAACTTAGCATACTTAGTACATTGTTTTCATATGACATGCATACAATTGCTATAACATTTGGTTTGCACAAACGGGACTTATATACGTTCATTAACATTAGCTACGCCGCTCGGTAGTAAGTAGTGTACCATAGGACTTGACAAATCCCATTCCTGACATCCCGGGTTTGTTTGGATGTAAGGAATGACTAAATCCGAAAACATTTCTTTTGATAACCTTGACTGAAAGGGTTATCCGACTATCTCAAGGCTTGAATGTATGCGTTAACTTACCACATAAATGTTTGTATAAATGTAACATGCATTACTTTGCAAAACATAACTTTTTGATATATTCAAAATACTTTGTTTTGTACATTTCTACATTTGGTTTATGTGACAATACTTTACTTAGAGTACATAATATTTGTTACACATTACTTGACTACATTTGGACTTTTTAACATTTGACATGGCTTATACAAGGACTTTTTGACAATTGGTTTAAACATGGACTTTATACATTGGTGGTTTTGTTTAAGTGATTTAAGTAACGAGGCGTGTGTAATATGATACAAGCATGGTGGATACGCCGCTGGTACTTCCTATATATAAGTGTTTGTATGGTATTACATAACGTAGCGTTATTTAAATCATTTCAATTTAGACATATAACATTTTACACAAATAACATATCTTTCACAAGACATGGCTTTACAAACAACTTATCTTATACAACTCATTTTACTTGGTTATTCATTTAACCATGTATTATTCTTTTATGTATACATATCATCTGATCTTAACGCTTTTTAAATGACTTACAAAACAAAACAACTTACAAGGTTCATGACTAAATTTTATTAAACATTTTCTTAAACTTAAGTCATGAATCCTATGTATCTCACAAGCATTTTTATGCTAACGTACCTATTTTCACATGTGTTTTCAGGAGCATTTGCATAGGATGATGACCATGACACTAGGGCGGACCTGTGCCTTAGAGACTTAAAATAAAGATAGAACTAGTTTAGTTATGTTCTGAACTCGTTATTTCCTGTTTGAGACAATGTAACACACTTGTTTGATAAATAACATACAACTTTGTATGCCATGGTTGTGAAACAATTAATTCTGTTCCAACACTCCCAGACGTTTTCCGCCACGTTTTGTATGTTATACGTGGTCGGGGTGTGACAGAAAAGTTGGTATCAGAGGCAATGATTATAGGGAATTAGGTTATTAGTAATTCTTTGACCTAGACTATAACCTTTCAAGGACCCTAACACAAGTTATCTTGTGTTTAGATCTTAAAACATGCACATCACCTATCCTTAGGTGATTATCAAAACAAAAACCAAATTTTCTGAAACGATTTTTGAAAAACAATCTTCTGTTTTTGAATGATTTATTACAAGGTTTTGAACCCTCTATTGTAAGGTTTTGAACCCTCTGTTATAAGGTTTTGAACCCCTTTGAGTTTTCAAAATCTCGTCAAGGTTTTGGGTTTTAAATAATGTGAACACGTGCAAACTGGAAGGGTGAATGCCTATACCCTGGGTTTCAGAAGAGGGCCACATAATCGGACCAGTCACTCTTACCTGGGAACTCTTGGGGTGAGTGTTCACTTATAGGCGAGCATGTCTTCGTGATACATTATTTTTGACCCATTTACTTTGATTAGTCACTGTGTGTCGCTTGTTTGCTTTGCGATGCGAACAAATGACCACCATCTTTGCTTTTGTTAATTTTGTTTCATCTCATTCTCTTCATCCAATCATCTCACTCGTTTCCTTTCATGTTTCCTCTTTTAGAATGCCTCCTCGACGCGAAAACCAGTTAGCGACTGCCGAACTGGCAGAAATCATTGCGCAGCAAATGGCTGCTCAATTCCCAAACCTCCTTGCTCAATGGAACCAAGCCAACAACAACAACAATGGTCCATGCAATTTCAAGAGTTTTAACTCGGCTAAACCACTCAAGTTTAGTGGTTCTGAGGGAGCGACCGGGCTTCTTCAATGGTTCGAGAGCATTGAGAATACTTTCCGCCACGTGCAGTGTCCTGACAATTGCAAGGTCGAGTTTTCTTCGAGTGTGTTCCAGAAGAGGGCCCTTACGTGGTGGAACGGGGTTATGAGAGATCGTGGTGCAGAAGTTGCTCTAGCACATACATGGGCTGAACTTAGGGCCCTTATGATGAGGGAGTTATGTCCTCGTCATGAACAGCGAGCTTTGGAGAAAGAGTTTGATGACTTGAAACAAGACAGTGGCGAGCACAGGGCGTATACTGATAGGTTTGAGCAGTTGAGTCTGCTTTGCCCAACATTGGTTACCCCACTTGACAAGGCTATCGAAAGATACATCGACGGCCTACCTGACTCAGTGCAAGACATCATTACTGGTAGTAACCCTGCAACACTCCGTCAGGCAATCGAGTTAGCAGCGACATTGACTGAGTCGCAGGTTCGAAAGGGAAAACTGCACAAAAAGGGTGACAAGGGTAAGAAGCAGGCATCTGACAAATAAGATAGCAAGAAAGGTCAAAACAAGAAGGGGAAGAATTATGGTTCCTCAAAGGGTTCTAGGAAGCGAAAGGCTTCCCAAAACTATGTCGTTACTGCACAGGCTCAAGCTGCACCAAATCAGCCTGCGCAACCACTAGCCAAGAAGCCTTATCTTGGCAATGCACCTTTGTGCAACAGGTGTAACGGCCATCACCTACCACATCTCCAATGTCGTCATTGCACTAACTGTGGGAGAATTGGCCATCTTGCCGCTACGTGCCGCATTCCTGTCAACCAGAACCAGGCAGTTTAGAACCAAGCCCAACAAGTTGCTCAGCCTCTTGCTCAGTAACAAGGTCAAGCTGCACGACCTCATTTTCCTCCTGGTTCGTGCTACAATTGTGGGGATCTGACCCACTATAGAAACCGGTGCCCAAGGCTAGCCAACCAGAATCAGAATCCAAATCAGAATCAGGCTCAGGCTCGAGGTCGAGTCTTCAACATGAATGCTCAAGAGGCACAAGCAGACAATGAAGTGGTGAACGGTACGTTCTTTATTAATAATCAGCCTGCATCTGTTCTCTTTGATTCGGGTGCCGATAAGAGTTTTGTGTCTTTATCTTTTGAGTCATTGCTTCGCGTGTCTAGAACGAAACTAGGTAAACCTTTGACAGTAGAAGTTGCTAGTGGTGAACCCATTGTTCTTGATTCTGTTCTTCGCAACTGCCAGTTGAACCTTAACGACCATCTTTTTCCTATTGACCTCACGCCTATGCAACTTGGAAGCTTCGACGTTATTGTGGGTATGGATTGGTTAGCCAAGCATCGCGCAGAGGTAGTTTGTTTTGAGAAGATTGTTCGTGTGCCACTTTCGACAGGCGAGATCCTACAGGTTCGTGGTGAGAAACCTGCCGGTGGTCTCAAACTCATGTCTTGTTTTAAAGCTCGGAAGTATCTACGAAAGAATTATGTGGCCTTCTTGGAACATGTCACAGCAGATAAAGGCGAGGGTAAGTCTCTCCAAGATATTCCTGTTGTTCGGGATTATTCTGAAGTATTCCCTGAAGAGTTACCTGGTCTACCTCTAGCACGCCAAGTCGAGTTCCGTATTGATCTCGTACCTGGTGCAAATCCTATTGCCAGAGCTCCATATCGTCTTGCACCGTCTGAGATGCACGAGTTGTCTAAGCAGCTTCAGGAGCTCTCTGATAAAGGTTTTATCCGTCCTAGCTTTTCACCTTGGGGTGCTCCCGTTCTTTTTGTCAAGAAGAAGGATGGATCTTTTAGGATGTGTATCGATTATCGTGAGCTTAACAAGCTTACCATCAAGAATCGATATCCCCTACCTCGCATCGATGATCTCTTTGATCAGTTACAAGGCGCTTCTTATTTTTCAAAGATTGATCTACGATCTGGATATCATCAACTACGTGTGCATGAAGAAGATATTCCCAAGACAGCGTTCCGCACTCGTTATGGGCATTACGAGTTCACAATCATGCCATTCGGTTTGACTAATGCTCCTGCTGTTTTCATGGACTTAATGAATAGGGTCTGCAAGCCTTATTTGGATCAGTTTGTCATTGTTTTTATTGACGACATCTTGATTTATTCTAAGACGCGAGCTGATCACGAGCAACATCTTCGTCTTACTTTGGAACTCCTAAAGAAAGAGCAACTTTTCGCCAAATTCTCCAAGTGTGAATTCTGGCTTAAAGAAGTTCAATTTTTAGGACATATTGTCAACGAACAAGGTATTCATGTAGATCCCTCCAAGATCAGTGCGATCAAGGATTGGGATACGCCTACTACTCCTACTGAAGTTCGTTCTTTTCTTGGTCTAGCGGGTTATTACCGCCGCTTCATTGAGAACTTCTCAAAGATTGCAGTTCCTCTAACTGCTCTAACTCAGAAGAACAAACCCTTTGATTGGGGATTCAAGCAAGAGGAAGCGTTTCTGAATTTGAAACAAAAATTTTGCGACGCGCCTGTTCTGACTTTGCCTGAGGGCAATGATGATTTCGTCGTTTATTGTGATGCATCTAAATTGGGTCTTGGCTGTGTTCTGATGCAAAGGAACAAAGTCATAGCATATTCATCGAGGCAGTTGAAGATACATGAGAAGAACTACACCACTCATGATCTTGAGTTGGGTGCAGTTGTTTTCGCTCTAAAGATCTGGAGACACTATTTGTACGTTACAAAATGTGTGGTTTTCACGGACCACAAAAGTCTTCAGCATATCTTCAATCAGAAAGAACTCAACATGAGGCAACGACGTTGGGTTGAGCTTCTAAACGACTATGAATGCGAAATTCACTACCATCCTGGTAAGGCGAATGTCGTGGCCGATGCTTTGAGTCGCAAGGAACGTACTAAACTTCATTGTGTTCATGTTCAATCTGATATTCAAGCTCGATCCGGTATCCAAGCCCGCATTTCTCAGGCTCAACAATCTTGTGTTTCACAAGGTTTGATGGATAAGGAATTTCCCTATCACATAACACCTGATTTGGAACTGAAGGACAATGGATCGTATTACTTCATGGACCGTTTGTGGTTCCCAAGCCAAGATAACCTTCGCACCTTGCTTATGGATGAAGCCCATAAGTCTCGTTATTCTGTTCATCCTGGCTCAGATAAAATGTATAAGGATCTTCGTATTCAGTATTGTTGGCCTGGTATGAAGAAAGACATTGCCTTATATGTATCAAAATGCCTTACTTGTCTTAAGGTTAAGGCTGAACATCAGTGTCCTTCTGGTTTATTGGTGCAACCAGAGATCCCAGTTTGGAAATGGGAAAACATTACTATGGATCTCATTACTAAACTTCCACGCACAAAGAAAGGTCATGATGCCATCTGGGTAGTTGTTGATCGTCTTACTAAGTCAGCGCATTTCTTGCCAATCTGTGAGGATTTTTCTGCTAACAAACTTGCTAAAATCTATGTGGATGAAATTGTAGCTCGACATGGTGTTCCTTTGAACATCATTTCTGACAGAGATGCTCGTTTCCCTTCTCATTTTTTGGAGAACCATGCAATCTGCTATGGGGACCCAACTTAATCTGAGCACGGCTTATCATCCGCAAACGGATGGTCAATCTGAAAGAACAATCCAGACTCTGGAGGATATTCTTAGAGCTTGTGTGATCGATTTTGGTGGTAGTTGGGATTCACGTCTTCCGTTGATTGAATTCTTCTACAACAACAGTTATCACTCCAGCATCAACATGGCTCCTTTCGAGGCTCTCTATGGTCGAAAATGTCGTTCACCAGTCTGCTAGAATGAGATCGGTGAGGCTCAGCTTACTGGACCTGCCCTCATTTTAGAGACAACTGACAAGATTAAGAAAGTTCGTGATAACCTTCAGACAGCTAGAAGCCGTCAAAAGAGTTACGCGGACCCAAAACGCAAGCCCTTGGATTTTCAAGTCGGTGATCGTGTATTACTTAAGGTCTCACCATGGAAAGGTGTGATCAGATTTGGAAAGAAAGGAAAACTTGCACCTAGATACGTTAGACCATTCAAGATCGTCGAAAGAATCGGTAAGGTAGCCTACAGACTTGAGTTACCTCCTGAACTTGGAAATGTTTATCCAACTTTTCACGTGTCCAATCTCAAGAGGTGTTTAGCTGATGAGAACCTCCACATACCGCTTGATGAAATTCGTGTTGATAAAACACTGAAATTTGTTGAGAAGCCAGTGGAAATCATGGAACGTGAAGTCAAGTGGCTCAAACGCAAGCGCATTCCTTTGGTCAAGGTTTGCTGGGAATCTAAACGTGGACCCGAGTTTACTTGGGAACGCGAAGATCAAATGAAGGCTAAATATCCGCATCTTTTCCCACGAGTTTCCTCTAAATAAATTTCGGGACGAAATTTCCACAACTAGGGGAGACTGTAACATCTGTGTCTGAAATCATTGTAAACAATTCAGTTATCAATAAAACAAAGTTATTTGATCCCAATGTTTGTTTGGTTATGTTTTACATTTTTCATGTTTTGACTTTTATTCAATTTCAAACTCTATATCGCTTTCTGGAGAGTTATACGCAAACTGGTGCGTAAACGTAATCAGTTTAATGCGACAAATACTCCGGAACATCAACATATACTTAACATACCTTAAATAACCTTTACATAAGTTAGAAATAAGTTTTGAAGGCTTGGTATGGCAAAAACAAGTTAATTCGCTTACAGGGACTAAACTTGACATACTGCGAAAGTATGCCAATTTGAACTGTAACGAACATTCCAGAACATGACCATAAGTTAAACACACCTTAAATATCCTTTATATAGCTTAGAAATAGGCTTTGAGGGGTTCGGTGTGCTAAAATAAACTTTTGGGTCATTCAGGGACTAAAAGCGTCAAAAAGTGCACAAGTTTGCATTTTCGCGTATAACTTACGTTCTGAATACCTCCGGACATCCAAAAATTTATGTAAGCACTAAAATATTTTATTTTAGTGTTTGGCATAAGAAAAATCCATTCGTCACGCATTTTGGATCGTTTTTCGCGCTTGTGCGCATTCCGTCGTAATTAAGCGAACATCGCGATCGTACGACCAAACGAACCGACATCCAGGATATTTTTGAGCATGTTTCATGTCCACAATTTTTAGGCATCATTTTAAGGCCTTAACATTGGCTTAACGGGCCTTAAACGTGTCAGAAATGGTTTAACACATAACAGGGACTGAAACTGTTATTTAGTAAACTTGTTTCTGATTAGTACAGCCCAGGCGGGCCACGTTGTAACATATGTGCTTGTAATCATTATGAACTGTTCATTTATCAATAAAACAATGTTATTTGATCCCTATGATTGTTTGGTTGTGTTTTACATTTTTAATGTTTTGACTTTTATTCAATTTCAAACTCTATATCGCTTTCTAGAGAGTTATACGCAAATTGGTGCGTAAACGTAATCAGTTTAATGCGAAAAATGCTCCGGAACATCAACATATACTTAACATACCTTAAATAACCTTTACATAACTTAGAAATAAGTTTTGAAGGCTTTGGTATGGCGAAAACAAGTTAATTCGCTTAGAGGGACTAAACTTGACAAACTTCGAAAGTATACCAATTTGAACTGTAACGAACATTCCGTAACATGATAAGTTAAACATACCATAAATAACCTTTACATAACTTATAAATAAGCTTTGAGGAGTTCGGTGTGCTAAAATAAACTTTTGGGTCATTCAGGGACTAAAAGTGTCAAAAAGTGCATAAGTTTGCACTTTCGCGCATAACTTACGTTCTGAATACATCCGGACATCCAAAAATTTATGTAAGCACTAAAATATTTTATTTTAGTGTTTGGCATAAGAAAAATCCATTCGTCGCGTCATTTGGACCGTTTTTCGCGCTTGTGCGCATTCCGTCGTAATTAAGCGATCATCGCGATCGTACGACCAAACGAACCAACATCCGACATATTTTTGAGCATGTTTCATGTCCACAATGTTTAGGCATCATTTTAGGGCCTTAAAGTTGGCTTAACGGGCCTTAAACGTGTCAAAAATGGCTTAAACACGTAACAGGGACTGAAACTGTCATTTACGAAAGTTTGTTTCTGACCAGTCAGGCCAGGCGGCCCGCGTAAAACCAGGGCTATCCTTTACGCGGCCCGCGTCAGGCTCCCAGATCAGATAAGATCAATTAATCAGCAGATTACAGCTGTTAAACTCCCAACCACACACCCACACTTGCCCTTTCAGTTCATGAGGGGCCATTTTTAGTCACCACAACATTCCAACAAGTGTACGGACTAAAATCAATCACGGTTTCCAAGAAACGATCCTAACGGTTTGGGAAATCCTATAAATACCCACATCCCCTAACTTCAAAACCCACTAGAATCTGATTTGAGAAGCTCTAAGTTGAAACCTTTGTTTCATACCTGAGCTACTTGAATCAAGATTAGCATTCGGGGACCCTTCATAAGTATTCCTTCGTTCTTTAATTGCTTTTCGAGCCCGAAAGTAAAACTTTGTTTGACTTTCTGCGTTGACCAGTTTATGGTCAATGCGAAGTTCGTTTGAACTTCGCAACGTGATTATAATCACGATGGTTATAGTCCCTTGTGACTATGCCTACTGATTACCACGTTGTCTAGGGTCGTAAGGGTAAGCGATCTAATAAATCACTTATACCTTCGAACCCGACCCATTTGGTCGATCATTAGGATCTGACCAAATACATTAGGGGACCATAGTAGGTAGGGAATAACCTTCCGAGGTTATACCTTATGGTCACGACGTTTAAGTAGTTGTATGATAGGTAGTTTATATGCCTTAGGTAAATTACCAAAATACCCCTTTGATGCCAAAATTCATTATAAACATATGTGACATAACTTTTGACATCTAAACTGATTTGGCGACAATATTAGGAATGTTAAGGCATATTCTACTTGTCATAGGACTAGTTAGGCGGTCCGAACGCGTTTCACGCGAACGACGCATTAAAGTAGCATAAGCTACCTAAACGGGTCGTAATGGGTCGTAAGCACTTAAGTTAGGTTTCATTTAGTATGTAGGCTTTGTTAAACCATATGACGCGAGTCTCCATACTCGTTTGGTTTACAAACCCTCATTCTATCTAAATCCTCCGACTTAGGTCCGGTTTATTAACATAGTTACCTATATTAGGTGCCGTTTGATTCCGAGATCTCTAGCATTGCTTGGTGGTTATCTTAGGACTTCTGAGCAATCTCAAGTGAGTACATAGACCCCTCTTTTACTGTTTTCCAAACTGTTTTGGGGTGAAACACATGTGCCTACTTGTTACTTTCGTGCTTTCCTGCTTTCACATCATATACTGGCTATGTTCATTAGTACATTTATAGTACATGATTTCATTGTGTTCATGCTATGTATGTCCATTGTGTGCATACTTAGTACATTGTTTTACATTACATTTCATGCTATGTATGTCCATTGTGTGCATACTTAGTACATTGTTTTACATTACATTTCATGCTATGTATGTCCATTTTGTGCATACTTAGTACATTGTTTTACATTACATTTCATGCTATGTATGTCCATTGTGTGCATACTTAGTACATTGTTTTACATTACATTTCATGCTATGTATGTCTATTGTTTACATACTTAGTACATTGTTTCACATTACATTTCATGCTAAGTATGCCCATTGTGTGCATACTTAGTACAGTTGTTTTCATCACATGTTTACATTTTGGTATGACATTTGGGTTGTTTAAAATGGAACAATACATTCATTAACATTAGCTACGCCGTTCGTTAGTAGGTAGTGGTACCATAGGAATTGACAACTCCCGTTCCGGACATCCTGGGTAGGTTTGGATGAAAGGAATGACCGAATTCGATACACATAACTTAGATAAACCTTTAATTTGTTTAAGGGTTTATCGCCACAGTCTCAAGGCTTGGATGTATGCATTTTCACAATACCGCATAAATGTTTGTAGCAGTATAGCATGCATTTGTTCCACAAAACATAACTTTGATTTAAACCACGTTTTACTTCAATACCTTGTTTTTGTGCATTTTACATATGGTTTAGTTGATATATTTCATTTACCATACATGATATTTTTGGGTACACATTACATGATCTACATTAAACATAAACATTTTGACATTGATATGCACATTTAGTGGTTTACATTGGACATAGACATTTCGATATGGTTTACACATTAACACATGACAATTCATTTATACAAAAACAATTTACAATGGTGGTTGGTTTGATTAAGTGATTTGAGTAATGAGGCGTGTGTAATATGATACAAGCATGGTGGATACGCCACTGGTACTTCCTATATATAAGTGTTTGTATGACATTACATGTCGTAGCATCACTTAAATCATTTCAATATTTGACATATTACGTTTTACATAAACAACTTATTTTCACAAGACATTGATTTACAAAACAACTTATCTTATACAAACTCATATTACTTGGTTATTCATTTAACCTTACATTATTCTCTTATTTATATATATATCATCGCTTTTTGAATGATTTACAAAACAAAACAATTTACAAGGTTCATGACTGACTTTTGTTAAACAACTTTGTCTAAACTTATAAGTTATGAATCCTATTTTCACAAATCCTATGTATCTCACAGGCATTTTTATGCTGACGTACCTATTTTCACATGTGTTTTTAGGAGCTTTTGTGTAGGATGATGATCGTGACACTAGGGCGGACCTGTGCCTTAGAGACAAAAAATGAAGATAGAATAGTTTAATTATGTTATGAACTCTTTGTTTCCTGTTTAAGACAATATAACACTCTTGTTTAATAAATAAAATATAACTTTGTATGCCATGGTTATGAAACAATTAATTATGTTACAACATTCCCCGATGTTTTCCGCCATGTTTTGTATGTTATACGTGGTCGGGGTGTGACAGAAGAGTTGGTATCAGAGCCAATGGTTATAGGGAATTAGGTTATTAGTAATGCTTTGACCTAGACTATAACCTTTCTAGGACCCTAACACAAGTTGTCTTGTGTTTTGATCTTAAAACATGCACATCACCTATCCTTAGGTGACTATCAAAACAAAAACCAAATTTTTCGAAACGATTTTTGGAAAACAATCTTCTGTTTTTGAAAGATTTATTACAAGGTTTTGAACCCTCTATTGTAAGGTTTTGAACCCTTCCAGTTTGATTTTTGGCCTTGTGCCTTTCAAATTTTCAAAATCTCGTCAAAGTTTTGGGTTCTAAATAGTGTGAACACGTGCAAACTGGAAGAGTGAATGCCTGTACCCTGGGTTTTCTGTCTAAGGCTAGAGTGTTCGTACAAATCCACATAATCGGACCAGTCACTCTTACCTGGGAACTCTTGGGGTGAGTGTTCACTTATAGGTGAGCATGTCTTCGCGATACATTATTTTCACCCACTTACTTTGATTTTGTTTCATCTCATTCTCTTCATCCAAACATCTCACTCGTTTCCTTTCATGTTTCCTCTTTTAGAATGCCTCCTCGACGTGAAAACCAGATAGCGACTGCCGAACTGGCAGAAATCATTGCGCAACAGATGGCTGCTCAATTCCCAAACCTCTTTGCTCAATGGAACCAAGCCAACAACAACAACAATGCTCCATGCAAATACAAGGATTTTAACTCGGCTAAACCACTCAAGTTTAGTGGTTCTGAAGGAGCGAATGGGCTTCTTCAATGGTTTGAGAGCATTGAGAATACTTTTCGCCACGTGCGGTGTCCTGACAATCGCAAGGTCGAGTTTTCTTCTAGTGTGTTTCAGAAGAGGGCTCTCAGATGGTGGAACGGGGTTATGAGAGACCGTGGTGCAGAAGTTGCTCTAGCACAAACTTGGGCTGAACTTAGGGCCCTTATGATGAGGGAGTTCTGTCCTCGTCATGAACAGCGAGCTTTGGAGAGAGAGTTCGATGACTTGAAACAAGACAGTGGCGAGCACAGGGCATATACCGATAGATTTGAGGAGTTGAGTCTGCTTTGCCCAACAATGGTTACCCCACTCGACAAGGCTATCGAAAGGTACATCGACGGCCTACCTGACTCAGTGCAAGACATCATTACTGGTAGTAACCCTGCCACACTCCGTCAGGCTATCGAGTTAGCAGCGACATTGACTGAGTCGCAGATTCGGAATAATAAGTTACACAGGAAGGGTGACAAGGGCAAGAAACAGTCGTCTGACAAGGAAGATAGCAAGAAAGGTCAAAAAAAGAATGGAAAGGATTCTTGTTCATCGAAAAGGGCAAGGAAGCGTAAGGCTTCCCAAAACTATGCTGTCACTGCCCAAGCTAACCAGGCAGCTCCCAACCAACCCGCACAGTCTCCAGCGAAGAAGCCCTATTCAGGGAATGCACCTTTGTGCAATAGATGCAACAGTCACCATCAGCCGCAACATCAGTGCCGTTTCTGTAATAACTGTGGGAAGTCGGGTCATCTTGCCAATGTTTATCGGTTTCCTCAGAATCAGGTAGTTCAGAACCCGGCTCAACAAGTTGCTCAGCCTCCTGCTCAGCAACAGGGTCAAGCTGCACGACCACACTACCCACCAGGTGCTTGTTATAACTGTGGGGATCTGACCCACTACCGTAATCAATGTCCAAGATTGGTGAATGCGAATCCAGCTCAGTCTCCAGCTCGAGGTCGAGTCTTCAACATGAATGCCCAAGAGGCGCAGGCGGACGATAATGTGGTGAACGGTACGTTCCTTATTAATAATCAGCCTGCATCTGTTCTTTTCGATTCTGGTGCCGACAAGAGTTTTGTGTCATTGTCTTTTGAGCCAATTCTTCGCGTGTCTAGAACGAAACTAGGAAAACCCTTGACAGTAGAAGTTGCTAGTGGTGAACCCATTTTTCTTGATTCTGTTCTACGCAACTGCCAGTTGAACCTTAACGACCATCTTTTTCCTATCAACCTCACGCCTATGCAACTTGGAAGCTTCGACGTCATTGTGGGTATGGATTGGTTATCCAAGCATCACGCAGAGGTAGTTTGTTTTGAGAAGATTGTTCGTGTGCTGCTTTCGACAGGCGAGATCCTACAGGTTCAAGGTGAGAACCCGTCTGGTGGTCTCAAGCTCATGTCTTGTTTTAAAGCTCGGAAGTATCTGCGAAAGAATTATGTGGCCTTCTTGGCACATGTCACGGCAGATAAAGGCAAAGGTAAATCTATTCAAGATATTCCTGTTGTTCGGGATTATTCTGAAGTATTCCCTGAAGATTTACCTGGTCTACCCCCAGCACGCCAAGTTGAGTTCCTTATTGATCTCGTACCTGGTGCAAATCCCATTGCCAGATCTCCATATCGTCTTGCACCGTCTGAGATGGAAGAGTTGTCTAAGCAGCTTCAGGAACTCTCTGACAAAGGTTTTATACGTCCTAGCTTTTTACCCTGGGGTGCTCCCGTTCTTTTTGTCAAGAAGAAGGATGGATCTTTTAGGATGTGTATCGATTATCGTGAGCTTAACAAGCTTACAATCAAGAATCGATATCCCCTACCTCGCATCGATGATCTCTTTGATCAGTTACAGGGCGCTTCTTATTTTTCGAAGATTGATCTGCGATCTGGATATCATCAACTTCGGGTGCATGAAGAAGATATTCCCAAGACAGCGTTCCGTACTCGTTATGGGCATTATGAATTCATAGTCATGCCATTCGGTTTGACTAATGCTCCTGCTGTTTTCATGGACTTAATGAATAGGGTCTGCAAACCTTATTTGGATCAGTTCGTCATTGTTTTTATTGACGACATCTTGATTTATTCTAAGACGCGAGCTGATCACGAGCAACATCTTCGTCTTACTTTGGAGCTCCTAAAGAAAGAGCAACTTTTCGCCAAATTCTCCAAGTGCGAATTTTGGCTTAAAGAAGTTCAATTTTTGGGGCATATCATCAACGAACAAGGTATCCATGTAGATCCCTCCAAGATCAGTGCGATTAAGGATTGGGATACGCCTACTACTCCTACTGAAGTTCGTTCTTTTCTTGGTCTAGCGGGTTATTATCACTGCTTCATTGAAAACTTCTCAAAGATTGCAGTTCCTCTAACTGCTCTAACTCAGAAGAACAAACCCTTTGATTGGGGATTCAAACAAGAGGAAGCGTTTCTGACTTTGAAACAAAAACTTTGCGACGCGCCTGTTCTGACTTTGCCTGAGGGCAATGATGATTTCGTCGTTTATTGCGATGCATCTAAATTGGGTCTTGGCTGTGTTCAGATGCAAAGGAACAAAGTCATAGCATATGCATCGAGGCAGTTGAAGATACATGAGAAGAACTACACCACTCATGATCTTGAGTTGGGTGCAGTTGTCTTCGCTCTAAAGATCTAGAGACACTATTTGTACGGTACAAAATGTGTGGTTTTCACGGACCCCAAAAGTCTTCAGCATATCTTCAATCAGAAAGAACTCAACATGAGGCAACGACGTTGGGTCGAGCTTCTAAACGACTATGACTGCGAAATTCGCTACCATCCTGGTAAGGCGAATGTCGTAGCCGATGCATTGAGTCGTACGGAACGTACTAAGCTTCATTGTGTTCGTGTTCAATCAGTTATTCAAGCTCGATCCGATATCCAAGCACGCATTTCTCAGGCTCAACAATCTTGTGTTTCACAAGGTTTAATGGATAAGGAATTTCCCTATCACATAACACCTGCTCTGGAACTGAAGGACAATGGATCGTATTACTTCATGGACCGTTTGTGGGTCCCATGCCAGGATAACCTTCGCACCTTGCTTATGGATGAAGCCCATAAGTCTCGTTATTCTGTTCATCCTGGCTCAGATAAAATGTATAAGGATCTTCGTATTCAGTATTGGTGGCCTGGTATGAATAAAGACATTGCCTTATATGTATCAAAATGCCTTACATGTCTTAAGGTTAAGGCTGAACATCAGCGTCCTTCTGGTTTATTGGTGCAACCAGATATCCCAGTTTGGAAATGGGAAAACATTACTGTGGATCTCATAACTAAACTTCCGCGCACAAAGAAAGGTCATGATGCCATCTGGGTAGTTGTTGATCGTCTTACAAAGTCAGCGCATTTCTTGCCAATCCGTGAGGATTTTTCTGCTGACAGACTTGCAAAAATCTATGTGGATGAAATTGTAGCTCGACATGGTGTTACTTTGAACATCATTTCTGACAGAGATGCTCGTTTCACTTCTCATTTTTGGAGAACCATGCAATCTGCTATGGGGACCCAACTTAATCTGAGCACGGCTTATCATCCGCAAACGGATGGTCAATCTGAAAGAACAATCCAGACCCTGGAGGATATGCTTAGAGCTTGTGTGATCGATTTTGGTGGTAGTTGGGATTCACATCTTCCGTTGATTGAATTTTCCTACAACAACAGTTATCACACCAGCATCAACATGGCTCCTTTCGAGGCTCTCTATGGTCGAAAATGTCGTTCACCAGTCTGCTGGAATGAGATCAGTGAGGCTCAGCTTACTGGAAAGGTGTAATCGAGTATTACTTAAGGTCTCACCATGGAAAGGTGTGATCAGATTTGGAAAGAGAGGAAAACTTGCACCTAGATACGTTGGACCATTCAAGATCATCGAAAGAATCGGAAAGGTAGCCTACAGACTTGAGTTACCTCCTGAACTTGGAAATTTTCATCCAACTTTTCACGTGTCCAATCTTAAGAGGTGTTTAGCTGAGGAGAACCTCCACATACCGCTTGACGAATTTCGTGTTGATAAAACACTGAAATTTGTTGAGAAGCCAGTGGAAATCATGGTACGTGAAGTTAAGTGGCTTAAACGCAAGCGCATTCCTTTGGTCAAAGTTCGCTGGGAAGCTAAACATGGACCCGGGTTTACTTGGGAACGCAAAGATCAAATGAAGGCGAAATATCCGCATCTTTTTCCACGAGTTTTCTCTAAATAAATTTCGGGACGAAATTTCCACAAGTAGGGGAGACTGTAACATCTGTGCTTGTAATCATTATGAACAGTTCATTTATCAATAAAACAATGTTATTTGATCCCAATGATTGTTTGGTTGTGTTTTACATTTTTCATGTTTCGACTTTTCTTCAATTTCAAACTCTATATCGCTTTCTAGAGAGTTATACGCAAACTGGTGCGTAAACGTAATCAGTTTAATGCGAAAAATACTCTGGAACATCAACATATACTTAACATACCTTAAATAACCTTTACATAACTTAGAAATAAGTTTTGAAGGCTTTGGTATGGCGAAAACAAGTTAATTCGCTTACAGGGACCAAACTTGACAAACTGCGAAAGTATGCCAATTTGAACTGTAACGAACATTCCGGAACATGACCATAAGTTAAATATACCATAAATAACCTTTACATAACTTAGAAATAACCTTTGAGGAGTTCGGTGTGCTAAAATAAACTTTTGGGTCATTCAGGGACTAAAAGTGTCAAAAAGTGCATAAGTTTGCACTTTCGCGCATAACTTACGTTCTGAATACATTCGGACATCCAAAAATTTATGTAAGCACTAAAATATTTTATTTTAGTGTTTGGCATAAGAAAAATCCATTTGTTGCGTCATTTGGATCGTTTTTCGCGCTTATGCGCATTCTGTCGTAATTAAGCGATCATCGCGATCGTACGACCAAACGAATCGACATCCGACATATTTTTGAACATATTTCATGTCCACAATATTTAGGCATCATTTTAGGGCCTTAAAGTTGGCTTAACGGGCCTTAAACGTGTCGGAAATGGCTTAAACACGTAACAGGGACTAAAACTGTCATTTACAAAAGTTTGTTTTTGACTAGTCAGGCCAGGCGGCCCACGTAAAACCAGGGCTATCCTTTACGCGCCCCGCGTCAGGCTCCCATATCAGATAAGATCAATTAATCAGCAGATTACAGTTGTTAAACTCCCAACCACACACCCACACTTGCCCTTTCAGTTCATGAGGGGCCATTTTTAGTCACCACAACATTCCAACAAGTGTACGGACTAGATTCGATCACGGTCTCCAAGAAACGATCCTAACGGTTCGGGAAATCCTATAAATACCCACATCCCCCAACTTCAAAACCCACTAGAATCTGATTTGAGAAGCTCTAAGTTTAAACCTTTGTTTCATACCTGAGCTACTTGAATCAAGATTAGCATTCGGGGACACTTCGTAAGTATTCCTTCGTTCTTTTAATGCTTTTCGAGTTCGAAAGTCAAACTTTGTTTGAGTTTCTGCGTTGACCAGTTTATGGTCAATGCGAAGTTCGTTTGAACTTCGCAACGTGATTGTAATCACGATGGTTATAGTCCCTTGTGACTATGCCTACTGATTACCACGTTGTCTAGGGTCGTAAGGGTAAGCGATCTAATAAATCACTTATACCTTCGAACCCGACCCATTTGGTCGATCATTAGGATCTGACCAAATACATTAGGGGACCATAGTAGGTAGGGAATAACCTTCCGAGGTTATACCTTATGGTCACGACGTTTAAGTAGTTGTATGATAGGTAGTTTATATACCTTAGGTAAATTACCAAAATACCCCTTTGATGCCAAAATTCATTATAAACATATGTGACATAACTTTTGACATCTAAACTGATTTGGCGACAATAATAGGAATGTTAAGGCATATTCTACTTGTCATAGGACTAGTTAGGCGGTCCGAACGCGTTTCACGCGAACGACGCATTAAAGTAGCATAAGCTACCTAAACGGGTCGTAATGGGTCGTAAGCACTTATGTTAGGTTTCATTTAGTATGTAGGCTTTGTTAAACCATATGACGCGAGTCTCCATACTCGTTTGGTTTACAAACCCTCATTCTGTCACACCCTGGCTTTGCGGAAGCGTGCGTTTATTTGGTGTGACTTCTTAATACCATAGCTTAATCACAACAAAGCTATATGTAAATAAAACATGCAGATCATCCATTAATTTAAGTTTGAAAAGTAAATTACCACAACATTGTCTTAAGGCGTTGACGCATGCAACGGAAATTACAACCTGATAACATAAAAACTTTGTTCTTAAAACGCAACCACAAATATAACATAAACACTGTTTAAGACCTGTGACTCGTCCAGGTAAAAGTCGCAATCCCTAAACGTGGATGATCCCGTAACCCTAACACAGCGGGAAAACGTAGCATACCGTGCCAGATCCTTAGTTCCCTGAAATACATGTAAGTTGGAAAAATCAACATAATGTTGAGCGAGTTCATGTGTAAGTGAGTATGTAAAACACTTGTAAGTATAAAAATCCCTGGTATGTAGCAAATAAGAAAAAAGAGATCGATTAATGTGTAGCTAATACATTAATATGTGACATGGCCTAGGAAGCACTCAAACCTGTAACGCGGATTTCATACCGGTCCTTCCGGTGGAACGACATAGTCACCACATGCAGCCACACGCTGGCCCATGTGTGGGGCTCGCAACACCCGATAGATCTATCACTCATACCTCTCGGTCCTTATACAAGGATTAATGGTCTTACGATAATAGCCTATCCATTCACGTGATCTAGTAGTAAGTTCCTTAGCTAAACATACCGTGTATAAAAAGTACTCGTAATCATAGTAAGATGTATTTCACCCCCGCAGTTTAGAAAACTGAAAACAGTTAAGAGAAAAGGGGGACATGAACTCACAGTAATGCGTCCTCGATAACAGCAACTCAAACTCGGTCTGTAGCACGACAACCTACAACGTGCTAATATCTATTAGACGAACGGCCGTGCCTTAACTTAGAGTTTTAACGTTCTTGGTGAAATAGTTAGTCAACTATTTCGTGTTTATATTTCTTGGTTATCGTATACATAGATTCCTTCCCAAGGATGGGGTATTCGTACATGTATTATGTATTTGGTGACTTAAAGTATTGACAAAATATATTTACAAGTTTCATATCCAACACTTTAAAGTTTTATGTCAAAACTCATGGCGAGGTTTAATTCCGAGAAATAAAGTTAAACATACTTGTTAGAAAAAAAAGTTTTTCTAAGTCTCGGTATTTTTAGAAAAATTCGCCAGAACTTCCCCTAAAAACGGAAGTGTCCGTGCTAATACGCACATCTTTATCTTTTTGAAATCAACCCATGATCATCAACAATCAACCCTTACGTTTTAACACGCAAAACACTACCCTTGTCGTTTTAGTTTCAATATGTGAAAACTGGACTGTTTTCGGACGAGTAAATAAAATACTTAACTTTTTCCAAAAATTCCCAAATTTTTGCGGAACGTCATAATCGACCCACAAATTATTTTGTAAAAATTTTGGGGTCTAGTTCATTACCAGTAATTTATAAAAAATCGTTTACCGAACTGTGATCAGATTTGTTACATTCTGATCACAGTTTACGGAAAAATTCGTAAACAATTCCTTGTAAGTCCGTTTATCAAAATTCCAGTTCGAGGGTCACAAATACATCCGTGACCATCTTTGATAAAAGTTCCAGGGGCTGGTTCGGTTCAGGTTTTAAGTTGTGATCGAAAACGTATGACCCATTTTACTGCAGTTAAAATCAGCCTTAGCTGCTGTCACGAAAACAGACTTTTAAAATAGTAACCGACCTCAGAAAAATACGATTCCAGCGCCATTTTCTTCGTTTTTCGAAAATAGACAAGTTAGGCTTCAGAAATTCCGTTTTTCGATTTATTAAAGTCCGTTTACAGCCTGTTGAAGGCGGCTGTAAAAATGCATCAGCATGTTATTTTTAAGTTTAAATGTTATTCATTCGTGTTACAAGTGTCCGATTAACGGGTTTAATCAAGAACCCATCTTTTAAACATCAAGTATGATTTAACCAACCCTCAAACCAACAAGATTCCGCTTCATAATTCATACACAAGTAAACTTTTATGTAGCTTTTATGTTCATAACTCATGTTTCATATTTTCTAGTATTCTTGTAATTTAGTAATTTAAACAACAATATATCATACTACATGTCATAATTTCGATCAAGATGAAACCGAGTGTAAAGAAACTTACTACTAGCCTCTAGCTAGGGAGGAATCTAATGAAGAAAGTGATGAGAAAATGATGGTGGGAAGGACTAGAACAAGCTCCTTTGAAGTCCCTTTAAGTTGCACCTTCCATGGATGAACACAAAGCTTGAATGGAATGTATAAAATGAAGGAGATGGTGATGTTTAGAGGTGGTGATGGTGGTTTCGGTTTGGGCAGCCGAGACAAGAGGGAGAGAGAGTGAAATGGGGTGTAATCTTGGTGAAATGATGTAGATTCATGAACCAAGATCTTATATGATGTTTCTAATATTTTGTGTAGATCTACAAGTAAGAAATCAATTAAACAATTGAATTAAAATCTAAACAAATATTGGAAGTATGGAGGGATGATATGGTGGGTCCACATGGATCAATTTTCGATTGGGGGGGGGGGGTATAAGGTAACAATATGTAACTAAATTGGTAATGTGTAAGTTAGGATGTAAGTAATGTGGTGAATTGATTTCTAGCGGGTGTTATGACGTACGGGGATCATGACAAGCCATAAATAATAAAACAAAATGTCTGACAAAAATTTAGTGTCCCGGGTAATGTCCGGGTATCTGGTTAAATATCGTTCCGTCAAAATGTTTAATTATGCCGAAAAAGGTTCTTTATGTATATTTTTGTAAAGTAAATTATTCCCGGTACTTAGGAAAATATACGGGACCGTTCTGCAATGTTTTTGCACTTTATTAGTAATTTAAAATGCTGAGTTTTGTATTAAGTGCAGAATTTTTGTACTTAAAGTACGTTTTAGGCACATCCGGTCACTATAACTTTACCTAGTGACGCAGTTCTACAATCCTTACCTCCCTACACTCACTACCAGTGTAGCAATCTATTCTCGGCTCATACTGGCCTTAGAGGCAGTGTCTGCCTGATGCTGGCTATGTCAGCATGTTTAATGGTTATCCCGTAGCGTGCTCACTGTGCTTGTTGTGCATCAAGGTTGTCACTGATGTTTGTGTATAAATAATAGAGTGACAGTATAAAATGTTATGCATGAGCATGTATGTATCAGAAATCAGTAAGCAGTTTAATCACAATTGTAAGCAGGCACAGTAATTAAGCAGTAATTAAATATTAATTAATTCATACGGATACCTGGTTTGGTGAGGGTTGTCACATTCTCCCCCTGTTAAAGAAATTTCGTTCCGAAATTTAAGTTCTGCTACTAGATGCAGGGTTCTTAGGAAATAAATGGGGGTATTTCGCTTTCATTCGATCCTCACGTTCCCACGTGAATTTAGGTCCATGCCTAGCATTCCAACGAACTTTGACGCGTTTGACACTGCTCCTGCGAGTTTTATTAACTTTCCAATCCGTGACCCCAACAGGTTCTTCAGTGAAGTGGAGCGTGTCGTCGATATGTACTTCGTCAGCAGGAATGATCACTGTATCTTGTGTTTGACTTTTTTCTCAAATTGGATACATGGAATGTATCGTGAACACCATGGAGTTCAGCAGGTAGGTCCAACTTGTAGGCTACAAGCCCAATCCTTTGCAGAATTCTTAAAGGGCCAATGTAACGCGGATTCAACTTCCCACGCATTCCGAAGCGTGCCACCCCCTTCCAGGGTGAAACTTTCCATGAAACCATTTCTCCAACTTGGAATTCCAAATGTTTCCGGTTTGGATCCGTATAGGCTTTCTGTCTTTCGCGAGCCGCTTCGATACATTTTCAAATCTGTGCAATCTTGTCTGTCATCTCCTGGACGATTTCGGGACCAACAAGCTGTCTATCACCTGCGTCAGCCCAGCATAGTGGTGATCGACACTTGCGTCCGTAAAGAGCTTCAAATGGCGCGGCTCCAATACTAGTGTGGTAGCTGTTGTTGTATGCGAATTCGGCCAGTGGTAAATGCTTATCCCAGCTACCACCAAGATCCATTACACATGCTCTCAGCATATCCTCCAATGTCTGAATAGTTCTTTCACTTTGGCCATCAGTTTGCGGATGGAATGCAGTGCTCAAATTCAATTGTGAGCCAAAAGCTTCTTGGAAGGATTGCCAAATCCTTGATACAAATCTCTCATCTCTAACAGAGATGATTGAGAGAGGCACTCCATGACGTGCAACGATATTTCTCATGTATATTTCCGCAAGTTTACTCGTATTGTCCTTCTCTTTGATTGGCAAGAAGTGCGCGGACTTTGTTAGGCGGTCAACTATCACCCAAATAGTATCATGACCCCTGGGCATCCTGGGCAGTTTCGTTATAAAATCCATTGAAATCTGTTCCCATTTCCACTTGGGAATTTCAGGTTGTTGCAGAAGTCCCGAAGGCTTCTGGTATTCAGCTTTAACCTTGGCGCACGTTAAACACTTGCTTACATAAACAGCAACGTCGCCCTTCATCCTGGGCCCCTAATAATAATCCTTAAGATCCTGGTACATCTTATCCGCACCGGGATGTATAGAGTACCGTGATTTGTGTGCCTCATCAAAAATAGCTTTCCTCAAACCACCCAACAGAGGAACCCAAATCCTTTTCATAAACCATAACGTTCCTTCCTTGTTTGGTACTAATTGCTTCTCCCTCCCACGGAGATACTCATCTTCAATATTTCTTTCCTTCAGAGCTTCTTTCTGGTTGAATGTGTGCTGTAAACTCTTATGATCTGTGAAGATTGTACACTTCGTACCATATAGGTAGTGTCTCCAGATCTTTAATGCAAATATCACTGCGCCTAGTTCCAAATCGTGTGTGGTATAGTTCTTTTCATGTACTTTCAACTGACGTGACGCCTAAGCTATAACTTTCTGACGTTGCATCAAAACGCAACCCAATCCTTGACGTGAGGTGTCACAGTATACCAAGAAATCATCTGTACCTTCCGGTAGTGCTAAGATCGGCGCATTGCAGAGCTTATCCTTTAACAACTGAAATGCTTCTTCCTGTTTGATTCCCCAATCAAACCTCTTATCCTTTTGCGTGAGGAGCGTCAGTGATTGAGCGATTTTTGAAAAATCCTTAAAGAACCTTCGATAGTAACCAGCCAAGCCTAAGAATTGTCGAATCTCGGTTGGCGTCTTTGGAGTTTCCCAATTTTTGATCGCTTCAATCTTGGTTGGATCCACATGGATTCCATCTCCATTCACCATATGTCCAAGAAATTGGACTTCACGTAGCCAAAATTCGCACTTAGAAAATTTGGCATACAACTGTTCTTTCTTCGGCAGCTCCAAAATAGCTCTTAGATGCTGTTCGTGCTCAGCCTTTGTCCTTGAATAAATCAAGATGTCGTCGATAAACACAATCACGAACTTGTCCAAGTACGGCTTGCAAACTCTATACATCAAATCCATAAAGACTGCAGGTGCGTTTGTCAACCCAAACGGCATAACAAGGAACTCGTAGTGTCCATAACGAGTTCTGAAGGCTGTCTTTGGGATACTCTCCTCTTGTATCCTTAACTGGTGGTATCCAGATCGCAAATCGATCTTTGAGTAAAAGCTTGAACCTTGCAGTTGATCAACCAGATCGTCAATTCTTGGCAGAGGATATCTATTCTTGATCGTCAGCTTGTTCAGCTCCCGGTAGTCTATGCACATTCGAAAACTACCGTCCTTCTTCTTGACAAACAGGACCGGAGCTCCCCAAGGCGAGATGCTTGGTCGGATAAATCCCTTATCTAACAACTCTTGAAGTTGTGTCGACAATTCTTGCATCTCAGACGGGGCAAGTCTATAAGGTGCCTTAGCCACAGGCGCGACGCCTGGGACTAAATCGATGTGAAACTTCACTTGCCTCTGAGGCGGCAGTCCAGGTAAGTCCTCCGGGAAGACTTCCGGATACTCCCTCACGACAGGGATGTCTTCGATCTTCGGTTCTGCAGCTTTCTTGTCTACAATGTGTGCCAGGAAGACATCACATCCTTCTGTAAACACTTTCGCGCTTTCAGGCAGCTGATGATTCTTAAAGGCGTATCATGCTTTTCACCATGAACCACAATTGTTTCACCATCTTCGGTTGGGATGCGAATGATCTTCTCGTGGCAGACGATTTCTGCCTTGTTGCTTGATAACCAATCCATTCCTACTACCACGTCGAAACTCCCCAGTTGGACTGGTAGTAAATCCCAAGTAAACTCACGCTCTCCCAACTCGATTACACAACCTCTGACCACTTCATTGGCTTCTACTAACTTCCCATTAGCCAATTCGATTGAGTAGGGAATATCTAACTTATTAGCGGCTAAACCAAGCATATTCTTAAATTCTAACGATACGAAGCTATAATCGGCACTAGTATCAAACAGAACAGATGCAAAACGTTGGTTTATCGGGAACGTACCAGTGACAACGTTTGGATCCTGGCGCGCTTCCCTTGCGCCAATGTTGAATGCTCTCTCACGGGCTTGATTCGGCTTCGGGCTTTTCTTCTTGAAGTGCCTAATTTCCCCACAGTTAAAGCATCCTGGCCCTCGGCCATTCCCATTCCCAGCTTGATTCGCAACATTTCCATGGTTCCCGTTTTCGTTACCTCCTTGATTGTGGTTCCGATTACCAAGACCTCCTTGGCCTTCCCGGCCAGCACTAGCCCAGCAAGAATCCTTCAAGTGGCCAACCTTTCCACACGTTTCACATACTTTTGGCCCACACCGACCATAATGATGACGCTGGCAGGTGTTACACTTGGGCAGAGTGCCCATATAACCCTTTCTTTTGTTCTCATTATTCGTTCGGGTATCTTCGGTGAGCTTTCTTTTGTTCTTTCCGGATGACTTTACCTGAGTCTCCTTCTTCTTGGCAGGGTTTGTAAGTTCTTCTAGTCTAAGTGCCTCCGTAGCGAGTGCCAAACCCATCTTACTTGCAGCATCAGTTGTTGGTGGCGTTGATGTTGTCATCAAGATCAAGACTTGAGGCGCCAGTTCCCAAATGAATTGTTCCAATTTCTTTAATTCTGGTTTCGCCAGGTACGGAACAACTCGTGACAAATCATGAAGTCTTTGCACGTACTCCAACACCTTCAGACCTTCCATCATCAGGCTCCGAAATTCATCTTCCCACTTCTGGGTTTCCGTTTGGGAGCAATACTTCTTATGCATCATTCCTTTCAGTTCACCCAGGTCAACGCATATGCTGCAGTAGCGCCCTTTATACGGATCTGAAGATTCCACCATAATCGGGCTTCATCTAGAAGCAGCTCAGAAACGTATGGGACTTGTTGTTCCGGCGTACAACCGCTCACTTGAAAGATGGAATCCATACTTTCAATCCATTTCACAAAAGCTATGGCACCTCCCGTGCCGTCGAACTTCGGAGTCTTGTAGTTGAGGAAGTGCCAGTAGGAACAACCGTTATTTTCTGAGGTACCTCTGCTAGGTTCGGAGCGTAGGGCCTCGTGCTGTGCTATAGCTGCAGCAATTATCTCTTGAAGTTCCACCTCTGAGGTGGGCATGCGCATTTCGCGTCTTGGTGGCATCTTCTAAAAGATGTTTCACGTAGGTTAGGTCATAGCAAGTAAAATGTACGTATGTATTCAACAATATCAACACATAACATCTCATGCTATAAATAAATCAACCACATAACATCTCATGTCATAGAACATAAACAATAGATCAAACATCACAAGTGATGAGAACACTGCGATTGCATTGCCATAAATCGAGACCACAATGTAAAGTTTACAAGTACACAACTGTATCCTACAACATCAATGACTTAGTAGGGGACGACCCTTGACAAGTCGTGAGATCACTGGACGTATTCAGGAATCTTTGGTTCGTCCATTTTCAAGTGCCAGAACTCCACCTCAAGCTTCTGGATTTCAGCCCTAGAATAGTATTTCTTCTTCATCATTTCTTTGAGCTCGTCCCAGCTCAGTGCATAAGCAGCATCTGTACCAAAGGTCTGAACCTAAGGGTTCCACCATGAGAGTGTGTCATCTAGACATAACCCCGAGATATAGGTAACACTCTGTTGGGGCGAACAGTTACTCATTCTTAGAATGGAGTCAATCTTTTCGGACCAACGGACAAATGCAACGGCGCCTCATGTTCCGTCAAAGTTCAAAGGCTTGCAGTTCAGGAACTGCTTATAGGTGCAGCCAGTTGGAGGGTTATTTCCAGTAATGCCATCGTTGTGCTTAGAGCGGAGGGCTTCATGTCATGCATTTGCCTGTGAGATGCGTTCTTGCAACTCGGCTTCTGTCCTTGGCAGTGTACTGGTGTCTGTGTCACGCCCGGGTGGCATTCTCTTCTGTCGCAGTGGTATGAAGTGGGTTAGACAACATTTCAATTGTCTATGAGATACATAGCACCATAAGCCATTATGTAACCACCCAATGTCACACGTAAATATACTCAATGTATGAGTAAGGTAATAGTTTCTGAGCCTTCACACAGGCTTGCCAATTTGGCTTGTTGCTTGTAATAGAATGAACTCGAGGCTACATCGCCTTGGTCATTCGTGTTTTAGTTATTTCCTGCTATATTGGTTTTCATTAGCTTGACCCACAGAGTCCACCAGGATTTATGTGCACTACAAGTCGTTATTATGTGGCCCCCCGTAATAAGAAATTGTCTTGCACAGTTACCCCAATTTTCTCTCGTCCAAGCAGATGATCAATCAAGGAGCAACAGCAGGTGCATCGACATGAACAGGGTCATGCTCCAATGCGGGGTCAGGAGCAACGCCTGGCTCAGGGGCCACGGCTGGCTCCGGATCAACAAACTACTTCTCAAAATCAGCTGGATCAACAAACACAGGGGTTACAGGATCCTCCAAGGGCTGATCTAAGTGTATGAACTCAATGTCATGGTCTGGATCAAAACCAGGTGGAAAAACAGGATCATCCTCAATATCGTGATCAAACTCAAAGCTGTGTGCGGGAACTGGTGCAGCTGATGACGCCATATCAGGGCCGGTGTCGTGTGAGTGGCGCTGCACTCCCTGTATATGCGAAGATGCGGATGCCACAGACTAAAATGAGTTTGGGACAGGTGAATGGGCATGAGCCTCCTCTGCAGGAGCGTCAGCAAGCAGTAGGCTATCACCAGCAGCAATAGGGCCTCGCCCTCAAGTGGGTCCTCCTCTAATAGTTCGACATCGTCGTCAGAGACAACGTCGGGGGGCATATCAACAACGGGATAAGCGGCAAGGGCACAGGAGCAGGGATCACCGCGAGTGGCAAATCCCCAACAAGATGGCCATCAGCAGGCTCTGCTACGACATCAGGCAGCGCAAAAAGCTGAAAGTCGTCATCGTCTGTGCTGGTAGTATCGGAAATGTACACCTCGTGCTTCGATGAAACTATGTCGCCTGATACTATGGCCATGGGATCTGTAGTGTCCGACTCTCCAGTATCTGATGAAGGCATGACATTTTGTAATACAAACTCAAATATGTACAAATAATCAATCATATAATCAGATAAGCACATTAGTCACCAAGTAAGAAATCAAATAATTCTCCTAGTCCCACTAGCCTCCCAGCCTCTTAGACTGCTCTTCCTAGTCCCACTAGCCTCCCAGCCTCCCAGACTGACTCCCTAGTCCCACTAGACAACTACCTCAGCCTCCCAGACCGAGCCTCAGCCTCCCAGACTGAGCCTCAGCCTCCCAGACTGAGCCTCAGCCTCCCAGACTGAGCCTATAACTAGCAAATAAAATGTGCTCAACATTTGTTTGTAAAAACATTTTGGATCTGGACTTAAATGGTATGCAGTGTAAAAATGTTTTCGTGAGAGCCCTAGTGATCATAGTCTAGACTCGAGAAGGAATCTTAGTTCGCTATAATCAGAGCTCTGATACCAAGCTGTCACACCTTGGCTTTGCGGAAGCGTGGGTTTATTTGGTGTGACTTCTTAATACCATAGCTTAATCACAACAAAGCTATATGTAAATAAAACACGCAGATCATCCATTGATTTAAGTTTGAAAAGTAAATTACCACAACATTGTCTTAAGGCGTTGACGCATGCAACGGAAATTACAACCTGATAACATAAAAACTTTGTTCTTAAAACGCAACCACAAATATAACATAAACATTGTTTAAGACTTGCGACTCGTCCAGGTAAAAGTCGCAATCCCTAAACGTGGATGATCCCGTAACTCTAACACAGCGGGAAAACGTAGCATACCGTGCCAGATCCTTAGTTCCCTGAAATACATGTAAGTTGGAAAAATCAACATAATGTTGAGTGAGTTCATGTGTAAGTGAGTATGTAAAACACTTGTAAGTATAAAAATCCCTGGTATGTAGCAAATAAGGAAAAAGAGATCGATTAATGTGTAGCTAATACATTAATATGTGACATGGCCTAGGAAGCACTCAAACCTGTAACGCGGATTTCATACCGGTCCTTCCGGCGGAACGACATAGTCACCACATGCAGCCACACGCTGGCCCATGTGTGGGGCTCGCAACACCCGATAGATCTATCACTCATGCCTCTCGGTCCTTATACAAGGATTAATGGTCTTACGATAATAGCCTATCCATTCACGTGATCTAGTAGTAAGTTCCTTAGCTAAACATACCGTGTATAAAAAGTACTCGTAATCATAGTAACATGTATTTCATCCCCGCAGTTTAGAAAACTGAAAACCGTTAAGAGAAAAGGGGGACATGAACTCACAGTAATGCGTCCTCGATAACAGCAACTCAAACTCGGTCTGTAGCACGACAACCTACAACGTGCTAATATCTATTAGACGAACGGCCGTGCCTTAGCTTAGAGTTTTAACGTTCTTGGGGAAATAGTTAGTCAACTATTTCGTGTTTATATTTCTTGGTTATCGTATACATAGATTCCTTCCCAAGGATGGGGTATTCGTACATGTATTATGTATTTGGTGACTTAAAGTATTGACAAAATATATTTACAAGTTTCATATCCAACACTTTAAAGTTTTATGTCAAAACTCATGGCGAGGTTTAATTCCGAGAAATAAAGTTAAACATACTTGTTAGAAAAAAAAGTTTTTCTAAGTCTCGGTATTTTTAGAAAAATTCGCCAGAACTTCCCCTAAAAACGGAAGTGTCCGTGCTAATACGCACATCTTTATCTTTTTGAAATCAACCCATGATCATCAACAATCAACCCTTACGTTTTAACACGCAAAACACTACCCTTGTCGTTTTAGTTTCAATATGTGAAAACTGGACTGTTTTCGGACGAGTAAATAAAATAATTAACTTATTCCAAAAATTCCCAAATTTTTGCGGAACGTCATAATCGACCCACAAATTATTGTGTAAAAATTTTTGGGTCTAGTTCATTACCAGTAATTTATAGAAAATCGTTTACCGAACTGTGATCAGATTTGTTACATTCTGATCACAGTTTACGGAAAAATTCGTCAAAAATTCCTTGTAAGTCCGTTTATCGAAATTCCAGTTCGAGGGTCACAAATACATCCGTGACCATCTTTGATAAAAGTTCCAGGGGCTGGTTCGGTTCAGGTTTTAAGTTGTGATCGAAAGCGTATGTCCCATTTTACTCCAGTTAAAATCAGCCTTAGCTGCTGTCACAAAAACAGACTTTTAAAATAGTAACCGACCTCAGAAAAATATGATTCCAGCGCCATTTTCTTCGTTTTTCGAAAATAGCCAAGTTAGGCTTCAGAAATTCCGTTTTTCGATTTATTAAAGTCCGTTTACAGCCTGTTGAAGGCGGCTGTAAAAATGCATCAGCATGTTATTTTTAAGTTTAAATGTTATTAATTCGTGTTACAAGTGTCCGATTAACGGGTTTAATCAAGAACCCATCTTTTAAACATCAAGTATGATTTAACCAACCCTCAAACCGACAAGATTCCGCTTCATAATTCATACACAAGTAAACTTTTATGTAGCTTTTATGTTCATAACTCATGTTTCATATTTTCTAGTATTCTTGTAATTTAGTAATTTAAACAACAATATATCATACTACATGTCATAATTTTGATCAAGATGAAACCGAGTGTAAAGAAACTTACTACTAGCCTCTAGCTAGGGAGGAATCTAATGAAGAAAGTGATGAGAAAATGATGGTGGAGAGGACTAGAACAAGCTCATTTGAAGTCCCTTTAAGTTGCACCTTCCATGGATGAACACAAAGCTTGAATGGAATGTATAAAATGAAGGAGATGGTGATGTTTAGAGGTGGTGATGGTGGTTTCGGTTTGGGCAACCGAGACAAGAGGGAGAGAGAGTGAAATGGGGTGTAATCTTGGTGAAATGATGTAGATTCATGAACCAAGATCTTATATGATGTTTCTAATATTTTGTGTAGATCTACAAGTAAGAAATCAATTAAACAATTGAATTAAAATCTAAACAATTATTGGAAGTATGGAGGGATGATATGGTGGGTCCACATGGATCAATTTTCGGTTGGGGGGGGGGGGGTATAAGGTAACAATATGTAACTAAATTGGTAATGTGTAAGTTAGGATGTAAGTAATGTGGTGAATTGATTTCTAGCGGGTGTTATGACGTACGGGGATCATGACAAGCCATAAATAATAAAACAAAATGTCTGACAAAAATTTAGTGTCCCGGGTAATGTCCGGGTATCCGGTTAAATATCGTTCCGTCAAAATGTTTAATTATGCTGAAAAAGGTTCTTTATGTATATTTTTGTAACGTAAATTATTCCCGGTACTTAGGAAAATATACGGGACCGTTCTGCAATGTTTTTGCACTTTATTAGTAATTTAAAATGCTGAGTTTTGTATTAAGTGCAGAATTTTTGTACTTAAAGTACGTTTTAGGCACATCCGGTCACTATAACTTTACCTAGTGACGCAGTTCTACAATCCTCACCTCCCTACACTCACTACCAGTGTAGCAATCTATTCCCGGCTCATACTGGCCTTAGAGGCAGTGTCTGCCTGATGCTGGCTATGTCAGCATGTTTAATGGGTATCCCGTAGTGCGCTCACTGTGCTTGTTGTGCATCAAGGTTGTCACTGATGTTTGTGTATAAATAATAGAGTGACAGTATAAAATGTTATGCATGAGCATGTATGTATCAGAAATCAGTAAGCAGTTTAATCACAGTTGTAAGCAGGCACAGTAATTAAGCAGTAATTAAATATTAATTAATTCGTACGGATACCTGGTTTGGTGAGGGTTGTCACACATTCTATCTAAATCCTCCGACTTAGGTCCGGTTTATTAACATAGTTACCTATATTAGGTGCCGTTTGATTCCGAGATCTCTAGTATTGCTTGGTGGTTATCTTAGGACTTCTGAGCAATCTCAAGTGAGTACATAGACCCCTCTTTTACTGTTTTCCAAACTCTTTTGGGGTGAAACACATGTGCCTACTTGTTACTTTCGTGCTTTCCTGCTTTCACATCATATACTTGCTATGTTCATTAGTACATTTATAGTACATGATTTCATTGTGTTCATGCTATGTATGTCCATTGTGTGCATACTTAGTACATTGTTTTACATTACATTTCATGCTATGTATGTCCATTGTGTGCATACTTAGTACATTGTTTTACTATTGTTTTACATTACATTTCATGCTATGTATGTCCATTGTGTGCATACTTAGTACATTGTTTCACATTACATTTCATGCTAAGTATGCCCATTGTGTGCATACTTAGTACAGTTGTTTTCATCACATGTTTACATTTTGGTATGTCATTTGGGTTGTTTAAAATGGAACAATACATTCATTAACAGTAGCTACGCCGTTCGTTAGTAGGTAGTGGTACCATAGGAATTGACAACTCCCGTTCCGGACATCCTGGGTAGGTTTGGATGAAAGGAATGACCGAATTCGATACACATAACATAGATAAACCTTTAATTTATTTAAGGGTTTATCGCCACAGTCTCAAGGCTTGGATGTATGCATTTTCACAATACCGCATAAATGTTTGTATCAGTATAGCATGCATTTGTTCCACAAAACATAACTTTGATTTAAACCATGTTCTACTTCAATACCTTGTTTTTGTGCATTTTACATATGGTTTAGTTGATATATTTCACTTACCATACATGATATTTTTGGGTACACATTACATGATCTACATTAAACATAAACATTTTGACATTGATATGCACATTTAGTGGTTTACATTGGACATAGACATTTCGATATGGTTTACACATTAACACATGACAATTCATTTATACATAAACAATTTACATTGGTGGTTGGTTTGATTAAGTGATTTGAGTAACGAGGCGTGTGTAATATGATACAAGCATGGTGGATACGTCGCTGGTACTTCCTATATATAAGTGTTTGTATGACATTACATGTCGTAGCATCACTTAAATCATTTCAATATTTGACATATTACGTTTTACATAAACAACTTATTTTCACAAGTCATTGATTTACAAAACAACTTATCTTATACAAACTCATATTACTTGGTTATTCATTTAACCTTACATTATTCTCTTATTTATATATATATCATCGCTTTTTGAATGATTTACAAAACAAAGCAATTTACAAGGTTCATGACTGACTTTTGTTAAACAACTTTGTCTAAACTTATAAGTCATGAATCCTATTTTCACAAATCCCATGTATCTCACAGGCATTTTTATGCTGACGTACCTATTTTCACATGTGTTTTCAGGAGCTTTTGCGTAGGATGATGATTGTGACACTAGGGCGGACCTGTGCCTTAGAGACTAAAAATGAAGATAGAATAGTTTAATTATGTTATGAACTCTTTGTTTCCTGTTTAAGACAATATAACACTCTTGTTTAATAAATAAAATATAACTTTGTATGCCATGGTTATGAAACAATTAATTCTGTTACAACACTCCCCGACGTTTTCCGCCACATTTTGTTTGCTATACGTGGTCGGGGTGTGACAGAAGAGTTGGTATCAGAGCCAATGGTTATAGGGAATTAGGTTATTAGTAATGCTTTGACCTAGACTATAACCTTTCTAGGACCCTAACACAAGTTGTCTTGTGTTTAGATCTTAAAACATGCACATCACCTATCCTTAGGTGATTATCAAAACAAAAACCAAATTTTTCAAAACGATTTTTGAAAAACAATCTTCTGTTTTTTAAAGATTTATTACAAGGTTTTGAACCCTTTATTGTAAGGTTTTGAACCCTTCCAGTTTGATTTTTGGCCTTGTGCCTTTCAAATTTTCAAAATCTCGTCAAAGTTTTGGGTTCTAAATAGTGTGAACACGTGCAAACTGGAAGAGTGAATGCCTGTACCCTGGGTTTTCTGTCTAAGGCTAGAGTGTTCGTACAAATCCACATAATCGGACCAGTCACTCTTACCTGGGAACTCTTGGGGTGAGTGTTCACTTATAGGCGAGCATGTCTTCGCGATACATTATTTTTCACCCACTTACTTTGATTTTGTTTCATCTCATTCTCTTCATCCAAACATCTCACTTGTTTCCTTTCATGTTTCCTCTTTTAGAATGCCTCCTCGATGCGAAAACCAGATAGCGACTGCCGAACTGGCAGAAATCATTACGCAGCAGATGGCTGCTCAATTCCCAAACCTCTTTGCTCAATGGAACCAAGCCAACAACAACAACAATGCTCCATGCAAATACAAGGATTTTAACTCGGCTAAACCACTCAAGTTTAGTGGTTCTGAAGGAGCGACTGGGCTTCTTCAATGGTTCGAGAGTATTGAGAATACTTTTGTTTTGATACCAAACCTGTTTTCTAAACTTAGTTAAGCATGTTTTAACATGCTTAGCTCGTCACTTTTAGTTTAGTGCTTATATAGGGTCGTAAGGTAAGCGATCTAAACAATCGTTTATACTTTTGAACCCGACCCGTTTGGTCGATCATTAGGATCCGACCAAACACATTAGGTGACCATAGTATATAGGGAATAACCTTCCGAGGTTGTACCTTATGGTCGCTTCGTTTAAGTAGTTGTATGATAGGTAGTTTATATGCCTTTGGTAAATTACCAAAATGCCCTTTTTACGCCAAAATTCATTTTAAGCATATGTAACATAACTTTTGGTATCTAAACTGATTTGGAACAATATTAGACATGTTAAGGCATATTTTACTTATCATAGGACTAGTTAGGGTTTCCGAACGCGTTTTACGCGAACGACGCGTTAAAGTAGCATAAGCTACCTAAACGGGTCGTAATGGGTCGTAAGCACTTAGGTTAGGTTTCATTTAGTATGTAGGCTTTGTTAAACCATACTACATGAGTTCCCATACTCATTTGGTTTACGAGCCCTCATTCTATCCGATCTTCCGATTTAGGTCCGGTTTATTAATGTAGTTACCTATATTAGGTGCCGTTGGATATCCGTGATCTCTAGCGTTGTTTGGTTGTTATTCAAGGACTACTAAGCAATCTCAAGTGAGAACATAGAACCCCCCTCTTTAACTATTTTCAAACTGTTTTGGGGTGAAACACATGTGCCTACTTGTTACTTTCATGCTTTCCTGTTTTCACATCATATACCTGCTATGTTTGTTAGTACATTATAGTACATGATTTCATTATATTTCATGCTATGTATGCCCATTGTGTGCATACTTAGTGCATCGTTTTACATTACATTTCATGCTATGTATGTCCATTGTGTGCATACTTAGTACACTGTTTTACTTTACATTTCTGCTATGTATGTTGACTGATAGCATGCTAGCACATTGATTTACATGACTTTTCTGCTTTGTATGTTAACTTAGCATACTTAGTACATTGTTTTCATATGACATGCATACAATTGCTATAACATTTGGTTTGCACAACGGGATTTATATACGTTCATTAACATTAGCTACGCCGCTCGGTAGTAAGTAGTGGTACCATAGGACTTGACAAATCCCATTCCTGACATCCCGGGTTTGTTTGGATGTAAGGAATGACTGAATCCGAAAACATTTCTTTTGATAACCTTGACAGAAAGGGTTATCCGACTATCTCAAGGCTTGAATGTATGCGTTAACTTACCACATAAATGTTTGTATCAATGTAACATGCATTACTTTGCAAAACATAACTTTTTGATATATTCAAAATACTTTGTTTTGTACATTTCTACATTTGGTTTATGTGACAATACTTTACTTATAATACATAACATTTGTTACACATTACTTGACTACATTTGGACTTTTTAACATTATGGCTTATACAAGGACTTTTTGACAATTGGTTTAAACATGGACTTTATACATTGGTGGTTTTGTTTAAGTGATTTAAGTAACGAGGCGTGTGTAATATGATACAAGCATGGTGGATACGCCGCTGGTACTTCCTATATATAAGTGTTTGTATGGTATTACATATCGTAGCGTTATTTGAATCATTTCAATTTAGACATATAACATTTTACACAAATAACATATATTTCACAAGACATGGCTTTACAAACAACTTATCTTATACAACTCATTTTACTTGGTTATTCATTTAACCACGTATTATTCTTTTATGTATACATATCATCTGATCTTATCGCTTTTTAAATGATTTACAAAACAAAACAACTTACAAGGTTCATGACTAAATTTTATTAAACATTTTCTTAAACTTAAGTCATGAATCCTATTTTCACAAAACCTATGTATCTCACAGGCATTTTTATGCTGACGTACCTATTTTCACATGTGTTTTCAGGAGCTTTTGCATAGGATGATGATCATGACACTAGGGCGGACCTGTGCCTTAGAGACTTAAAATAAAGATAGAACTAGTTTAATTATGTTCTGAACTCGTTATTTCCTGTTTGAGACAATGTAACACTCTTGTTTGATAAATAAAATACAACTTTGTATGCCATGGTTGTGAAACAATTAATTCTGTTACAACACTCCCGACGTTTTCCGCCACGTTTTGTATGTTATACGTGGTCGGGGTGTGACATACAGGTTATTCGAAAAGGATGGTTAAGGGTTGTTTTATGCGCATGGGTTATAAGGGATATGTGAAAACCTCTAACTTGTACATGAGTAGTATCTCTAGACCATACAATTTTTTATGCATGTTGTTATACACGCGGGGGATATCATGTAGTGGTTAATTATATCATGTGTATGATCGCTGATCTAACATTAAATCTTTCGTACAATTGCTCCAAGGTTATACTTGAAAAAATGAAGGGCAATCTTGCACCAGATAGATGGTTAACGTATCCGAGATTTGAACAAATGCTGCTAAATCATATTCTACCGAATCCGGAGAAGAAAAGTTATGATTTGTTGAAGCTGGAACACATGAATAATCTATCTTTGGATCAAATTAACAATTACAAGAATCAAGCTGAGGAAAATATTTCGGTCTTCAAGAGATTGATTGGGGCGTTAGACAAAGAAGAGTATGTGGCTCCACCGAAAGACAGATGGAGGAAAGATGGTAGCAACTCGGATAACGAGGATACACAAATGGAAGGATTTTAAGAAAAATGAAGCAAATGGTTTGTTAAAGAAGAAACAAAGAAACAGAAAACAAAGAAACCAATGAAACGAAAAAGAGCTTCACAAATAATGCTTAGAGATGAAAGTGAAGACGATGTTATTTCTGCAACATCCGAGAAAGATACTAGTGAAATCACAAAAGATATCGAAGATGAAATTCAGAAACATGGATCGGGTGATGAAGCTGATGATGAGACAACTGAAAGTGAAGAATTAGATGTCTTAACACTCAAAAATCCTTCTATAATGCATGCTCCAAGGGCTAGGGCTGAGAAAAAGGCTGAGAAATCAAAAAGAAAGAAAGAGTCTAAAGACAGTGATGATGAAATGTTTATACCAAATGATGATATTCAACCTATCAAGAAAATCGTTAAAAGAAAGAAAATTTATACAGTGAACGATAGGGTCTCCACTGAAAAAGAAAGCAAGAAGGGTGGTTGATGATACAGTGAACGATACAACTGCGGGAGCTGAACCAATAGTTACAAAAGAAAGTGCACCGATAGTTGAAGAAGAAGTTGTGGATCTAGAGACTACAATGAACATACCAATTGATATTCCTTCTTCTACCCAACAAACATCACCTATGCCACCAATCTCACCAAAACCACAACGACAACAACCTGAACATACTGGTCCTTCCAACTTTAATTTTATGTTTGAAGAAGGTCAATCATTTCCTAATGTTGAAACAATGAATTGTGGTCCTTCCATGTGACAACTCGTATTTCTGAACCTATCTTTGTGTTTAATGTAACGCCTATGAACTCTATGTGTGACAAATTGATATGTTGACTTTAATGAATGAATGTTACATGTTTTGTATATGTGTGTAATGTATGTATATGATGTAATCGCACAACATTAATCCGATCACACAAGCCAATGGGCTTTGGTTCCACATAACTCTCGGCCCACTCCTTTTGAACTTGAAACCAATGGGCAGCCCATGATGGGTTCGGCCACCCACCTATTTAAACCAAGACATAACCCTTATGGGGTTTTGTTTCCTCATTGTTTGCAAGGCACCCAAAACACACCCAAACCTTAAATCTCTCTCACTCTCCCTCTCAAACTCGACGGCAAACATCCCCTTCCCATCGAAGACTTTCTTGTTCGATACAATCTCATTCTACCTTTCTATCGGTTAGTTTTTTTATCATTGTTTACTTGTATGATTGTCTTACCATGATTGTTTGTGATAACTAGGTTTGTTTATGTTAGAAGATTTAATCATAGGAATTCAGAATATGTGTATGTTTGATGCAAGCTTTGGCATGATCTTGTTGTTATGGTGAGACATAAGTAATTAGGTTCATGATGATTATTAACACAACTGAACCGGAAGAGGATAGTAATATGGATGAATGTTTCGGTGGGTTAGCGTTGATGTTCATATGAGAATTTAGAAGGATAAACCGTTTGATCCAATTATGCTTATGATTGAATGTTGATTAGTGTCAAAAGAATTAATTGTTAAACCCTTGATTTGATCGATTTTGACATGATTAGAGACTGTTATTTTAATTCAATGAATGCAAAATAGGAAACTGTTGCATGATTGAAACTGATTGCATGAAAATAGGGGATTAGATAACAAATCGCACAAGACTCCCTTGATCGCACACAAGATAGGTTGGGGTACAATTGTTTAAGCACATAGTACAACTTAGATAATGCATGATCACACAAGACAAGGGGATCGCACAAGGTGGTGCCGATCGCACAAGTCTTAGGCCACACACATCTGTTAAGCCTTATCATGCTGTTCGGCCTTAAAGCCCAATATCCAGTCGCATAAGCTGTACTGGATCGCACAAGATTGGACGGACCGCACAAGTTGATTCGGTATTATTGTTTGGGCCGTGTACATGTTGGGTTACTTATGATTATTGGGCCGGGTATGTTAGATCGCACAACCTGCTGTGAGTCGCACAAGGTCGTGCTGGACGCACAACAGGTTGGGCCGGGTATGATTGGGTTTAAATTGGTGAATCGCACAAGGCTGTTGGGCCATTAGACTTGTGCGAGCCCAATCATTTGAGTCGCACAAGTTCGGATATGTTATGCACTTGACTGTTAACGTGTTGAATATGCTGGCCATGATCATTATGTGTTGTAACCTGTTAGTCTATGCGTAAAATTTATGTGCACTACTTTAACCTAGACCTGACTTGTATGGTAACCATGTTAGGACGTGGTTGACCACTAGCAACTCAATTGACCTTTTGTGTATCTGCCGAGCAAACAAAGGTGAGTTCACACTTTCCACAAGGCATGGGATTCCCAAGGGTTGGGAATGGGTAAAGGATTTGAACTGAAACTACATGATCTCCTGGTTTGGAACACGTACACACCCTCTGTATTGAAGGGTGACAACATGTTAAAAGGATCTAATCGGAACCTGCATGATCTCCTGGATTGGGGACACGTACACACCCCCTTAACTGAAGGGTGACAACACTGATACTAGACCAAAAACTCTATCATGAAGTCCCTCATTTTATATCGACTTAATCGCCGGGCCAATGGCGAGTGGGTCATTAGTTAGATAGCGCTATTTAGGTTTGACAAGCCTCACACCGTGCCACAGAGGACGGGCGTGAACTAATGGATCTGGGCAGTAGTCAATGATGATAGACATTAACGTCAGGGCACCAACTTAGTTTAGTCAGTGGTCGATATGGTAACGGGTCTAGTGGTTCACATGGGTAAGCCCCCACTGGTTATGGATATGTTTGGGGAAACAGGGAAAAACGGGTTAACTTATGGTTTACAAATGAACTCATGGTTTTTGAAACAACTTATCAATGAACACCAACTGTGAACTCGCTCAACTTTGTTGTTGACTCGTTGTTACGTGCCTTGCAGGTCATTAGGTGCTTATGGAGCTTGCACAGGGAGGAGTGGTCGTTGTGGAACATGGACTGTTGAGTTCCATGTTAAACATTTAAACTTTATGAACTTATTACTTATGTTTGGGTTTTACATTTTATGCTTCCGCTGTTAACTTAAAGTTGGTTACTTTCTTTTGGACACCAATTATATTGTGGTTGGTTTTATTTACTTAATTACGATGTTCAATATGATTGGTGGCTTGATCTTGGTCAGTCACGCCTCCATGCGGTGATACTCCGCTTGTGGATTTTGGGGGTGTGACAGATTGGTATCAGAGCCATTGGTTATAGTGAACTTGGTTTTAAAAAGAGAAAAGCTTTTTGACAAAACCAGACTATAACCGGTACAATGCTCAACGATCCACAATGACACTTCGCTCCACGTGCAAGACTCGGCACAATATGTGATATGAATTAAGTTTATATTGCCTGTCTGCTAGTTTATGTAGTGTATTGTACGTGGTATGCTTAGCCAACATAGTATCTGCTGTTTGAAATATTGTGTGCTTACTCTCTTCTGTCATTCCACACCTACACATTGTCACGACACTTTTCTCACTCATGCTCTCTTTATTGTGAAGATCATGAGTGGACGTATCAACCTAACTCAAGCCCAGCTGACGGCTCTAATCAATGAACAAGTTGCTGCAGCACTCGCAGCCGCTCAAGCAGGAGGTCAACATGCTCAGCCTCCTGTGTGTACTTTCAAAACTTTTATGGACTGCCGACCTACTACTTTCAACGGCACTAAAGGAGCTGTAGGTCTCCTCCACTGGTTCGAGAAGCTCGAATCTGTCTTCGAGATGTGTGAATGCCCTGTGGCTCGTAGGGTGAAGTATGCTACTGGTACTCTTGAAGGTGTAGCGCTCACGTGGTGGAACGCTCAGGTTCAAATGCTAGGGTTGGTCGCTGCTAATGCCACCCCATGGAATGACTTCAAGGATTTGATCAAAGAGGAATACTGCAATCGTGATGACATCCACAAGCTGGAAGTCGAGTTCTACAACTTAAAGATGACGGGGTCAGAAATAGAGGCATATACGAAGAGATCAAATGAGCTGGCTATCTTGTGTCCTACTATGGTAGATCCTCCTATCAAGCGTATCGAGCTGCACCTCAAAGGTTTAGTGCCAGAGATCCAGAGTTATGTCACTGCAACGAACATCGCTACAATTCAGCAAGTTATTCACTTGGCTCATCAACTCACTGATCAGGCAGTCGAACAGAACAAGCTGCCCAAGCGTATTGGTGCTACTACTACTACTACTTCTGATGCCCCCAACGACAACAAGTGCAAATGGGATGGAATCTCAAGCAAGGGTTCAACATCAGCTCAGTCTCAGTCTCAGTAGTGAAAGACTGATAACTACAAGAGCCCTGGTCAACAATCTTCTGGTAGTCAAGGGCAGAGTGGGTACAAGGGGAACTACCCCAAATGCAATCATTGTGGTTTCCATCATAGCGGACCGTGTACTAAGGGCACTTGTCAGAGGTGTAACAAACCTGGCCATGCGGCCAAGGATTGCAGGAGCCTCTACCCTGCAAATCAGCAACGACAGAACCAGCAGCAAGCTCCACAGAATCAGCGTCAGCAGCAACAGCAGCAGCTGGGTAACAACAAAGGATGCTTTTAGTGTGGTGTTGAAGGTCACTTCTGTCACACCCCAAAATCCACACGCGGGGTATCACCGCCTGGAGGCGTGACTGACCAGTATCAAGCCACCAATCATATTGAACAATGTAATTAATAAATGTAAATCAACCAAACAATATGAAAGGTGTTCACAACAATATCTATCTTATACAATCATTATTAGTGTGATTATTCTAGCAACGCTTTAGATCGAGCAAGCACATCAGTGAGTTTTTATAACACATAATCATCGATTACCCATGTTACACAATCAATTTAGCATCAAGGAACTAACAATTATATTTAATCAGTTTATGTTGCATCAAGTGTTATACATTCATGACAAATAAAACCATCTAATCGCTACATCACAAACTAATCTTCGAATTCATTATATACTCGATTCTCAATACCAACGATCGATCTGATTCTACTCGATGCGTATCTAAAACCCTAGATCATGTTTTTAATTCCACATACGCAAATTAATTTAATGGCGAGCAATACTAACCAGGAGAGTTGAGATCGCACACTAGAACGAGGGAAGGAGATGATGCTTCGATGATGGGGGAAAGATCTACTGCTGTCACCAATCAAGAGGGGAAATAAGCTTTAGGGTTTGCGATCAGGCAAGAGTTGTGCAACATGCCCATGTATCTACGTATTCATAACAAGAGAGGGGGTTTTGGGCCGAGTTTCATTACAAAAGGTGGATTGGGCCGAGTATAAGTGAAAACAGTGGCGGCCCAAAGTAATTTAACGATCGGTGCGGTCCAAGACTACAAAACGCATTATTAATCGCATTAACACACTACGTTAATCAAATTTATTAAAGGCACGAGTGATAGACAGACTCTCAAAAATAATGAACGTGTAAGGGAGAAGTAGTGAGGGATCAGAATCGCAAGACTGAAAGGTACTAGCCTTGAAAGTTCGGGTTGTCACATTATCCCCAACTTGAAAGAAATTTCGTCCCGAAATTTAGCACGTGGTTACTGAGGAAGCTAGTTATATTGTGTTGTTTCGCGGTTTACCTGGGGTGTCACAACTTCAAAAGAGACTTCCCCCCAGCTGAATCAGAAACAGAACAACAACAACAATCAGGGGAACGAAAACAATAATGGGGGAAACAATGGTGGCAATGGTGCTAGGGGTTGAGCTTTTTTTATTGGTCAGGGTGACGCGAGGAACCATCCCAACGTAGTGATGGGTAAGTTTCTTCTGGATGAATTCTTTTTTACTGTTTTACTTGATTCGGGTGCTGATACTAGTTACGTGTCTTTAAAAGTCAGTCAAATGCTTAAGCATGCTCCAACACTTTTGAACACCAAGCACATTGTAGAACTAGCAAATGGTAAAAGTCTAGAGGCCACACACATAGTTAAGGGTTGTAATCTCGTCTTAGCTGGCCAGACTTTCTCTATCGATCTTATCCCCATCATTCTTGGTAGTTTCGACATCGTTATTGGAATGGATTGGTTATCTCATATCGAGCAGAGATCCTTTGCAAGGAGAAGATCGTCCGCATTCCTCATTCCGGTGAAGAACGTTTAGTGATTCATGGCGACAAGAGTGGTGCTGTGGTGGGAATCATTTCTTTCCTTAAGGCCCAGAAGTGTTTGCGAAAGGGCCACACTGCTATTTTAGCCCTCGTTACTGACACCTCAAAGAAAGAGAAGAAGATAGAAGATATTACGATCATACGTAACTTCCCTGAGGTATTCCCTGAGGAATTACCTGGATTACTGCCTCATCGTCAAGTCGAGTTTCAGATCGAAATGGCTCCTGGAGCAGCGCCCATAGCTCGAGCACCTTATCGCTTAGCTCCATCAGAACTTGAAGAACTGTCCACGCAACTACAAGAGCTCTTGGACAAGGGTTTTATTCGTCCTAGCTCTTCGCCTTGGGGAGCCCTAGTACTATTTGTGAAAAAGAAAGACGGTACCTTCAGAATGTGTATTGATTACTGCGAACTCAACAAAGTGATCGTGAAGAATCGCTATCCTCTTCCACGCATTGATGACTTATTCGACCAGTTGCAAGGGTCGAGTTTCTACTCAAATATTGACCTGAGGTCAGGCTACCATCAACTGGGAGTCCGAGAGGAGGATATCTCTAAGACAGTTTTTAGGACTCGTTATGGGCATTACGAGTTCCTGGTTATGCCTTTTGGATTGACAAATGCACCTGCAGTCTTCATGGATCTTATGAACAGAGTGTGTAAGCCTTACCTGGATAAGTTCATTATTGTATTCATCGACGACATCCTTATCTATTCTAAGAGTCATGAGGAACATGAACATCACCTGCGGCTTATTCTGGAACTCCTTCGAGCAGAGCAGCTATATGCCAAGTTATCGAAGTGTGACTTTTGGCTACGAGAAGTCCATTTCCTTGGTCAGGTGGTAAATGAGGATGGGATTCATGTTGATCCATCCAAGGTTGACTCGATCAAGACCTGGACTACGCCCCGTACACCAACAGAAATCCACCAATTCTTGGGTTTGGTGGGTTACTACAAGAGTTTTATCAAGGATTTCTCAAAGATTGCGCAACCTCTGACTTCACTAACCCAAAAGGGCGTCACCTATCGTTGGGGTGATACATAGGAATCTGCGTTTCAGCACTTAAAGAATAGACTTTGTAGCGCACCAATTCTCTCACTGCCTGAAGGCACAGACGATTTCGTGGTTTATTGCGACAAATCCATCCAAGGACTTGGTTGCGTGTTGATGCAACATGACAAGGTCATTGCTTACGCATCACGCCAGCTTAAGGTCCATGAAAGAAATTACACTACACACGATCTGGAGCTGGGAGCTGTTGTTTTCGCACTTAAGATATGGAGACATTACCTGTACGGTACCAAGTGCACCATTTACACCGATCACAGGAGTCTCGAGCATATCTTCAAGTAAAAGGAGTTAAACATGCGACAACGTCGATGGGTCGAGCTCTTGAATGATTACGAATGCGCGATCAAATACCATCCGGGCAAAGCCAATGTTGTGGCCGACGCCCTCAGTCGAAAGGGGACAAAACCTAAGCGTGTGCGTGCGTTACAACTCACCATCCAATCTAGTCTTCCTACTCAGATATGAGATGCTCAGGTTGAAGCATTGAAAGCAGAGAATATGAGGACCGAGTCCCTATGAGGATCGAGGAAACGATTAGAACAAAAGGAAGACGGCGCCTACTACGTAATAGGGCGCATCTGGGTCCCACTTTATGGAAACTTATGCGAGCTTGTGATGGATGAAGCGCACAAGTCTCGTTGCTCAGTACATCCTGGTTCGGATAAAATGTACCATGACTTAAAGACTACATACTGGTGGCCTAGCATGAAAGCCAACATAGCAACCTACATCAGTAAATGTTTGACTTGTGCGGGAGTCAAGATCGAATATCAGAAACCATCAGGCCTACTCCAACAACCAGAGATCCCTACATGGAAATGGGAGCAAATTTCCATGGACTTTGTTACTGGCCTGCCTAGATCTCAACGCGGAAATGACACTATTTGGGTGATAGTGGATCGATTGACTAAGTCTGCACACTTTTTGGCTATCAAAGAAACAGACAAGTTTTCTACTTTAGCAGACGTTTACCTAAAGGAAGTGGTTTCGAGGCACGGGGTGCCAACCTCTATTATTTCCGATCTAGATGCACATTTTACTTCTGAGTTGTGGCAAGCTATGCACAAGTCCTTTGGCTCATGTTTAGACATGAGCACCGCTTATCATCCACAGACGGATGGGAAGTCTGAGTGCACCATCCAAACCCTTGAAGACATGCTTCGAGCGTGTGTAATCGATTTTGGCAATGGTTGGGAAAGACACCTCCCTTTGGTGGAGTTTTCGTATAACAACAGTTACCACAGCAGCATCCAGGCTGCTCTGTTTGAGGCATTGTACGGATGTAAATGTCAATCACCTCTTTGTTGGGCAGAGGTTGGCGACAGCCAAATCACGGGTCCAGAACTGGTAGTAGACACGACAAAAAAGATTGCTCAGATACGACAACGAATGGCGGTAGCTCGTGATCGTCAGAAAAGCTACACTGATAAGCACAGTAAACCACTCGAGTTCCAGGTTCGGGATCGAGTGCTACTTAAAGTCTCACCTTGGAAGGGTGTAGTCCGTTTTGGTAAACGAGGCAAACTCAACCCGCGATATGTCGGACCTTTCGAAATCACATAGAAAATAGGTAAGGTGGCCTACAAACTGAGCCTACCTGAAGAACTCAGCGGAGTTCACAACGTATTCCATGTGTCGAATTTGAAGAAGTGTCTGTCAGATGAGACCCTCATAGTTCCTCTCAAGAAGTGTCGAGGAACCAGTAGAGATTACTGACCGAGATGTTAAGGTTCTCAAGCGCACCAGAATACCTCTTGTTCGAGTTCGTTGGAACTCCCGTCGTGGCCCAGGGTTTACCTGGGAACGAGAAGACCAGATGAAACACAAGTATCCCCAGCTGTTCGAGAACAGTGAAACCACTACTGAGGCTGAAGCTACAATGGAATTTCGGGACAAAATTCCAAACCAACGGGGGAATGATGTGACACCCCAGGAAAACCAGGAAACTGTACAACTTATCTAGCTTCCTCAGTTAGTACGTGCTAAATTTCTGGACGAAATTTCTTTCAACTTGGGGATAATGTGACAACTCGTATTTCAGAACCTATCTTTGTGTTTAATGTAACACCTATGAACTCTATGTGTGACTAATTGATATGTTGACTTTAATGAATGAATGTTACATGTTTTGTATATGTGTGTAATGTATGTATATGATGTAATCGCACAACATTAATCTGATCGCACAAGCCATTGGGCTTTGGTTCCACACAACTCTCGGCCCACTCCTCTTGAACTCGAAACCAATGGGCAGCCCATGATGGGTTCGGCCACCCACCTATTTAAACCAAGACATAACCCTTATTGGGTTTTGTTTCCTCGTTGTTTGCAAGGCACCCAAAACATACCCAAACCCTAAATCTCTCTCACTCTTCCTCTCAAACTCGACGACAAACATCCCCTTCCCATCGAAGACTTTCTTGTTCGATAGAATCTCATTCTACCTTTCTATCGGTTAGTTTTTTATCATTGTTTACTTGTATGATTGTCTTACCATGATTGTTTTTGATAACTAGGTTTGTTTATGTTAGAAGATTTAATCATAGGAATTCGGAATATGTGTATGTTTGATGCAAGCTTTGGCATGATCTTGTTCTTATGGTGATACATAAGTAATTAGGTTCGTGATGATTATTAACACAACTGAACCGGAAGAGGATAGTAATATGAATGAATGTTTCGGTGGGTTAGCGTTGATGATCATATGAGAATTTAGAAGGATAAACCGTTTAATCCAATTATGCTTTTGATTGAATGTTGATTAGTGTCAAAAGAATTAATTGTTAAACCCTTGATTTGATCAATTTTGACATGATTGGAGACTGTTATTTTAATTCAATGAATGCAAAATAGGAAACTATTGAAAGATTGAAACTGATTGAATGAAATTAGGGGATTAGATAACAAATCGCACAAGATTCCCTTAATCGCACAAGACCAGATCATACAAGATCTAATCTGATCGCACAAGGCAGTCGCGCAAGATAGGTTGGGGTACAATTGTTTAAGCACAGAGTACAACTTAGATAGTGCATGATCGCACAAGACAAGTGGATAGCACAAGGTGGTGCCGATCGCACAAGTCTTGGGCCACACACATCTGTTAAGCCTTATTATGCTGTTGGGCCTTAAAGCCAAATATCCAGTCGCACAAGCTGTACTGGATCGCACAAGATTGGACGAATCGCACATGTTGATTCGGTATTATTGTTTGGGCCGTGTACATGTTGGGTTTCTTATGATTATTGGGCCGGGTATGTTAGATCGCACAACCCGCTGTGAGTCGCACAAGGTCATGCTGGACGAACAACAGGTTGGGCCGAGTATGATTCGGTTTCAATTGGTGAATCACACAAGGTTGTTGGGCCATTAGACTTGTGCGAGCCCAATCATTTGAGTCGCACAAGTTCGGATATGTTATGCACTTGACTGTTAACGCGTTGAATATGCTGGCCATGATCATTATGTGTTGTAACCTGTTAGTCTATGTGTAAAACTTATGTGTACTACTTGAACCTAGACCTGACTTGTATGGTAACCATGTTAGGATGTGGTTGACCACTAGCAGCTCAATTGACCTTTTGTGTATCTGCCGAGCAAACCGAGGAGAGTTCACACTTTCCACAAGGCCTGGGATTCCCAAGGGTTGGGAATGGGTAAAGGATTTGAACTGAAACTACGTGATCTCCTGGTTTGGAACACGTACACACCCTCTGTATTGAAGGGTGACAACATGTTAAAAAGGATCTAATCAGAACCTGCGTGATCTCCAGGATTGGGGACACGTCACACCCCCTTAACTGAAGGGTGACAACACTGATACTAGACCAAAAACTCTATCTTGAAATCCCTCATTTTATATCGACTTAATCGCCAGGCCAATGGCGAGCGGGTCATTAGTTAGATAGTGCTATTTAGGTTTGACAAGCCTCACACCGTGCCGCAGAGGACGGGCGTGAACTAATGGATCTGGACACTAGTCAATGATGATAGACATTGAGGTCAGGGCACCAACTTACTTTAGTCAGTGGTCGATATGGTAACGGGTCTAGTGGTTCACATGGGGAAGCCCTCACTGGTTATGGATATGTTTGGGGAAACAGGGAAAAACGGGTTAACTTATGGTTTACAAATGAACTCATGGTTTTTGAAACAACTTATCAATGAACACCAACTGTGAACTCGCTGAACTTTGTTGTTGACTTGTTGTTACATGCCTTGCAGGTCATTAGGTGCTTATGGAGATTGCACAGGGAGGAGTGGTCGTTGTGGGACATGGACTATTGAGTTCCATGTTAAACATTTAAACTTTATGAACTTATTACTTATGTTTGGGTTTTACATTTTATGCTTCCGCTGTTAACTTAAAGTTGGTTACTTTCTTTTGGACACCAATTATATTGTGGTTGGTTTTATTTACTTAAATACGATGTTCAATATCATTGGTGGCTTGATCCTAGTCAGTCACGCCTCCATGCGGTGATACTCCGTTTGTGGATTTTGGGGGTGTGACATTCCAGCTGGAGAATAAGATACAACAAATGGTGGCGATTATTGGAAGTCTTGTAATATAGAATGAAAGACTTACGAGGTTAATGATTGAGTTAGAAGAAGATAAGCTGGTAAAGAGAAAAGGTTGGATATGTACGGGAACTGGTTCATTGTTGCTAGAATGACAGATGGGTATCAATTTTGAAGTTAATTCAAGAAAATGGAAGCTGAAGCACGACCTGCTGAAAATGCAAAGAAAGCGGCTGAATCTGAACTAGAGGTTGTTATCAATGACAAAGGCAAGAAAACTGTTGATGCTATGCCTGAGATAGTACCAGAGCCTTTTAAAGAAAAATCTCCTGAAAGAGTGATATAGAAGAAACCTGAACCGATTGATATTACCAAGTTTATTCTTGTACCTGAAGTTGTCATTTATGGAGTTGAACCAGAAAAAGAGACCAAAGAGGAAGAAGAGAAAGAGGATGATGAACAAATTGACATTGAGGGTTCAGATCATGATGATGATAAAAGAGATAGTGATGATAACAATCAAGGGGGAACATGGTTAGTTGTTTATGAAAAGAAAACTTCTGGCTCCAGAACATCATACTCAGAATGAATGAATACATGCAAGAAGATGTGAATCGAGAAGTATTTGGAGAAGGGGAGCAAGATGATAAAGACACTTCAGGAATCTTCACAGATTCTGAGCTTATCACATCTGTTCCTGCAAGACAAAACACAATATTTTTGTGCCACGATGTTGAAGAGGGAGAATTTGTGCATAACTACATGAAAGAGGAAATTGCGAAGATGTGTGGTATTGACGAAGAGTGTTTTGGGTTTGATTTTGAAAAAGAACTTATGAACACTGATATAGAAAAGCCTGATGATTACGTGTTCAATAAGATCCCGGATACTGATGATTATGACGAAGTGATCGTAGAGGATGATTCTGATGAAGAACCTCCACGTCATTCAAATGATGATACAGGTGATATTCCAACGTTCACATAAATGTTTTGACATCAAGCTGATGATGTTCTTATGAGAAAGATCGAAGAGAGAATCAAAGATGGTGAATCTCCAAGGCTTGATCAAAACACTATCAGAGACGCTAGAAAGAAATGGTTTAAAGATATGCCTCCAGAACGTAAATTTAGAAGACCATTAGCATTCTTTACAACGAATTAAGATGGGGTTGGACTCCTGTCACACCCCGACCGCGTTAAAACAACGAAACCGCGGGGAAAACGTCGGGGAGTGTTGCAACAGAATAATTGTTTCACAACCATAGATACAAAAGTTTCGTTTTATTGATAATATTAAACATTAACATTGTCTTAAACCCAAACAAACAAGTTACACATCGACTATCATCGTTATTAGGTCACTAAGGCCTTGTCCAGATCCTATGTAAGCATGCATCTTAGCAATCAACATCATTCAACAACACCTGAAACATATGTAAAAACAAAGTCAGCAAAGAAATGCTGGCGAGCACATAGGTTTTATGAGAGTGTCGGATTCATGGTTCGTTTACAGGTTGCAATACCTTATTAAAGACCTTGTTTTGAAAAGTGTATAGTATTGCAACATAATTAACCAACTCAAATCAAGCGGGTTGTAGTTTATAAAATCTTGTAGCCATGATTCTTAACCCCAAAACATTTGTTTTAGTAAACCAAATTGTAAAAATTCTCATAAAAACTTGTTAGTAAAACTCGTATGGTTTATATTACTTAGAAAACATCGTTGTGTGACATTGTTTCAAAATTGTTTACCCAAGTGAACTAAATAACGCCACGGTATGTAATATGATGAAAGCACTTATATATAAGAAGTACCAGCGGCGTATCTACCATGTTTTCATCACATTACACCCATCCCGTTATCTAAACACTAACCAAAAACCAATCGTTTGTTCAATTAGTTTAACTCGTTCAAAATCTTTTAACTCGTTTAAATCGTTCCAAAATCGTTTAAATCGTTGAAATCATTCTCGTTTTAATTGTGAAAACTACTTTTGGTGGTCTAGTTAATAACATCCAAACCTTCGTAACTCGACTATCTCGCTTCTCGCATTAACAATGTTACACCCTGACTTTTGCGGAAGCGTATGATGTGTGACTGGTTTAATATCATTGCATTCAATCATAATAAACAACTACATGATTAAAACGATGTTCATCCATTCATAAAATTTGAGTATTACAAACACTGATTATTTCAGTTTTAAAACACAACCTTCAACTAGGTTACAAACCAACAAAAGTGGATGACATCTAAACTTGAAGTCTACTTCTAGAAACAACACCCACGCCCAAGATCCAACCTGTCACCTGAAATACATGTAATATTGGAAAACATCAACAAAAGTTGAGCGAATTCATGCATTCTGTGTGAGTACTCGTAATCTTGAAAACCTTTGAGAGACTCCTTTGAAAACAGGTATGAAAAGCGTGCATGAACATAACAAATAAATATTTTACAAGGACATTAAGGCATGTGAGGACATAGGGAGCACTCAAAATGAGTAGGCTTATACCCTTGTCGATTTCCCTCGACTATGTCGAATTTCCCTTCTACTATGTCAATTTACCTTGACTATGTCGATTTACCTTGACTATGTCGATTCACCTTGACTATGTCGATTCACCTCCACTATGTTGATTTCCCTCGACTATGTCGATTTCCCTCGACTGGGACACTGAAGCACTCAAGTGATCACATGAGGACCATGAGTGGGGCTTGGCCGTACCCGTTAGATCTAACCTTTGTCCCTAATTAATTATTAATGGCATCCCAATATTTAGTCTATGCTCACATGATCTAGTAGTTCATTTCATAGGCAATTCATACCGTTTAAGTATTCGTAACATGTATTCCACCCCCGAGAGTTATAAAACCAAAAACAGTTAAGAGAAGAGGGGGAGCATGAACTCACAGTTTTGCGTCTTCGGTACTCGTAACTCAAATCTCGTCAGCAAAGATGACTACCTACAATGTGCTAGGGTATATTAGACGAGTGGGCCGTGCCTTGCCTTGCCTTAGTATTCATGTTTTGAGTTACGTTTCTTTTATGTTCCCAATATTATTCCAAGTTATAATTCTTTGTTAAAATAATAATTATTTTAACTTTAAATTATATTTAATTTTGGAATAATTGTTAAGCAATATTTTTGTAACAATACTTCTCAAGTATTTGTTTTTGTATTTCCTTCCTAAGGATGGGGGTATCTCATACATGTGTATTCGTATTCTCGTATTTGTAGTTTCCAAAATAATATATTTTCAAGTCTTACTTTAGAAAATATATTTAAACTTGTTTCGTCCCAAAAATAATGTATTTCAAGAAAATATAATTTAACTTCTGAAAATATATTCTCTCCTTGTAAAAAATATGATATACTTTGTAATAATAATAAAATCATATTTTCGTTTCTTTTGTATCCAAAATAATATTTTCCAAAAATATGCTCATAAATGTAGTTTACGGAATATCTTGTAAGTTACGTTCTTTCGTTCGGTTTAACAATATTAAGTGTGTAACTTTTACATTTATTCCATGTGATTTTTTGTATTATTTTGGATTGTAAATTCTTGGTATTTGTTAAGTTATATTATTTTACCCTAAAATAATGTAACTATTTCACAAAGTATATAAATAATCAAACAATGTGTAAATATATATTCTACATACATATTTATCCATTTTTATTTATAAAACCCAACCTCCAATACTTGTATTTTTGTAACAAAATCTATGGCAAAGTTTATGTTGAAAACCATAGCTAAAACTCACTTGTAAATACTTGTTTAGAAAATATTTTTCTAAGTGTTTGTATTTTTAGAAAATTTTGCCATAGTTTCCCCTAAAAATGGAGGTGTCCATGCTATTAAAACATATCATTTTCTTTTCAAAAACCATATAAACAATCAACAATCAATCTACACTTACCAAGTGCTAAAACAAAGCTATCTACATAGTGATCATGAACTTGAGTTTTCATAAAAACTTGTAGTAACTTGGTAGTACGTTTAGTAGACTTAGTTACCCTTTAAAGTGTGTTTATTTCTTTAAAAATCGCATTCTTGAAAGATTTGAGTGTTTACAACTTGTTAGATGATTTTTCCAAAAATCATTCTTTTGAGTTTTTCTTGTAAACAAAGTGTTCTTATACTTGTTTCAACACTAGAAACATGATTGGTTCTTTTTAAAACAATGTTCATGTAAATCTTTGTGATTTAGCTTGGTTTCTTTGGAAAACTATTTTAGTAATCATCCACTCACAAGTCTTGTATCTTGTTTAAATCATCATCACATGAAAACAACTTTTTATTTTTCAAGTTCATGTAAACATAAGGCATGATGATCTTGGTCTTTCACAAGATCATCACATTAACTTACTAGATCATGTGTTTAATCACAATCTAGTAGGTTACTTATGATGTCTAGCATCACTAACACTAATAATCAATCAACAAGAAGCAAACAATCATAAATCAACAAGATTTCATATGTTTATAAGCTTATGTTAGAGATTTATGATTATGTCTTTTAATGTTGAATGTTCATCATGTTTAACAATGTTCATCACTTATTAACCAACTATATATGAAAGATCAAGAGATCATAAGAGCCTTACTACTAGCACAAGGCTAGGGAAGAACACTTGATGTTGATGATGACAAATGTGGAGGATAAAAGCAATCGGGAGAGGTCCTTCAAGATCCAAGACCACCAAGTTTCATAAGACACTTCTTACACCTTTGTGAGTACATGGATTGGATGGAAGATTGAATGAAAGTGGTGGTGGTGGTGGTGGTGAGCTTGTTTGCGGCCGTGAATGGAAGGGGGAGAGGAGAAAGGTGGATGGTGTGTGTGATGATGAGTTCTTGTTCCATTTATAACCATCTTGTAGCTTAGTCCATTGGTTAAAGTGTCCCTCAATTACATAACATAATCTCTAAGAAATCCAAGGAGGATCAAGAAGGATTTGCAAGATCAAAAGAAGATTTAGTGTGATCTTGCAAGATTGTGGAGGTGGGGTCACATAAGTGACCGTCCACTTATGTATGGGGGGGGGGTCTAAGTGTAAATTCCAACCATCTAGTTAAATTAACGGTCCAAATCCAAGTATTTGTTATAAGTGTTAGTTACTTGATATTTTTAGTGGGTGTTAGGGTGTTCGGGGATCGTTACTAGCTCAGAAATAATAAAACAGTGATTGTAGTATAATTTTGGTGTTTCGGGCAGTGTCCGGTTGTTCGGTTAAATACCGGTTCGTTAAAGTGTCAAACTATTCCGTTTAGTGTTCTTTAAGTACCCTTTTGTGACACTTTTAATTCCCGACACTTAGGAAAGCATTCAGGACCGTTTAGTCATACTTTTGCATGTAACAAACTTGTTAGAATGCTGAATTTTGGCTGATTTATGTAGAACTCTGCACTTTATGTGGGTTTTAGGCACTTTCCGGCACTTTATCTATCACCTAGAAAAGCAGTTTTGTAATCCTTACTTTCCTACACACTATACTAGTGTATTACTTGGTCTCTGGCTCATACTAGGCCTCAAAACAATGTCTGTCTATGTACTGAACTCTCGTCAGTGCTTTTAGTTTGTCTGAAAATGGTGCCAATTCTGTTCTGTGTATTATTAGAACTATATCATGTAGTAATGATAAAAGTCTTGCAACATGAAATGCCATTGTATGTATTTAACAGTAATCAGATATTCATTTGTCTTGTAAACTAGATCATGCACAGTTATTAAAGCATAGATTACTGTTCAATTAGTGTATGGAATGTACGGAAAAGTGATAGTTGTCACAAACAAACCACCAAAGGGTAAGTTAACAATCACAGATTCAGTCGTTACCCACATAACCCCCATACATAACCATGGGTGCAGTCTGATAACGGGATTTGTCAGATCCTATGGTACCATAACCTAATGCTGGTCGGCTTGATCAATGTTAATGAATGTTATTCGTTATGTAACTACGTCCAACAAGTTTGTTCACATTATTGAAATCGTTATTTATTAAATATAAACCATATTAATCATTTTTGAAACCATCGTTAATAACATCAAAATCGTTTAACACATATGAATCACCCCAAAACAATTGAAAATATTAAAATAGGGGAACTATGTACTAACTTGAAGTGCAAAGTATCCTCAGTCTAAAGAACTCAACAAGCTCAGGCAAACCAAGGTAATTCAAGTAGCACCTAGTAATCGAATCACTAGTCAAATAATCGACACCTAAATCGGAAGATCGGATAGAATGAGGTCTTGTAAACCAAATGAGTATTGGGACTCATGTGATATGGTCTAACAAAGCCTACATCCTAAATCAGAACCTAACTTAAGTTGTGACAAGTCGTATTTCAGAACCTATCGTGATGTTTAATGTAACATATGTGAACTTTGTGTGATTATCTGATATGTTGGTTTAATGAATGTTTATGTGATAAATGTTATGTGAATGTGTGTGATGTTTGTATATAATGTAATCGCACAAGCCCTTTGGGCCACACTCTTTGCACTCGAACCAAGGGCAGCCCATGATGGGTTTGGCCCACTCCCTTTACACACATAACCCATGAGGAGAGTGTATACTCCTCATTATTTGTAAATCACATAACACTCACAAACCCTACTCTCTCTTTCTCTCCTCTCAAAGCCGGTGGCCACAACCCCTTCTCTCGAAGCATTTTGATTCGGATTATCCTTGTTCTAGCCTATAACCGGTTAGTGTTTCATGATTAATGTTTTGCTAGATGATAATATGATTCCATGATTCGACGTGATAGCTAGGGTTGTATGTATGATGGATGATTCTTGATGTTGTGGTAATGTATGAATAAGTGATACGTATAATTGTTTGATTGTGAAATTTGGGTTTATGTAAATCGGATTTCATGTTGTTGATTTAAGAATCGAATGGATGCAATGTAATCGGCTACATGTTATTGTATTCGGATGGTTAGTTAGATTGATGTTGATAAGTATAGGTCGCATGCTAGTCCTTGAGTTCATTAGTGTGAAAATCTGGTTGTAGGTTAAATTATTATGCATGATTGGTATGATGATTTAGTTAGGGTTCATAAGATTGTGATGTTGAAACCCTCGTTTGATCGGTTTGAGTATGATTAGAAACTGTCATTTTTGATTCAATGCAAAATAGGAAACTGTTTAATGATTGAAACGAGTGCATGAAAATAGGGGATTAGATAACTGATCGCACAAGACTCCCTTGATCGCACAAGATCAGATCATACAAGATCTGATCTGATCGCACAAGGCAGTCGCACAAGATGGGCTGGAGTACAAATGGTTAGAACACAGTGTACAACACAGCATATGCATGATCGCACAAGACCTTGTGGATTGCACAAGACAGTGCCGATCGCACAAGGCTTGGGGCACACACATCTTTGATGTTGGGCCTTAAAGCCCAAATCTCAGTCGCACAAGTTATGAACTGTTTGAGTGTTAGGTTGTATGACTCATGGACTGCATATGTTTTATTGGGCCGGGATTATGATGGATCGCACAACCTGTTGCGGATCGCACAAGGTTGTGCTGATCGCACAACAGGTTAGGCCGGACATCTATTGGGTTTCATCTGTTGAATCGCACAAGGCTATTGGGCTCGCACAACCTCAATAACCCAATCATTCGAATCGCACAAATGGATCTTATATGTGAAATGTATGCTACTGTTTAACAAATTCTAAGTGTATACCATGTGTGCCATGATTGTTACGTTTTCTTGATTTGTTAGTTCTGTGTAAACTTGCGTGCACTACTTGAACCTAGACCTGACTTGTATGATAACCATGTTAGGACGTGGTTGACCACATATAGCTCAAGTGACCATTTTGTGTATCTGCCGAGCAAACCGAGGTGAGTTCACACTCTTTCTAAGGCATGGGATTCCTGGTGGTTGGGAATGGGTTAAAGAACTACAACGGAACCTACATATCCTCCTTGGGTAGGATATGTACGGCCATCCTCAATGGGTAGGATGCCAATATTAGTTCTGCGTATTCTCCTTGGGTAGAACATGTGCGTTCGTCCTCCTTGGGTAGGACAACAACCTTAAACTACTAGCTAAAACTCTATCACCTAAGTCCCTCATTTTATATCAACTTAATCGCCGAGGCCGATGGCGAGCGGGTCATTAGTTAATAGCGCTATTAGGTTTGATAAACCTCACACCATGTCGGTCGGACGTGCGTGTACTAATGGATCATGGAAAACTTTCAATGATGATAGACATTGACGTAGGGCACAACTATTGTTCGTCAGTCGTCGATATGTTAACGGTCTAGTGGTTCACATAGGGAAGCCCCCACTGATTATGGATATGGATTGGGAAACAAAGGAACTGGTTAACTCGTGGTTTACGAAACAACTTATGGTTTTCAAAACAAACTGGTAAAACTAAACAACCAACTGTGAACTCGCCCAACTCTGTTGTTGACTCGTTGTTACATGCCTTGCAGGTCGTTAGGTACTTATCGAGCTTGCACCGGGAGGAGTGATCGTTGTGGGACATGGACCATTGAGTCACATGTCAAACATTTAAACTTTATGAACTTATTACTTATGTTTGGGTTTTACATTTTATGCTTCCGCTGTTAACTTAAAGTTGGTTATTTTCTTTTGGACACCAATTATATTGTGGTTGGTTTTATTTACTTAATTACGTAGTTCAATATGATTGGTGGCTTGATCCTGGTCAGTCACGCCTCCATGCGGTGATACTCCGCTAGTGGATTTTGGGGGTGTGACAGATTGGTATCAGAGCCATTGGTTATAGCGAACATGGTTTTAAAAATGGAGAAGCTTTTTGATAAAACCAGACTATAACCTGTACAGTGCTCAACGATCCACAACGACGCTTCGCTCCACATGCAAGACTCAATATTATAGGTGATATGGTTTATGTTTATGTTTATATTACCTACTTGTTAGTTACATAGTACATTGTTCATGGTATGCTTTGGTTAACGTAGCAACTATTGTTAGAAACTCATTGTGTGCTTACTCTCTTCTGTCACTCCACACTTACGCATTGCCACGGCACTTTTCTCACCCATGCTCTCTTTATTGTGAAGATCATGAGTGGACGTATGAACCTAACTCAAGCCCAGCTGACGGCTTTAATCAATGAGCAAGTTGTTGTAGCGCTCGCAGCCGCTCAAGCGGGAGGTCAACATGCTCAGCCTCCTGTGTGTACTTTCAAAACTTTTATGGACTGCCGACCTACTACTTTCAGTGGCACTGAAGGAGCAGTAGACCTCCTCCAATGGTTCGAGAAACTCGAATCTGTTTTCGAGATGTGTGAATACCCTGAGGCTCATAGGGTGAACTATGCTACTGGTACTCTTGAAGGTGTAGCGCTCACGTGGTGGAACGCTTAGGTCCAAATGCTAGGGTTGGTTGCTGCTAATGCCCCCCATGAAACGATTTTAAGGAATTTATCAAGGAAGAGTATTGTAATCATGATGACATCCACATGCTGGAGGTAGAGTTCTTCAACTTAAAGATGACGGGGTCAGAAATTGAAGCGTACACGAAAAGATCGAACGAGCTGGCTATCTTGTCTCCTAGTATGGTGGATCCTCCTATCAAACGTATCGAGCTGTACCTCAAAGGTCTAGTGCCAGAGATCCAGAGTCAAGTGACTGCAGCAAACCTCGCAACTATCCAACAAATTATTCGTTTGGCTCATCGTCTCACTGATCAGGCAGTCGAGCAGAACAAGCAACCCAAGCGTATTGGTGTTACCACTGCTACAACTATTTCTGATGCCCCCAGCGACAACAAGCGCAAATGGGACGGAGTCTCAAGCAAGGGTTCCACATCAGCTCAGTCTCAGTCTCAGCAGCAAAAGACTGATGACTACCAGAGTCCTGGTCTCTTCTGGTAGTCAAGGGTAGGGTGGATACCGAGGGAACCACCCCAAGTGCAACCAATGCAATAAGCATCATAGTGGGCAGTGCAACAAGGGTCGTTATCTGAGGTGTAACAAGTTTGGTCATGAAGCAAAGGATTGCAGGGGCGCACGACCTGCAAATCAGAATCATCAACAACAGCCACCAGCTCCATAGAATCAGCCGCAACAACAACAGGGTAACAGGGGATGCTATCAGTGTGGTGCTGAAGGTCACTTCAAGAGGAACTGCCCCCAGTTGAACCAGAATCAAAACAACAACAATAATCAGGGGAACGGGAACAATAACAGGGGTAACAATTATGGCCATGGTTCTAGGGGAAGTGTTTTCGTGCTGGGTCAGGGTGATGCAAGGAACGATCCCAACGCTGTGATGGGTAAGTTTCTTCTGGATGATTTCTTTGTTACTGTTTTATTTGATTCGGGTGCCGATACCAGTTATGTGTCCCTAAAGGTTAGTCATATGCTTAAGCGCACTCCAACACTTTTGAACACCAAACACATGGTAGAACTAGCAAACGGTAAAAGTCTCGAAGCCACACACATAGTTAAGGGTTGTAATCTTGTCTTAGCTGGTCAGACCTTGTCTATCGATCTTATTCCTATCGTTCTGGGTAGTTTCGACGTCATTATTGGGATGGATTGGCTATCTCAACATCAAGCGAAGATTATTTGCAAGGAGAAAATCGTCCGTATTCCTCGTTCTGATGAAGAACCTCTCGTGATTCAAGGCGACAAGAGTGGTGCTGTTGTGGGCATCATCTCTTTCCTTAAGGCCCATAAGTGTTTGCGAAAGGGCCACGCTGCTATTTTAGCCCTCGTTACTGAAACCTCGAAGAAAGAGAAGAAGATAGAAGATATTCTGATCGTACGTGATTTTCCTGATGTATTTCCTGAGGAACTACCTAGTCTTCCGCCTCATAGAGAAGTCGAATTTCAAATCGAGCTAGCTCCTGGAGCAGCGCCCAAAGCTCGAGCACCTTACCATTTAGCTCTATCAGAATTTGAAGAACTGTCCACGCAACTACAAGAGCTCTTGGATAAGGGTTTTATTCCTCCTAGTTGTGTTATTGGTGAAGAAGAAAGACGGTACCTTCAGAATGTGTATTGACTACCTTGAACTCAACAAGGTGTCTGTGAAGAATCGCTATCCTCTTCCACGTATTGATGACTTATTCGACCAGCTGCAAGGGTCGAGCTTCTACTCGAAGATTGATCTGAGATCGGGATATCACCAGCTGAGAGTCCGAAATGAGGACGTCTCCAAAACAGCATTTAGAACTCGTTATGGGCACTATGAGTTCTTGGTCATGCCATTCGGGTTGACAAACTCACCTGCGGTCTTCATGGATCTTATGAATAGAGTGTGCAAGCCTTACCTGGATAAGTTTGTTGGTCATGCCATGGGCACTATGAGTTCTTGGTCATGCCATGGGCACTATGAGTTCTTGTTTTCATTGATGATATCGTGATCTATTCGAAGAGTCAGGAGGAACACGAGCATCACCTACGACTTATTTTGGAACTCCTTCGAGCAGAGCAGGTGTATCCCAAATTTTTGAAATGTGACTTCTGGCTTCGTGAAGTCCATTTCCTAGGCCACGTGGTAAACAAGGATGGGATTAATGTTGATCCATCCAAGGTCGACTCGATTAAGAACTGGCCTGCACCTCGTTCACCAACAGAAATCTGCCAATTCTTGGGTTTGGCGGGCTACTACAGAAGGTTCATCAAGGATTTCTCCAAGATTGCGCAACCTCTCACCTCACTAACTCAGAAAGGTGTCACCTATTGTTGGGGTGACGCACAGGAGTCCGCGTTTCAGCACTTAAAGATAGACTTTGTAGCTCACCAATTCTCTCATTGCCTGAAGGCACAAAAGATTTTGTGGTTTATTGCGACGCGTCCATCCAAGGACTTGGTTGCGTGTTGATGCAACGTGACAAGGTCATTGCCTACACATCGCGCCAACTTAAAGTTCACGAGTGGAACTACTCTATGCATGACTTGGAGTTCGGAGCAGTGGTTTTTGCCCTTATGATATGGAGACATTACCTGTACGGTACCAAGTGCACCATTTACACCGATCACAGGAGTCTCGAGCATATCTTCAAGCAAAAGGAGTTAAACATGCGACAACATCGATGGGTCGAGCTCTTGAATGAATACGAATGTGCGATCAAATACCGTCTGGGCAAAGCCAATGTTGTGGCCGACGCCCTCAGTCGAAAGGATACTACACCTAAGCGAGTACGTGCGTTTCAACTGACCATCCAATCTAGTCTTCCTACTAAAATACGAGATGCTCAGGTTGAAGCATTGAAAGTAGAGAACAACAGGGCGGAGTCTCTACGAGGATCAAGGAAGCGATTAGAACAAAAGGAAGATGGCGCCTACTATGTAAACGGGCGCATCTAGGTCCCACTTTATGGAAACTTACTCGAGCTTGTGATGGATGAAGCGCACAAGTCTCGGTACTCAGTACATCCTGGTTCAGATAAGATGTAGCATGACATAAAGACTACATACTGGTGGCCTAGCATGAAAGCCAATATAGCAACCTACGTCAGTAAATGTTTGACTTGTGCGAGAGTCAAGATTGAATATCAGAAACCATCAGGCCTACTCCAACAACCAGAGATCCCGACATGGAAATGGGAGCAAATTTCCATGGATTTCGTTACTGGCCTGCCTAGATCTCAACATGGAAATGACCCTATTTGAGTGATAGTGGATAGATTGACTAAGTCCGCACACTTTTTGGCCATCAAAGAAACAGACAAGTTCTCTACTTTAGCAGACGTTTACTTAAAGGAAATAGTATCAAGGCACGGAGTGCCAACCTCCATTATTTCCGATCGTGATGCGCATTTTACCTCTGAACTATGGCAAGCTATGCACAAGTCCTTTGGCTCACGTTTAGGCATGAGCATCGCTTATCATCCACAGACGGATGGGCAGTCTGAGCGCACCATCCAAACCCTTGAAGACATGCTCCGGGCATGTGTAATCGATTTTGGAAATGGATGGGAAAGACACCTCCCTTTGGTGGAGTTTTTGTATAATAACAGCAACCACAACAGCATTCAGGCCGCTCCGTTTGAGGCATTGTATGGACGTAAATGCCGATCACCACTTTGCTGGGCAGAAGTTGGTGACAGCCAAATCACTGGCCCAAAACTTGTGGTAGATACAACCTAGAAGATTGCTCAGATACGACAATGAATGGCGGCAGCTCGTGACCGTCAAAAAAGCTACGCTGATAAGCGCAGGAAACCACTCGAGTTCCAGGTTGGGGATCGAGTGCTACTTAAATTCTCACCTTGGAAAGGTGTTGTTCGTTTTGGCAAACGAGGCAAACTTAACCCTCGATACGTTGGACCTTTCGACATCATTGAGAAAATAGGCAAAGTAGCCTACAAACTAAACCTACTCGCACAACTCAGTGGAGTTCACAACGTTCTCCACGTGTCGAATATGAAGAAGTGTCTGTCAGATGAGACACTCATAGTTCCTCTTAAGGAGCTCACCATCGGCGAGCAGTTGTGATTCATCAAAGAACCTGTAGAAATTACTGACCGAGATGTTAAGATTCTCAAGCGTACCAGAATCCCCCTTGTTCGAGTTCGTTGGAACTCCCGTCGTGGCCCAGAGTTCACCTGGGAACGAGAAGACCAGATGAAGCACAAGTATCCCCAGTTGTTCTGAAACAGTGAAACCACTACTGAGGCTGAAGGTACTGCGGAATTTCGGGATGAAATTCCAAACCAACGGGAGAAGGATGTGACGCCCCAGGAAAACCATGCAACTTAACTAGCTTCCTCAGTGAGTACGTGCTAAATTTCGGGATGAAATTCCATTCAACTTTTGGATAATGTGACAACTTGTATTTCATAACCTATCGTGGTGTTTAATGTAACGTATGTGAACTTTGTGTGATTATCTGATATGTTGGTTTAATGAATGTTTATGTGATAAATGTTATGTGAATGTGTGTGACGTTTGTATATAATGTAATCGCACAAGCCCTTTTGGCCACACTCTTTGCACTCGAACCAAGGGAAGCCCATGATGGGTTCGGCCCACTCCCTTTACACACATAACCCATGAGGAGAGTGTATACTCCTCATTATTTGTAAATCGCATAACACACACAAACCCTACTCTTTCTTTCTCTCCTCTCGAAGCCGACGGCCACAACCCCTTCTCTCGAAGCATTTTGATTCAGATCATCCTTGTTCTAGCCTATAACCGGTTAGTGTTTCATGATTAATGTTTTGCTAGATGATAATATGATTCCATGATTCGATGTGATAGCTAGAGTTGTATGTATGATGGATGATTCTTGATGTTGTGGTAATGTATGAATAAGTGATATGTATAATTGTTTGATTGTGAAATTTGGGTTTATGTAAATCGGATTTCATGTTGTTGATTTAAGAATCGAATGGATGCAATGTAATCGGCTGCATGTTATTGTATTCGGATGGTTAGTTAGATTCATGTTGATAAGTATAGGTCGCATGCTAGTACTTGAGTTCATTAGTGCAAAAATTTGGTTGAAGGTTAAATTATTATGCATGATTGGTATGATGATTTAGTTAGGGTTCATAAGATTGTGATGTTGAAACCCCCATTTGATCGGTTTGAGTATGATTAGAAACTGTTATTTTTTATTCAATGCAAAATAGGAAACTGTTTAATGATTGAAACGATTGCGTGAAAATAGAGGATTAGATAACTGATTGCACAAGACTCCCTTGATCGCACAAGATCAGATCATACAAGATCCGATCTGATCACACAAGGCAGTCGCATAAGATGGGCTGGAGTACAACTGGTTAGAACACAGTGTACAACACAGCATATGCACGATCGCACAAGACCTTGTGGATTGCACAAGACAGTGCCGATCGCACAAGGCTTGGGCCACACACATCTATGATGTTGGGCCTTAAAGCCCAAATCTCAGTCGCACAAGTTATGAACTGTTTGAGTGTTGGGCTGTATGACTCATGGACTGCATATGTTTTATTGGGCTGGGATTATGATGTATCGCACAACCTGTTGCGGATCGCACAAGGTTGTGCTGATCGCGCAACAGGTTGGGCCAGACATCTATTGGGTTTCATCTGTTGAATCGCACAAGGCTATTGGGCTCGCACAACCTCAATAACCCAATCATTTGAATCGCACAAATGGATCTTATATGTGAAATGTATGCTACTGTTTAACATATTCTAAATGTATGCCATGTATGCCATGATTGTTACGTGTTCTTGATTTGTTAGTTCTGTGTAAACTTGAGTGCACTACTTGAACCTAGACCTGACTTGTATGGTAACCATGTTAGGACGTGGTTGACCACATATAGCTCAAGGGACTATTTTGTGTACCTTTCGAGCAAACCGAGGTGAGTTCACACTCTTTCTAAGGCATGGGATTCCCGGTGGTTGGGAATGGGTTAAAGAACTAAAACGGAACCTACATGTCCTCCTTGGGTAGGATATGTACAGCCATCCTCCATGTTTAAGGTTGTTGTCCTACCCAAGGAGGACGAACGTACGTATTCTACCCAAGGAGAATACACATGACTAATATTGGCATCCTACCCTAGATAAAAACTCTATCACCTAAGTCCCTCATTTTATATCGACTTAATCGCTGAGGCCGATGGCGAGCGGGTCATTAGTTAATAGCGCTATTAGGTTTAACAAACCTCACACCGTGCCGGTCGGACGGGCGTGTACTAATGGATCATGGCAAACTGTCAATGATGATAGACATTGACTTAGGGCACAACTATTGTTCGTCAGTCGTCGATATGTTAACGGTCTAGTGGTTCACATGGGGAAGCCCCCACTGATTATGGATATGGATTGGGAAACAAAGGAATTGGTTAACTCGTGGTTTATGAAACAACTTATGGTTTTTAAAACAAACTGGTAAAACTAAACAACCAACTGTGAACTCGCTCAACTCTGTTGTTGACTCATTGTTACATGCCTTGCAGGTCGTTAGGTACTTATGGAGCTTGCACAGGGAGGAGTGATCGTTGTGGGACATGGACCATTGAGCCCCATGTCAAACATTTAAACTTTATGAACTTATTACTTGTGTTTGGGTTTTACATTTTACATTTTATGCTTTCGCTGTTAACTTAAAGTTGGTTATTTTCTTTTGGACACCAATTATATTGTGGTTGGTTTTATTTACTTAATTACGTAGTTCAATATGATTGGTGGCTTGATCCTGGTCAGTCACGCCTCCATGCGGTGATACTCCGCTAGTGGGTTTTGGGGGTGTGACATAAGTGCTTTCGACCCGTTACGACCCATTAAGGTAGCTCACGCTACTTTAACGCGTCGTTCGCACAAAGCGCGTTTGAGATGCCTAACTAGTCCTATGACAAGTATTATATGCCTAAACATGTTTAAATATGTTGCATAATTAGTTATGTGATAAAAGTTTAGGTTGCATATGCTTAAAACTCAATTATGCATGAAAAGGGCATTTTGGTCATTTTTCCTAAGGCATATAAACTACCTATCATACAACGAATTAAACCTAAGTGACCATAAGGTATAACCTCGGAAGGTTATTCCCTATACAACTATGGTCACTAAACATGCTTGGTCGGATCCCAATGATCGACCAAACGGGTCGAGTTCGAAAGTCTAAGCGGTTGTTTAGACCGCTTGACTTACGACTCTCTTCCAGCACTAAACTAAAAGTGACGAGCTAAACATGTTGAAACATGTTTACCTAAGTTAGAAAATAGGTTTTGATATCAAAACAAACGATTTTGATACCCAAGAATAGTTTGGTTACAAAATACGCATAAATACGCATTTTGGCCGAAACTATGACTCGTCACTACACCTAATCTACGTGGTAATCAGTAGGTATAGTCACAAGGGACTATAACCATCGTGATTACACTCACGTTGCAAAGTTTGAACGAACTTTGTGTTGACCAATTCGTGGTCAAAGCAGAAAGTCAAACACTGTTTGACTTTCATGCTTGAAAAGCAATAAAAGCACGAAAGAAACTTACAAAGGGTCCAAGCTAGGAAGATTTGAACTCAAAATTTCTCAGGTATGAAGCTTCACAAGGAGAGCTTCAACTTAGAGAAGAAGATTGAGATCAATTGTGAGGAAAATGAAGTGAAGATGGTGGGTATTTATAGAATTCCCACAACCGTTAGGATTGTTCCTCGATAAATGAGCTTCGATCTGGACCTTACAAGTGTGGCACATTGTTTTGGAATACTAGGAGTGTCCCAAAACCATCAAACGGTATTGTAAATGTTACAAAAAGGGCCCTGAACTTCAAGTCGTTTGCGGAAAATTGCTGAAAGTTGCTGAAAATGGATTTTCCTGCCCAGAAGAGGACGTGGCGTCGTGCCATGGCAAAACCATGCAGTGGTGGCGTGACGCCACCATATGCCAGATCCAGAAACTTTCAAAAATTGTCAGCACCAGGATGGATAGAATATCGAGACTTGTGAGATCATTGTACATTTTATCAGCACCAGGATGGATAGAATATCGAGACTTGTGAGATTCGTCCATTACTAAAGTGCGGAGATCATCTTGCTTCGGAATCCACAAACGATCCTTGAAATAGAGTAACCCATCGCCTTTTGTTTCGAGTTTAAGTTCGAGTTGAAGTGGTAGCTTATAGTTCAATAAGCCTTTGGTTACACAAGATCGTCGAGCTTGGAGGACACGAGATTGAATATCAGATAGAGTTCAAACAAAATGAAGCTTGACTCGTTCCTTTCGACTAAGCGCATCGGCTACGACATTCGCCTTACCAGGATGGTAGCGAATTTCACAATCTTAGTCGTTTATGAGTTCAACCCAACATCGTTGCCTCATGTTCAGCTCCTTCTTATTAAGAATATGCTGGAGAATTTTGTGGTCTGTGAAAACCACACACTTCGTGCCATAAAGATAGTGTCTCCAGATTTTAAGAGCGAAAACCACAACACCTAACTCAAGATCATGCGTTGTGTAGTTCTTCTTGTGAACTTTTAGCTGTCTTGATGCTTATGCTATCACTTTGCCTCGTTGCATAAGGACACAACCAAGGCCTAGATTTGACGCGTCACAATAGACAACGAAATCATCATTTCCATCGGGCAAAGATAAAACAGGAGCATCACATAGCTTCCGTTTTAGCGTTTGGAACGCTTCTTCTTGTTTGGGTCCCCACTCAAAAGGCTTATTCTTCTGAGTCAAAGCAGTGAGTGGAACCGCGATCTTCGAGAAATTTGAAATGAATCGACGATAATAACCAGCAAGACCAAGAAAAGAACGAACTTCGGTGGGTGTCGTAGGTGTATTCCAATCCTTAATTGTAGCAATTTTGGATGGATCTACATGAATACCTTGCTTGTTAACAATATGACCCAAAAACTGAACTTCTTTAAGCCAGAATTCACATTTGGAGAATTTGGCGAAAAGTTGTTCCTTCTTCAGAAGTTCCAGTGTAAAATGAAGGTGTTGCTCGTGCTCGGCTCGAGACTTTGAATAGATGAGAATGTCGTTAATGAACACAATGATGAACTTGTCTAAATAAGGTTTACAGACCCTATTCATTAAGTCCATGAAGATAGCTGGGGCATTCGTCAAACCAAAAGGCATGACAGTGAACTCGTAGTGCCCGTATCTCGTACGGAAAGTAGTTTTGGGAAGATGATACCCAGAACGCAGATCTATATTGGAGAAATAAGAAGCACCCTACAGCTGATCAAAGAGATCATCTATTCGTGGTAGGGAATATCGATTCTTGATGGTAAGCTTAATAAGCTCACGATAATCGATACACGTTCGAAAACACCCATCTTTCTTTTTAACAAACAGGACAGGAGCGCCCCAGGGTGAATAGCTCGGTCGGATGAATCCTTTATCAGATAACTCTTGAAGCTGTTTTGATAATTCTTGCATCTCAGATGGTGTAAGACGATAAGGTGCTTTCGCAATCGGGTTGGCATTGGGTACAAGGTCAATATGAAACTCGACTTGACGAACTGGAGGCAAACCAGGTAGCTCATCGGGAAACACTTCTGGATAATCTCGGACAATCGGAATATCTTGAATACACTTGCTCTTGCTCTTTCCTTTCTCCTCGGTGACATGCGCCAGAAAAGCAACATATCTTTTTCGTAAATAACTTTGAGCTTTCGTACACGACATAAGCTTCAAACCTCCAGATGGTTTCTCCCCATCGCTTCAAACCTTGTTTTCAGCCCTCGCTTCGTTTGCATTCAGATTGTACACTCGTCCACAAGCGGGATTCACATTCTCGTTTGCATTGGCATTCGCGTTCACCAACCTCAGGCAGTTGTTGTGGAAGTGACCCATTTCTCCACAATTATAACACGAACCAGGTGGGAATCTACCCACAATTCCCTGAACTTGTGATAGAATCTGAGCAGCTTGATTCTGACCCAAACGATAGATGTTGGCCAGGTTCCCAAGTTTACCACACGTAGTACATTGTTTACAGGCCTGTTGGGCAACATGATGACCATTACATCGAGCACAATGAGGTGTAGTACCAGCATACTGTTTCTTCGCAGGAGGTTGAGCTGGTGGGTTCTGAGCATTCTGTGCAGTTACAACAAAATTTTGGGAAGCCTTGTGCTTCTTCGACTTCTTAGAAGATTCTCCCTTTTTCTTACCCTTACCCTTTCCTTTGTCTTGAACGGTATCGGCCGACTGCTTCTTATCACCCTTGCGGGTCAATTTCCCTTTTCTGACATGAGACTCGGTCAGAGTAGCAGACAATTCATTCGCATGACGAACAGTAGTAGGATTACTGCCAGTCACAATGTCTTGTACATAATAGGGCAGACCATCGATATACCTCTCAATAACCTTCTCTAATGGGGTAACCATAGTGGGACACAACAAACTAAGCTCTTCATAACGATCCATATACGCACGATGTTCTCCCCCATCTTGTTTCAGATCGTCAAATACTCGTTCCAATGCTCTAATCTCATGACGGGGACAAAAATCTTTCATCATGAGAGCTCGAAGCACTTCCCATGTTTTTGCCAGGGCCACATCGGCACCCCTATCACGCAACACACGGTTCCACCATGTAAGAGCACGCTTCTCGAACACACTTGATGCAAATTCATCCTTACGCTCATTCAGACATTACACATGTCTGAATGTGCTCTCGATACTCTCGAACCACTGCAGGAGCGCAGTTGCTCCTTGAGACCCAGAAAACTTTAGCGGTTTAGCCGAATTGAAATTCTTGAAATTACACTGAGCATTGTTGTTGTTATTGTTGTTGTATAATTGATGGATCTGGGTCACTACGTTCGGAAGCACTGCAGCCATTTGTTGAGCGACAAGGGCTGCGACTTCTTCATTAGTTAGGGTTTGTGCATCTCCTCGAGGAGGCATTGTCTAAAAAGAACAAGGAAACATGAGAAACGAGTGAGGTCGACAATTGGGAAAAACAAAAGAGGTATTGAAAACATCGACAAAACACAAGAAGTGCGATCATTTGTTCGTTACCTCGAATAAACAAACGACACGCGGTGACTAATCAAAGTAAATGGGTCAATATAATGTATCGCGAAGACATGCTTTATCCTATAAGTGAACACTCATCCCAAGAGTTCCCAGGTAAGAGTGACTGGTCCGATTATGTGGATTTGTACGAACACTCTAGCCTTAGACAGAAAACTCAGGATACAGGCATCCACCCTTCCAGATTGCACGTGTTCACACTATAAGACCCAAACTTTGACGAGATTTTGGAAACTTAGAGGGTTCAAAACCTTATAAGAAATCATCCTAGAACAGATGATTGTTTTTCAAGGCGGATTTGTTATTGTGTTCTTGTTGTGGTTATCACCTAAGAATAGGTGACGGTATTGTTTTAAAATCTAAACGCAAGTGAACTCACGTTAGGGTCCTAGAAAGTTAAAATCTAAACGCAAGTGAACTCACGTTAGGGTCCTAATTCCCTATAACCATTGGCTCTGATACAAACTCTTCTGTCACACCCCGACCGCGTTAAAACAACGAAACCGCGGCGGAAACGTCGGGGAGTGTTGCAACAGAATTATTGTTTCATAACCATGGATACAAAAGTTTCGTTTTATTGGTAATATTAAATATTAACATTGTCTTAAAGCCAAACAAACAAGTTACACATCGACTATCATTGTTATTAGGTCACTAAGGCCTTGTCCAGATCCTATGTGAGCATGCATCCTAGCAATCAACATCATTCAACAACACCCGAAACATATGTAAAAACAAAGTCAGCAAAGAAATGCTGGCGAGCACATAGGTTTTATGAGATTGTCGGATTCATGGCTTGTTTACATGTTGCAATACCTTATTAAAGACCTTGTTTTGAAAAGTGTATAGTATTGCAACATAATTAACCAACTCAAATCAAGTGGGTTGTAGTTTATAAAATCTTGTAGCCATGATTCTTAACCCCAAAACATTTTTTTTTGTAAACCAAATTGTAAAACATCTCGTAAAAACTTGTTAATAAAACTCGTATGGTTTATATTACTTAGAAAACATCGTTGTGTGACATTGTTTCAAAATCGTTTACCCAAGTGAACTAAATAACCCCACTGTATGTAATATGATGAAAGCACTTATATATAAGAAGTAACAGTGGCGTATCTACCATGTTTTCATCACATTGCACCCGTCCTGTTATCTAAACACTAACCAAAAACCAATCGTTTGTTCAATTTGTTTAACTCGTTTAATTCTTTTAACTCGTTTGAATCGTTCCAAAATCGTTTAACTCGTTTAAATCATTGAAATCATTCTCGTTTTAATTGTCAAAACAACTTTTGGTTGTCTCGCTAATAACATCCAAACCTTCGTAACTCGACTATCTCGCTTCTCGCATTAACAAACCACCAAAGGGTAAGTTAACAATCATAGATTCAGTCGTTACCCACATAACCCCCACACATAACCATGGGTGCAGTCTGATAATGGGATTTGTCAGATCCTATGGTACCATAACCTAATACTGGTCAGCTTGATCAATGTAAATGAATGTTATTCGTTATGTAACTATGTCCAACAAGTTTGTTCACATTATCGAAATCGTTATTTGTTAAATATAAACCATATTAATCATTTTTGAAACCATCGTTAATAACATCGAAATTGTTTAACACATATGAATCACCCCAAAATAATTAAAAATATTAAAATAGGGGAACTACGTACTCACTTAAAGTGCAAAGTATCCTCAGTCTAAAGAACTCAACAAGCTCAGGCAAACCAAGGTAATTCAAGTAGCACCTAGTAATTGAATCACTAGTCAAATAATCGACACCTAAATCGGAAGATCGGATAGAATGAGGTCTTGTAAACCAAATGAGTATTGGGACTCAGGTGATATGGTTTAACAAAGCCAACATACTAAATCGAAACCTAACTTAAGTGCTTTCGACCCGTTACAACCCATTAAGGTAGCTCACGCTACATTAACGCGTCGTTCACGCAAAGCGCGTTTGAGACGCCTAACTAGTCCTATGACAAGTATTATATGTCTAAACATGTTTAAATATGTTGCATAATTAGTTATGTGACAAAAGTTTAGGTTGCATATGCTTAAAACTTAATTAAGCATGAAAAGGGCATTTTGGTCATTTTTCCTAAGGCATATAAACTACCTATCATACAACTAATTAAACCTAAGAGACCATAAGGTATAACCTCGGAAGGTTATTCCCTATACAACTATGGTCACTAAACATGCTTGGTCGGATCCTGATGATCGACCAAACGGGTCGACTTCGAAAGTCTAAGCGGTTGGATAGACCGCTTGACTTACGACTCTATACAAGCACTAAGTTAGAAAATAGGTTTTGATATCAAAACAAACGGTTTTGATACCCAAGAATAGTTTGGTTACAAAATACGCATAAATACGCATTTTGGCCGAAACTGTGACTCGTCACTACACCTAATCTACGTGGTAATCAGTAGGTATAGTCACAAGGGACTATAACCATCGTGATTACGCTCACGTTTCAAAGTTCGAACGAACTTTGTGTTAACCAATTCGTGGTCAAAGCAGAAAGTCAAACACTGTTTGACTTTCATGCTTGAAAAGCAATAAAAGCATGAAAGAAACTTACAAAGGGTCCAAGCTAGGAATATTTGAACTCAAAATTTCTCAGGTATGAAGCTTCACAAGGAGAGCTTCAACTTAGAGAAGAAGATTGAGATCAATTGTGAGGAAAATGAAGTGAAGATGGTGGGTATTTATAGAATTCCCACAACCGTTAGGATCGTTCCTCGATAATTGAGCTTCTATCTGGACCTTACAAGTGTGGCACATTGTTTTGGAATACTAGGGTTGTCCCAAAACCATCAAACGGTATTGCAAATGTTACAAAAAGGGCCATGAACTTCAAGTCGTTTGCTGAAAATTGCTGAAAGTTGCTGAAAATGGAGTTTTTCTGCCCAGATGAGGCCGTGGTGTCGTGCCACGGCAAAACCATGTAGTGGTGGCGTGACGCCACCATATGCCAGATCCAGAAACTTTTGAAAATTGTCAGTTTTGGTCCCTACAACTCATTTAGGCCATTTTTAATGTGTTTAAACCCTGTTAACCCATTTTCAAGGCTCAACAAGGATGTTAAGGCATAGGGAACATGAAATATGCTCAAAACGATCCAAATTAAGCGGTGAATGATATTTTTGTATTCCAAACATTAAAATTAGATATTCTAATGATTATAAAAATTTTTGGATGTCCGGATATATTCAGAACGTAAGATATGCGCGAAAATGCAAACTTATGCACTTTTTGACGCTTTTAGTCCCTATTGATCAAATAAGTTTATTTTCGCAAACCTAACCCCTCAAAGCCTATTTCTAAGCTATGTAAAGGAGAATTAGGGTATGTTTAACTTATGATCAAGTTCCAGAACATTCGAAACAGAACAGATCGGCATACTTTCACAGTTTGACACAAATAGTCCCTGCGATCGAATAAACTTGATTTTAACACACTAAACCATCCAAAACCTATTTCTAAGTTATGTAGAGGTTATTTAAGGTATGTTACGCCTATGTCACTATTCCGGAGTGGTTGTCACGTTAAACTGACTGCGTTTACGCATCGGTTTGCGTATAACCTTCCAGAAAGCGATTTAAAGCTTGAAATCGGAATCGAATCAAATCGTAATATCATCAAATACACACATAATAACACCAAGACACATTTTCTTATATTATACATCGATTACAAAGCATAGTTGTTACAATTCCCGAGCTGAACGTGTCAGCTAGTATACCCAAGGTAAAAGCAAACAGTGGAATATGTGACGAATAAAACACTATTTTTGGATTTTTTTTATCTATTTTACTAAAAACTTAACACTAAACACTTTGCGCACGCCTCCCCAGCAACGGCGCCATTTTGATGTCTGTCGTTAAGAACATGCAAAAACCAACTAACTCTATAGGTAGGGTAAGTCGGATATCGAACCAGAGGAGGATTGTGGAAAGTGTCACGATGCTAAGTACTGATTAACTATTACTGAAAAGTAAAACTCAGCTGATGGTTTGATTGTTTGATTACTAGCGAATTACGAAAATACGAGGTTGTGATCAATAGGAGAAACAATGGTTCCTCCGGATTTCAGATTCAAAGCGAATTTCAGTTATGTGTTTGATTGCTACAATTACATAGACATAATTGTATGACCTGATTAATCGATTGTGATAACCTAAAGACTACTTACTTCGATTGCAACACAACGGAAGGTTATCATATAAGTTACCAATTGCAATTATTAACCCTAACCCTTATCAAATGTATCCCAATTACTAGAACTCTCGGGAATTGAATGAATTCGAATTAAGAATTAAAATAAAGGGAATCGTTTACAATTAATTAATTCAAATCAACCAGTAACAAGCATCGAATGCTTAGATTATCGGATTTAACAATAATTCAAAAACATAAACCTAATCGCTTTCAAGAATCCTCCACCCGGAGGACACCACGAAGAGTTTTAGCCGCTCATCTCAGTCGAACGATCTTCAAATGCTTGATTTTCGGTTGAAATCATGATCGGTGTGATTGAATTTGCGAAGAATATGATGAACCCACGTGAAAAACTCCAAACTTTGACATCTTTGATCTCCAATATTCGTTCCCCAAGTGTTTGATATGAACTAGGCTTTTTAGAAATCTTTAAAATACCCCAACACTCCAAAATTCGCGTTTTTCCATCTTACAGACCGTAAGCTACGGTCCTGGACCGTAAGCTACGGTACAGACTTTCTGGTCACATGGCAGATCCCTTCAAACACTGGTTTCTTCATAACTTTTTCGTTTTAGCTCCGTTTTACGCACCGTTTTCACCCACGTTTTCGTAATTCTGCCCTCTATCATTTTATCTCTTAAGATGTTTAATTTCACTCCATTGTTTTCCTCAAAACACGTCCAATCTTTGTGTTTAACCTACAAAACACCATTTTCTCGTAGTTATTCAACTCCACACATATAAACGATCAAATATGCATAAGGTTAGACATTAAACACATATAAATCACATTCCTAAACCCATCCATCAAAACCCTAAAACAAAATCATAATTGAAAATATCAAAAGATACTACAATTGTAGTCAAAAGATTCCAAATATGGAGCACCACTTTCGAAGACGAGCCTTCATCTCTTTGTCTTTGTCTATACGGTGGTACTAACCTGAGCTCTCAAGGTCTCGCACTAACCCATATACATATATCAATTAGGTATATTCACATGTAAGATGAAATCTAGGGAATCTTGATACGGGAGTATATTCTGAGGTGGTGAACACAGTTAAGTCAAGTTCTAAGACACCTAATTACCATATCTTGAAACAATTGAAACATGTGTAGAGGTTTAAGTGGACAAACAATACTGACAATCTTGGTGAATTTGTTTAAAACTTAATGTTTATCAGATCAACGGTATTAGTGACATATCTTAAAAACTAATATGATCCTCTTACACCAACTCAGGAAAAATATGTCTGTAAATATGTTTGTACATAGTTATATTTCATTTCTAGAAAACAAAAAGATTTTCAGTGTGTTTAAGCATAAAGTTTGGAAAATACAAAAAATATTTTATTTCATCTTATTTTCGACTACCGATGACGGAATAGTGATCTTTTAAAATCCAAAGCTATATGATAGAATCTGAAGCACAACGCGCTGAGAGTCAATCTGAAATGAAAAAATGATTTGAAAAGTAGTTTGAACTTAACATTGTTTGAAAAACATGAGTTTGCTCATCAAAGTGATTAATTGTTAGGATCGGAGGCTCTCATGATTGTGTTTGCTTGTAATAAATGAACAGTTAATAAACATGATTCAATGAGTTATGCAGCGGAAATGAATACAAACTTTGTAAACACAATCAAAGAGGAAAATGGTTTTGATAAACACATGCTTTTCATCAGTCAAAAGGTTACAAAGCAAATCAAAAGATTACAAAGCAGGCTTACAAACTAAACTCCCCCTCATCCTGATACTCCATGGTTGATTGCACACAAGATGAAAGGATTGGACTAGAGGAGAAGAACTCGCTCAGTCAATCAAATGTAACAGTACAGGGTACTGCTCCATTTATAGGCAAACCAAACCACTGAAGCATCTCAGCTGACACCACCATGAAAGTGACATCTAACAACCTGTAACCACTGTTCCTATACAAACAGTGCTAATCTTAACCACTGACTTTATACAAAACAAGTTACACACTAAACTACTGCTTTCTCCTTTCATCAGTGCTTTCCTCAAGTTTGATCAGTCCTTGAGTGGGCAGTCCTTTAGCATTAGTAGATTGAACCAGGAGTGTTTACTTCTTAGCAGTCTTCAGGGCTTCATTAGCAGTTTGAAGGACAGCAGCTGTTGTATACGGACAGTGGATAGAGGACCATCAGATGTTATAGCCACTTTCAAGGGGAAAGCTTAATACAAACAGCTGCTTATTATGAATCCACAATTGTGATCCGGTTTTGGCTTTTATTATCTGTTCCTTTGGTAGGGTTCAATCCCAACAATCTCCCCCTGGAACAGATAATGCCAAAACCCTTCATTATTCTGGATTTTTTATTGTCTCATCAGAAGTTCCTTAGCTTGTCTTTTAAATTCCACTTCAAAGTCCTTGGAACTTGAGTCATCCTCATCCCTGCACAGTGTGAGTTCAAGGAGATCTTCAACACCAAGGCCTAGTGCTTGTTTCCTTGATATGTACTTCACTTCACCATTGGATCTGATCATAGTCAATACATGGGTCTTTTGATCAGACGTCCATTTTAGTATTTCTGAACCCAATGGGTTTCTTGGGGGAGATTTATTGACTGATGAGTTGGGAGATTTTGGCCTTGTAAAGATTTGTAAAGCAGTATCCTGAGCTTTTTCTAGTTCAGAATTTTCAGACATTTGTTTGAAAGCCTTTTCTATGACTTCATTTGCTGCAACTATATCTTCTGCAACTTCTCTTTCAATCTGCTCTTGTCTCTTTCTTTGATCTAGCTCAATGTCTGAGATATCTGCTGATGTGTTTGGTGATGATGATTTGTTCAGTACCTTTTTGGCAAGGTCCTGAAGTTTTGCTAATCTATCTTCATTTAAAGCCATTTTATTGATGGCTTCTTTAAAGTACTCAGCTTCTTTTTCTTTTTCTTCTGCATTGGTCAGCTATTTCCTCTTTTCTTGGTTTATCACAATGATAGAGGTGTCTGATGATGTGAACAGTGGTTTAGGATAAATGACCCGTTTTGGCTCTTTGATGTGACAACCCGAACTTTCAAGGTCAGTATCTCTTTGTCACGTGATCCTGTTTCTTTTATTCCTTTTCACATTCCGTACGCTGATAAAAATAAGAATTACACATGTGACGGTAATATAATTAGTAAACGTTAAATATGCTAGGGTATATGTCTTTAATTGGGCCAAAAATTGTGTTAAGATTAGGATTGGGCAGCCGCAGCCCTTCCCCTTGGTCCACATAAAATCTCAGTTTTAGTTGTTGGGCTTAACCCAGTAATCAGCCTAATAGGAATGCACCGCCCAAGTTTGTAGTATATAGGTACAGAATATTGTAACTTTGGTCACAAGAAATTCAAATCCAACCCTACCTATTCTCTAAGTTTCGCACGACAATAGGAGGTTCCTTCCCCTTCGAGGCTTCATCTCTTGGATCGAGTAATTAGGTTAGTGAGACCATATTCATATCGATTCCTGCATGATGATACTGTTTATGTGAAATCTTAATTCAGCGAATTATGAATGCATGATCTATGAGTAAATGTTGCTGTAGGATCCTAGGAATTGTTGTAATTTGTGAAAATCCTAGACATAATGATTGTGAATACTGATTTTTCTCTGAATTTGCACATGATTTTATAAAGTGCACATGAGTTCATAGATTGTACATAATCTACGGTTTGCATGTGATCCATTATTCAACCTAACATTAGTCAAACCCACCAAACTAATCGGTCCAATAACCTCTTGAGGTGATTAACAGTTGTTGGCCATGATTGATTATTTGGATAATAGTAATTATGAATTGATTAAATTAATTTAATTATTTAATACACTGTGTAACCTAAATGATAAATAAGATTTAGTTTAATTTAGTTTAGTAAATGGATTGTTATTGGTTATTAAATGGGCCGCACACACAACTGTTGAACACATGTATAAATTAATTTTATAAATCTAGACCACACAATATTGCTAAACCACCAAATCATTGGGTTGCAACCTTTATTTGGGATGCACTTGATTGGGCCGGAGTTTTAAGGTTTAGGGACCTAGTTAACAATTAGGAAACATTCATGTTTATGTAGTTGGGCCGATTGGTTTGGGAAATAGGTAACATGCCAAAGATTTTTGGTATAGGGGCTTAGATATCAGGGAAGAAACATGTTGTGATTGTGCATGAATAATACTAACAGGTTATGAGGAAGTAGAGAATTATTTAGGATGTGAAAGTTGGATTGGGCCCATGCTGTTAAAAGTGTAAATGGGTTGGGCCTCCCATATATGATGTACGGTAGCATGGACCATGCCGCACACGGCACACCCTGGTGAGCCTGGAGTGCGATTGGGCCGCGTAACATTTGAGCACATCCGGGTTGGGCCAGCGGAGGTTAGGCCAAGTGGTCACTTAAGAACACTTGATTGATCTGATGTTTGTTGTATATGTCGAACTAGATTGTGTAATATGTGATATTGTTCAAGTAATTTGATCAAGTATGTGTGGTTATATGAAACGTGACCTATGTGCTACTTGAATACGTGATTAATGGTATGTGAATCTGATTAGACGTAATACATATGATAGGACGTGATTGAATAGAGTATATTGACAAATAAATTATCTGCCAAGCAAATCGAGGTGAGTTCACACTTTCTACAAGGCATGGGATTCCCGGTGGTTTGGGAATGGGTTAATAAACTAAAACGGAACCTACATATCCTCCTTGGGTAGGATATGTACGGCCATCCTCCTTGGGTAGGATGCCACCATAAATCCTGCGTATTCTCCTTGGGTAGAACTACGTACGTTCGTCCTCCTTGGGTAGGACAACAACCTTAAACTTACTAGAAAAAAATCTATCATGAAGTCCCTCATTCTTATATCGACTTAATCGCCGAGGCCGATGGCGAGCGGGTCATTAGTTAATAGCGCTATTAGGTTTGACAAACCTCACACCGTGTCGTTCGAACGGGCGTGTACTAATGGACTATGGCAAACTGTCAGTGATGATAGACACTAATGTAGGGCACAACTTATCTTCGTTAGTAGTCGATATGGTAACGGTCTAGTGGTTCACATGGGGAAGCCCCCACTGATTATGGGTATGGTTTGGGAAACAAAGATACTGGTTAACTCCTGGTTTACGAAACAACTTATGGTTTTCAAACCAACTTTCAAACTAAACAACCAACTGTGAACTCGCTCAATTTTGTTGTTGACTCATTGTTACATGCCTTGCAGGTCGTTAGGTACTTTTGGAGCTTGCACGAGCAGGAGGGGTCGTTGTGGAGCATGGATGGTTGTGTACCATGTTACATTTAAACTTATTGAACTTATATTTTGGTTTTACACCGCTATTTAACTTGAACTTGGTTAACTCGTTTTTGAACACCAATTATATTGTGTGGTTGGATTTTATTTATTTTAATTACATTGTTCAATATGATTGGTGGCTTGATCCTGGTCAGTCACGCCTCCATGCGGTGATACTCCGCTTGTGGATTTTCGAGGTGTGACAGATTGGTATCAGAGCCATTGGTTATAGTGAACTTGGTTTTGAAAATGGGAAAAGCTTTTTGGTAAAACCAGGCTATAACCTGTACAGTGCTCAACGATCCACAACGACGCTTTGCTCTACGTGCAAGGCTCAACACTATAGGTGATATGATTTATGTTTGTATTGCTTACTTGTTAATTACATAGTACATTGATCATAGTATGCTTAGATAAATGTAACAACTACTTCTTGAAACACATGCGTGTTTACTCTCTTCTGTTATCGCACTTTCGCATTAACCTTTCTCACACATGTTTCCTTTGATATGAAGATCATGGGTGGACGTGTTAACCTAACTCAAGCCCAGCTAATGGCTTTGATCAATGAACAAGTTACAGCAGCACTCGTAGCTGCTCAGGCAGGAGGTATAACCTTCCATCGCAACTTACTCTAGAGTCTTTAGATCCTACTTTCATAAACCAACACTTGTGCTTAACTTTGTTTATTCTTACACACACGACAGGTCAACACGCTCAGCCTCCTGCGTGTACTTTCAAAACTTTTATGGACTGCCGACCTACTACTTTCAACGACACTGAAGGAGCTGTAGGTCTCCTCCACTGGTTTGAGAAGCTCGAGTCTGTCTTCGAGATGTGTGAATGCCCTGTGGCACGTAGGGTGAAATATGCCACTGGTACTCTCGAGGGCATAGCGCTCACGTGGTGGAACGGTCAGGTTCAAATGCTATGGATAGTTGCTGCTAATGCCACCCCATGGAATGATTTCAAGGAACTGATCAAAGAAGAGTACTGTAATCGTGATGATATTCACAAGTTGGAAGTCGAGTTCTTCAACTTGAAGATGACAGGGTCGGAAATTGAAGCGTACACGAAAAGATCAAACGAGCTGGCAATCTTGTGTCCTACTATGGTAGACCCTCCTATCAAGCGCATCGAGCTGTACCTCAAAGGTTTAGTGCCAGAGATCCAGAGTCATGTGACCGCAGCAAACCCCGCCACTATCCAGCAAGCTATTCGTGTGGCTCATCGTATCACCGATCAGGCTGTCGAGCAGAACAGACTGCCCAAGTGCATTGGTACTGCTACTGCTACTACTTCTGATGCCCCTAGTGACAACAAGCGCAAATGGGATGGAGTCTCAAGCAAGGGTTCAACATCAGCTCAGTCTCAGTCTCAGCAGCGAAAGACTGATGACTACCAGAGTCCTGGTCAGCAATCTTCTGGTAGTCAAGGGCAGGGTGGATAGAGGGGAAACCACCCCAAGTGCAACTGATGCAACAGGCATCATAGTGGGCAGTGCAACAAATGGTCGTTGTCTGAGGTGTAACAAGTTTGGTCATGAAGCAAAGGATTGCAGGGGCGCACGACCCATGAATCAGAATCGTCAACAGCAACAGCAGGCTCCACAGAATCCGCCGCAGCAACCGCATGGTAACAGGGGATGCTTTCAGTGTGGTGTTGAAGGTCATTTCAAGAGAAACTGCCTTCAGTTGAACCAGAATCAGAATAACAACAACAATCAGGGAAACGGAAACAACAATGGGGGTAAAAACGGGGGAAACAATGGAGGCAATGGTGCCAGGGGGTGAGCTTTTGTGATTGGTTAGGATGATGCAAGGAATGATCCCAACGTCGTGATGGGTAAGTTTTTACTGGATGGCTTTTACGTTAATGTTTTATTTGATTTCGGTGCCGATACTAGTTATGTGTCTCTAAAGGCTAGTTAAATGCTTAAGCGCGTCCCAACACTTTTGAACACCAATCACATAGTAGAACTAGCAAACAGTAAAAGTCTAGAGGCCACACACATAGTTAAGGGTTGTAATCTCGTCTTAGCTGGTCAAACCTTCTCTATCGACCTCATTCCTATTGTTTTGGGTAGTTTCGACATTGTTGTTGGTATGGATTGGTTATCGCAACATCGAGCAGAGATCCTTTGCAAGGAAAAGATTTTTCACATTCCTCGTTCAAATGGAGAACCTTTAGTGATTCATGGCGACAAGAGTGGTGCTGTTGTGGGCATCATTTCTTTCCTTAAGGCCCAAAAGTGTTTGCGAAAGGGCCACACTTCTATTCTAGCCCTCGTGACTGACACCTCAAAGAAAGAGAAGAAGATGGAAGACATTCCAGTCGTACATGACTTTCCTAAGGTATTTCCTGAGGAATTAGCAGGTCTTCCACCCCACCGTTAGGTTGAGTTTCAAATCGAGCTAGCTCCTGGAGCAGCACCAATAGCTCGAGCACCCTATCGCTTAGCTCCGTCGGAACTTGAAGAACTGTCCACGCAACTACAAGAGCTTTTGGACAAGGGTTTTATTCGTCCTAGCTCTTCGCCCTGGGGAGCTCCAGTGCTATTTGTGAAAAAGAAAGACGGTACTTTCAGAATGTGTATTGACTATCGCGAACTCAACAAGGTGACTGTGAAGAATCGCTATCCTCTTCCGCGCATTGATGACTTATTCGACCAGCTGCAAGGGTCAAGTTTCTACTCCAAGATTGATCTGAGGTCAGGTTACCATCAACTGAGAGTTCGAGACGAGGATATCACTAAGACAGCGTTCAAAACTCGGTATGGGCATTGCGAGTTTTTAGTTATGCCTTTCGGATTGACGAATGCACCTGCGGTCTTCATGGATCTTATGAACAGAGTGTGCAAGCCCTATCTGGATAAATTCATTATTGTTTTCATCGACGACATCTTGATCTATTCTAAGAGTCAGGAGTAACACGAGAAGCACCTGAGACTTATTTTGGAACTCCTTCGAGCAGAACAGTTGTATGCCAAATTCTCGAAATGTGACTTCTGGCTTCGCGAAGTTCACTTTCTAGGCCACGTGGTAAACAAGGATGGGATTCATGTTGATCCATCCAAGGTTGATTCGATCAAGAACTGGCCTCCACCCCGTACACCAATAGAAATCCGCCAATTCTTGGGTTTGGCAGGCTACTACAGAAGGTTCATCAAGGATTTCTCCAAGATTGCGCAACCTCTCACTTCACTAACTAAGAAAGGCGTTACCTATGATTGGGGTGATGCACAGGAATCTGCATTTCAGCACTTAAAAGATAGACTTTGTAGCGCACCAATTCTCTCATTGCCAGAGGGCACATACGATTTTGTGTTTTATTGCGACGCATCCATTCAGGGTCTTGGTTGCATGTTGATGCAACGGGATTAAGTCATTGCTTATGCATCGCGCCAACTTAAAATTCACGAAAGGAATTACACTACACACGATCTGGAGCTAGGAGCTGTTGTTTTTGCACTTAAGATATGGAGACATTACCTGTACGGTACCAAGTGCACCATTTACACCGATCACAGGAGTCTCGAGCATATCTTCAAGTAAAAGGAGTTGAACATGCGACAACGTCGTTGGGTCGAGCTCTTGAATGACTACGAATGCGCGATCAAGTACCATCCGGGCAAAGCCAATGTTGTGGCCGACGCCCTCAGTGGAAAGGATACTACACCTAAACGCGTGTGTGCATTAGAACTTACCATCCAATCTAGTCTTCCTACACAAATACGAGATGCTCAGGTTGAAGCGTTGAAAGCAGAGAACGTCAGGGCAGAGTCCCTACGTGGATCAAGGAAACGATTAGAACAAAAGGAAGACAGCGCTTACTACGTTACAGAGCGCATTTGGGTCCCACACTATGGAAACTTATGCGAGCTGGTGATGGATGAAGCACATAAGTCTTGATACTCGGTACATCCTGGTTTGGATAAGATGTACCACGACATAAAGACTACATACTGGTGGCCTAGCATGAAAGCACACATAGCAACCTACGTTAGCAAATGTTTGACTTGTGCGAGAGTCAAGACTGAATATCAGAAACCATCAGGCCTACTCCAACAACCAGAGATACCACAATGGAAATGGGAGCAAATTTCCATGGATTTCGTTACTGGCCTGCCTAGATCTCAACGTGGAAATGACACTATTTGGGTGATAGTGGATCGATTGACTAAGTCTGCACACTTTTTGGCTATCAAAGAAACAGACAAGTTCTCTACTATAGCAGACGTCTATTTAAAGGAAGTGGTTTCGAGGCACGGGGTGTCAACCTCTATTATTTCCGATCGTGATGCGCGTTTTACTTCTGAACTGTGGCAAGCAATGCATAAGTCCTTTGGCTCATGTTTAGACATGAGCACCGCTTATTATCCACAGACGGATGGGCAGTCTGAACGCACCATCCAAACCCTTGAAGACATGCTGAGGGCATACGTGATTGATTTGGGCAATGGTTGGGAAAAACATCTCCCGTTAGTGGAGTTTTCATATAACAACAGTTACCACACCAGTATTCAGGCCGCTCCGTTTGAGGCATTGTACGGGCGTAAATGCCGATCACCTCTTTGCTGGGCAGAAGTTGGTGACAGCCAGATCACGGGTCTAGAACTTGTTTTAGACACAACGGAAAGGATTGCCCAGATACGACAGCGAATGGCGGCAGCTCGGGATCGTCAGAAAAGCTACGCTGATAAGCGCAGGAAACCACTCGAATTCCAGGTTGGGGATCGAGTGCTACTCAAAGTCTCACCTTGGAAAGGTGTAGTTCGTTTTGGCAAACGAGGCAAACTTAACCCGCGATATGTCGGACCGTTAGAAATCGTTGAGAAAATTGGTAAAGCCGGTTACAAGTTGAACCTACCCGCAGAACTCAGTGGAGTTCACAACGTATTTCATGTGTCAAATCTGAAGAAGTGTCTGTCAGATGAGACCCTCATAGTTCCTCTCAAGGAGCTCACTATCGACGATCAGCTGCGATTCGTCGAGGAACCAGTAGAGATTACTGACCGAGATGTTAAGATTCTCAAACACACCAGAATACCTCTTGTTCGAGTTCGTTGGAACTCCCGTCGTGGCTCAGAGTTCACCTGGGAACGAGAAGACCAAATGAAACACAAGTATCCCCAGTTGTTCGAGAAAAGTGCAACCACTGCTGAGGCTGACAGGGTCGGCCCGCATGGCTTATCAATCTTGGCTAAGCCCTAGGGCCACCAAAAAACAAGGGCCTCCAATTTTATTTCCTTTCATATATTAGACTTGTTTTTTGCCATTTAAACAACGTTTCTAGGCCCAAGATTTAGGATTTACACTAGGAGTCTTCATTGTCCATGCACACAAGACCTCAAGCCTCGTTACTTACGGCGTCTTTTGAGTAACCATGTGAAACTGATTGCGGATTGAGCAAAATTAGGGCCAAGATTGGGAAAAATCATCGCTATGGTTATTCAGTGTCTCAAATCTCAATCTGAATTCCTTTATACCAATTCAATAGACTATGACTTTGTAGTTCGCTAAGGGCCTCCAAAAATGTTGGAACGGTTCTGGGGGCTGAAGCTACTGCGGAATTTCAGGACGAAATTCCAAACCAACAGGGGGATGATGTGACATCCCAGGAAAACCAGGAAACCACGCAACCTATCTATCTTCGTCAGCAACTACGTGCTAAATTTCACGACGAAATTTCTTTCAACTTGGGGATGATGTGACAACCCGAACTTTCAAGGTCAGTATCTCTTTGTCACGTGATCCTGTTTCTTGTATTCCTTTTTCACATTCCGTACGCTGATAAAAATAAGAATTACACATGTGACGGTAATATAATTAGTAAACGTTTAATATGCTTGGGTATATGTCTTTAATTGGGCCAAAACTTGTGTTAAGATTAGGATTGGGCAGCCGCAACCCTTCCCCTTGGTCCACATAAAATCTCAGTTTTAGTTGTTGGGCTTAAGCCCAGTAATCGGCCTAATAGGAATGCACCGCCCAAGTTTGTAGTATATAGGTACAAAATATTGTAACTTTGGTCACAAGAAATTCAAATCCAACCCTACCTATTCTCTAAGTTTCGCACGACAACAGGAGGTTCCTTCCCCTTCGAGGCTTCATCTCTTGGATCGAGTAATTAGGTTAGTGAGACCATATTCATATCGATTCCTGCTTGATGATACTGTTTATGTGAAATCTTGATTCAACGAATTATGAATGCATGATCTATGAGTAAATGTTACTGTAGGATCCTAGGAATTGTTGTAATTTGTGAAAATCCTAGACATAATGATTGTGAACACTGATTTTTCTCTGAAGTTGCACATGATTTTATAAAGTGCATATGAGTTCATAGATTGTACATAATCTACGGTTTGCATGTGATCCATTATTCAACCTAACATTAGTCAAACCCACCCAAACTAATCGGTCCGATAACCTCTTGAGGTGATCAACAGTTGTCGGCCATGATTGATTATTTGGATAATAGTAATGATGAATTGATTAAATTAATTATTTAATACACTGTGTAACCTAAATGATAAATAAGATTTAGTTTAATTTAGTTTAGTAAATGGATTGTTATTGGTTATTAAATGGGCTGCACACACAACTGTTGAACACATGTATAAATTAATTTTATAAATCTGGACCACACAATATTGCTAAACCACCGAATCATTGGGCTGCAACCTTTATTTGGGATGCACTTGATTGGGCCGGAGTTTTAAGGTTTAGGGGCCTAGGTAACAATTAGGAAACATACATGTTTATGTAGTTGGGTCGATTGGTTTGGGAAATAGGTAACAGGCCAAAGATTTTTGGTATAGGGGCTTAGTTATCAAGGAAGAAACATGTTGTGATTGTGCATGAATAATACTAACAGGTTATGAGGAAGTAGAGAATTATTTAGGATGTGAAAATTGGATTGGGCCCATTCTCTTAAAAGTGTAAATGGGTTAGGCCTCCCATATGTGATGTACGGTAGCATGGACCAGGCCGCACACGGCACACCCTGGTGAGCCTGGAGTGCGATTGGGCCGTGTAACATTTGAGCACATCCGGGTTGGGCCAACGGAGGTTAGGCCGAGTGGTCACTTAAGCACACTTGATTGATCTGATGTTTGTTGTATATGTCGAACTAGATTGTGTAATATGTGATACTGTTCATGTAATTTGATCAAGTATGTGTGGTTATATGAAACGTGACCTATGTGCTACTTGAATACGTGATTAATGGTATGATAATCTGATTAGACGTAATACCTATGATAGGACGTGATTGAATAGAGTATATTGACAAATAAATTATCTGCCGAGAAAATCGAGGTGAGTTCACACTTTCTACAAGGCATGGGATTCCCGATGGTTTGGGAATGGGTTAATAAACTAAAACAGAACCTACATATCCTCCTTGGGTAGGATATGTACGGTCATGCTCCTTGGGTAGGATGCCACCATAAATTCTGCGTATTCTCCTTGGGTAGAACTACGTACGTTCGTCCTCCTTGGGTAGGACAACAACCTTAAACTTACTAGACAAAACTCTATCATGAAGTCCCTCATTCTTATATCGACGTAATCGCCGAGGCCGATGGCGAGCTGGTCATTAGTTAATAGCGCTATTAAGTTTGACAAACCACACACCGTGTCGTTCGAACGGGCGTGTACTAATGGACTGTGGCAAACTGTCAGTGATGATAGACACTGATGTAGGTCACAACTTATCTTCATTAGTAGTCGATATGGTAACAGTCTAGTGGTTTCCATGGGGAAGCCCCCCACTGATTATGGGTATGGTTTGGGAAACAAAGATACTGGTTAACTCCTGGTTTACGAAACAACTTATGGTTTTCAAACCAACTTTCAAAACTAAACAACCAACTGTGAACTCGCTCAATTTTGTTGTTGACTCGTTGTTACATGCCTTGCAGGTCGTTAGGTACTTTTGGAGCTTGCACGAGCAGGAGGAGTCGTTGTGGAGCATGGATGGTTGTGTGCCATGTTACATTTAAACTTATTGAACTTATATTTTGGTTTTACGTTTTTATGCTTCCGCTATTTAACTTGAACTTGGTTAACCCGTTTTTGAACACCAGTTATATTGTGTGGTTGGATTTTATTTATTTTAATTACATTGTTCAATATGATTGGTGGCTTGATCCTGGTCAGCGCCTCCATGAGGTGATACTCCGCTTGTGGATTTTGGGGGTGTGACATTTTTGTTCAGGCTTCTTTGGTGAATTAGGATCTGTCACTTTTCTTCTTTTCAGACTTTCATAAGCCTCATCTGTATACTGCTTTGTCCATTTTGCTATGGCTTTAGCAGTATACACCTTTGCATCCACCAACTCCTGTTTCTTTCTTTTGTACTCAGATGTAAGGTCAGCAATGAGCTTTTTGTATTTGCTCCAGTTTGGAGCTGTCCTCTTCTTGCTTGGATCATTTTTTATTCTTTCAATTATGATTGCCTCATGCTTTAAAGCAACTATTGGCCATTCTTCGAATTGTTTTTCTTCAGCTGGATATAATTTTTCTTTCATGATGTATGCAAGATATTCTTTTCTCATTTCTTTTCGTAGATCAGCTTTGGGTGGTAAATTTGACATTTCTTTGCTCAGATCTACTACATATTCTTCCATCTGTTTGACTTTAGTGAGCAAAAATTCCATTTTTTCAGAAATGGCTTTATCACTTTGATCTTCACATTCAAGTTTGGCTCTTATCTTAGCCTGCCTTGCTTTGAGCTTGAGATATTCATCCATGTTTTCTGGGATTATGAAGCCTATGAGAGAAGGAAATCTTCTTTTTGAAGGATCATCCTCAGTGTAGAATTGTCTCATCTCATTTTTTACAGCTTCCAGTTCCAGTGGATATTTTGCAGCAATAGGATCATATTTGTCATCATTTGCCTGAGTAACTTTTCTTTTTCTGGTGTAAGTTTTTTCCAGTGAAGGAGTGCTTTTGGGTGATTCCTTAATTGGAGTGAAAATGGCTTAAAGTAAAGTGAGAGTGCTTGGACTGACAGGTGTTGAGACAACCGGTGTTTAAATAAATGTTGTCATTACACCAGATGTTGTAACATATGATCTCTTCTGCTTTTTAGCAGGAGGTGATGGTGGTGATGTGACATTGATGAGAGCAGTGGTGGATGGCTGGCAAACAGCTGTTGAAACGACTGGTGTTTCAACCTCTGTTGTCATTACAGCTACTGATGTGTCAGTAGATGTCTTCTACTTTTGAGCAGGTGGTAATTTGGTGGGTGGTGATGTAGTTTTAGGTTGTGATGGTAGGACAGTGGTTGTAGTGTGTGTTGTAGTGGTGTGTGTTGAAGAGATGGCAGCTGATTGGCTAGCAGTTTTTGAAACCACTGACATATCAACTGTTTGGGTGGAAGTTTGAGATTTTGTGGTTTGAGGTTTGGAGCCTTTTGGAGGTGGTTTGGAGGCAAGCTTTGTTGGTCTGGATGGTATGGATTTGGGTTGCCTCACTTGTCTAGTGGGCTTCTTCTTTTCATCCTTAGGATTTTCATCATCCTTTGGCTCAGAAGTACCATGTGCATTCAGCTCTATGTAAGCTCTTTTCTCCTGTTCCCACCTGGCTTTATCCTTAGCCTCTCTATCTCTTTTAACACTTGCTTTTGCTTCTGCAAGTGCATTGGTGGTCTCATCAATTTTCTTGCTACCATCTGGCAAAGGAATATTTTTGGTCATGTTTTCTTTTTCTGGTTCAATATAGAGGCCATTTTCTATTCCTTTCTTCCTCCACTGATTTATTTTCTCCCCCTTTTTGGCATTATCTGGAGGGGGATTATCAATGAAGAGTACAGTGGGAGGAGCTTTGCCAGTGGTGTTCAGGATGTGGGCCTTTATAGCCTTGATGTCTGCTTGAGTATCTTTGAACCTGGACTCCATCATGTTTCTCAGCTCTTGAACATGTATAGCATATTGCTGATCAGCCATTTGTCTTTGGTGTTGGAGCAGGGGTTGGAAAAAGTTCCACAACTCATTTGTAGCAGGTGCCTGTGGTGGAGCAGGTGCTTGAGCTGGAACAGCAGTGGATTGTGCATTTTGAGCTTTTAACAGTTGTTGCACCATATCCTTTATTTCAGCAACAGATGTCTCAAAATTTTCAACTCTACCCGTCAATACCTGATATTTTGAATCATCATCCAAATTAATGGAATCATCTGGTTCCCCACCAGCAGTGGTTGTATCAATGTGTGACTTAGGAACTGAGTCCCAAAAATCATTCATTGATGCCCCTTGTTCTTGCTTCTGGGGTCCTCTTTCTTCAACACTTGATAACCTTTTTAGGGTACCAGTGGTCAAAACAAACTCACTAGTGGTTACCAGAGGTGCTATGGAAGAAATTGCCTTCAAGGGAGTCTGACTGATGAAACAACTGGCCAAATGTAGATCTATTGATCCAACATTCGTAGTTGCTGCTCCACTTGAACTACTATCAGGAATTACTTGTAACTCCTGCAGTGTAACCTCCTCAGTTGTTGCTGGGATAGCAGAGGTATAAGCATCAGGCCCAGTCACTTGTTGGAGTGTACTCTCAGTGATATGTGATAGAGAGGAACTGGTTTGTGTCTGAGCTATAGCAACTGCATGCAACAAGGGTATTATGGACTGTGGTAATGTGAGGGGTGAAGATATAGGTGATGAAAGAGACATGTCCTTGGGATCAGGACTGAGGAAGATGGATCCAATTGGCTCCAGAGCTTCATAATGTGGGGTCCCTGTGTTTATAACCTGATCCTTTTGTGAGGATGCAGGAGGAGTTTCAGGCAAGGGTGGAGATCTTTCTTCCATCTGCTGTGAGGAAGCAACAGCAGTGGTTGTAGGTGACATTTGTGTTGTCACCGGCAATGGCTCTGGGATCTCATCTTCCAGAGTTGCCTTTGTTTTTGGTTTGGGGGGATTTTTGGATGTTTTCTTTTTGATCTTTTTGGTGATGGCAGGTGTGGGTTTCAAAGCAGTGGTTGTGCTACTATGATCACCTGGAGCAGTGGGCTCAGCAGCACATACCTGAGGAGCAGTGGTAACTGCTAAATTCTGCTCAGGCACCTTTGCTTTTGTTTTTAAAGGTGTTAACATTCTAGTGAATGTTTCAGGTGTTAAACCTTTTATTTGAAAATAAGCACCTTGTTTGAGCAGATTTTCATTTTCTTTTCCAAATTTTTGTTTAAAATAGTAGCTTAGAAACCTTGGAAAAAGTAGAAATGCTTTGCTATCAACATTTTTCACCAAATCATCAAAGATCTCCTGGGAATAGTTATAATTTTCATTATGTAAAATGGCATAACCCAGACATTGGATTTTTAATGGTATTTCATTAAAAGCAGTTGTTTTATTTAAAACACACATCAAGAGAGTGTGAAATAAAAACCTAGGTGCGGAAGGGAAGAAACCTTTTTGTAAGGTATCCCTTTTTGTTTGTTTTGCATACCCCCTTCCCAGAAAATCCGTTTTCAACTCGCTTTTAGAAAAAGAAGTTTTACCTTTCTGATCATCAAGCTTAAAGACTTCTGAGATTGATTGTGGAGTAATTTGAATCACTTTACCCTGTATAGAGGAGTTGATGGCTATGACTTTATCGTCTTGTTTTTCAAGGGTAGCATTTTTCCAAAACTCTCTCTGGGTTTGTTGGTAGATTGGAGCATCTGCTGTTAGCAAAATTTTAAACTTTGATGCAGTCATGATGTCGATGATGGAATCGAAGGTGTGGTTGTTGGTGGGTTTTGTGAGTAGACCCAAGTAGTTGTGAGGGGACTTGTAAAGGATTTCAATGGGGTCAGTGACCATTTGTGTGGCTTCTTTGGAAGATGAAGATCAGGATGATTTTGATTTAGTCATTTTGATGAGGACGAACGAAGAATGATTTGAGATGGAGAATGGAAAACTGCTTTGAGAAGAGAATTTTGGAATTCAATTCGACAGTGTAGAACCCTGTTTGGGGGTTTTGATCAGGGTTTTATAAGAGAAGGAGTGAAAGCTGACGTGGCAGCGGTTTACAAATATCTGATGGCTAATAACTGACCACGTGCCAACCTCTGATGAAAGGATGAATAATGGAGGACAGTTGTTTTGGAGAACCACTGATGAAGCAATTATCAGTGGTTACAACAGTAATAATATGAGAACAGTGGATGATTATTACTATCAATGGATAGCATATCAGTGGATAAGACACTGATTTTGAGCATCAGTGCTTGCCAAGAAAATGAAAGATCAGGGGTTGACTTTCAGCAGTGGACATAATTTAGGAAACAGATGTTTGAACAAAACAGTGGTTAGGGGTAAGGTAATAGTAAGAATTTTAAAGTCTAGTATGTCAGCAACTGTTGGTGCATCAGTGGATAAGCTTTTGACAAATATTTTGAGCATCAGCTGTTCTGATGAAAGGAATGATTTTATCTTGTGAAATCACAATATCATTTCTAACATCTGTTGATGTTGATTCTGAAATGACTGCAAGATTACTATCCTTAACAAAATACATTTTGGATGCAAATTGTCAAGTTCAAAATGTCAACCGCTTTTTTGAGAATTTGCATTCAAAGTTTTGCCACATGTCAATTGCACATTTTGAATCTTTTATAGACTCCTGACAGTGGTTTAGTATCCCAGATGATGAAAACCCTTTTACTAAGGCTACTCATTTTGTGTCATAATATTTTAATTAGAACATGAGTACCCATGTATTTTATGGTCTGTTAACAATCAATCTTTTGCTCAGTGTTAAAACAAACTTGAGTTTGACATGACCTTGACACTTGTACCAAATCCTTTTGATCCATTTTCAAGGATAATATCACCAAAAATAAGGATTCTACATCCAGACAGGTGTTTGAAACTTTTGCTATAAAAAACAAGTAAAAGGTCAAAATATATCATTCTTAAAAAAAAATAAGGAATGGGATATCCTGCTTTATTTGAGAAAAACCTTTTCAAGAAAAACCAATTGAAGATTTTTCTAAAAATAGCATCAAAAGGATCTGGTATATTTCCTAATAATACCCATAGTCTCATCAATCTCAAGCTTTAGAAAAATGGTCAGTGGTTTGAAATCTTAATAACCACTGTTTGGGACTTTTTCATTGTTGATTGATTAAAAAATGAGGAGACATGTTCTTATGAGTTTTTGAAAGCCCTGTTAAAGACTTTGTTACCATGTGATGATTCTGAAAAACTTGTCTAGTCCTCTTGTAAGTTTATTCACTGAGGATACTATTGTTACCTGAACTTCCCTGACCGAATGAATGCACACAGTTGCTTGATGACCATTTTTCCCCAATTTTTGACTCTTAAGTGTTTTATATTTATACTCTTTTCTTTTTACTTCAAAAGTTTTGAGATAAACACACTTCTGAGTTTTTGTGATTTTCCTTCTTCCCTTTTTTCCCTTCCCATTCATAAGTAATGAAATACTTACTGGGAGGTCTTTATTGAAGAAATACTTAATCCAGAATCATTTTGCAGTAATGTTTTTGAAAATCTGGTCATATTTTGTACATGCATATGTCAAATTTCACATTACACATGATCTGGACATTTTGACCGCTGATTTTCTTAATGTATTCTTAACATAATTAATTTTGGTCCTTTTGAGGATTCTCAACCTGTTTTTCAATACATAAGATGTGATAGCTAAAGTTTTGATTTCCCTCTTTTAGTATTTAACAAAGACACTACTGTTTTATCTGATCATAGCCCTTTGTTAAACATGAGGTGAACACTTTTAGCAACAGTTATGATGAGAACATCACAAGCCTCATAATAACTTATGAAATCAATTTTGTAATATGAGTAATCCAACCAAAGTTACCAGATGAATTTTCCAGATTTGGAATTATTGGTGATTTATGCATGATTTCGCCGTTACGTGAATTTTGTTTGTCTTAAGACATCCTGGTTGTTTTACTGAGTTTTTGAATAGCCACTTTGAACATGACTTATCGTTACTCTGTTTTTCAACTAAATACCATCAACCTTAGTATCAATGAATTTTGAGCTGAACTGTTATGTCAAATTGACTGTTAGATCGAATTTGACTGTCCAAGCTCTGATACAAAGTATTAGGATCGGAGGCTCTCATGATTGTGTTTGTTTGTAATAAATGAACAATTAATAAACATGATTCAATGAGTTATGCAGCGGAAATGAATACAAGCTTTGTAAACACAATTAAAGAGGAAAATGGTTTTGATAAACACATGCGTTTCATCAGTCAAAAGGTTACAAAGCAAATCAAAAGATTACAAAGCAAGCTTACAAACTAAACTCCCCCTCAGCCTGATACTCCATGGTTGATTACCCACAAGATGAAAGGATTGGACTAGAGGAGAAGAACTGGCTCAGTCAATCAAATGTAACAGTACAGGGTACTGCTCCATTTATAGGCAAACCAAACCACTGAAGCATCTTAGCTGATGCCACCATGAAAGTGACATCTAACAACCTAACAACCTGTAACCACTGTTCCTATACAAACACTGCTAATCTTAACCACTGACTTTATATAAAACAAGTTACACACTAAACTATTGCTTTCTCCTTTCATCAGTGCTTTCCTCAAGGTTGATCAGTCCTTGAGTGGGCAGTCCTTTAGCATTAGTAGATTGAACCAGCAGTGTTTACTTCTTAGCAGTTTTCCGGGCTTCATCAGCAGTTTGAAGGGCAGCAGCTGTTGTATACGGACAGTGGATAGAGGACCATCAGATGTTATAGCCACTTTCAAGGGGAAAGCTTAATGCAAACAGCTGCTTATTATGAATCCACAGTTGTGATCCGGTTTTGGCTTTTATTATCTGTTCCTTTGGTAGGGTTCAATCCCAACATTAATCAAGGTCATTAACTTGGACTTGGTTAACAAATCAGATAACCAGGGTCATTAACTTGGACTTGGTTAACTGAGTGGATTTTTTTAAAACCGGTAAAATGATTGAAAATTTAAAAAAGTTGAAAAAATATGATTTCATGCGAATGAGCCTTATCCGCACAAGGAGACTCCTTCGCAAGGACTAGACTTCATCCGTATGAAAACAACTGATCTGCACGAAGGAGACTCCTTCGCACGGATCAAGATCACCTGTTCATATAAAAGGTCATTCGCAAGAATGTTTACTCATTCGTTTCAACTTTCTTCCGCACCAAAAAGCATTTGAGGGTTAAAAATCTTTCTAAGTCCTATTACTCTACCAAAATTTAGATTGTAGTAGGTGATTTGCACATCATCTACAATGGGAAAGGTAGAGAACCAAAGATTTGAATTGATTATGATATATTTTATATTTTTACAGATCTGGATCTTATAGGTGAATTACAGGACAAATTGGGCTTGTTATGATGTTATTGGACTTAAACCAAAGTAATCTGTTAACACATAACATCATGAAAACCCATTAACTGGAAATAATTTGTATAATATGAACAAATCGATTAAAAAATGTCAGAGCTACTATACAATAATAATTTTTGATAAAATTGAACATAGATATGTGAATATCGGCCTTATCTATCATTAATAGTATAATCAATTTGCTCAAATCATGTCAAAATTGCTTTATTTGAAAATTTGGTATGAAATGAACTGGAACGGAGGAACTACGTTCGTACGTATGAACTTCATTTGCACGGATGAAGTTCATTCGATTTTGGGTATTTGTTGTTTTATAAGCTCTTTGGTACGAATGAGTGTTCATTCATGGGAAAGAAGGTCATTCGTATCAAACATTCATTCATTCTAAGTGATGGTCACATCCGTACCAGATTCATCTGTTCCTAAATGTTACATTCATTTGGAATTATGTTCATTCTCACCAAGTGTTATTAATTGTCAATGTCTTAATACTCTGAGTGTGTGTTGATTTTACAGGGAAAAGATACTAATTTTGATTCGAAGTATAACATTTGTTGTGTGCTGGATAAAGATCTACCAAAGATGAAACCGTTCGTAGAAATGTTTCCGTTTATTGAACGCTCAATGATAAAAAAAAAGTCTGTTCAGATCAGTACCCTGCATACAGAACTCATGTTGAAGCTTTCTGGAAGAATGCAAGATTTGTAGAGAATCCTCCGGCTATTCATTCAGTTGTCAAGGACGGGAAGGTGGACAAAGAAGTTGTGATTAATGAAGCCTTGATTAGAGAAATGCATGCTTCAGGAGACAAACCAGAAGATCCTACAGGTTATTCGAAAAGGATGGTTAAGGGTTGTTTTATCCACATGGGTTATAAGGGATATGTGAAAACAACTAACTTGTACATGAGTAGTATCTGTAGACCATACAAATTTTTTATGCATGTTGTTATACACGCATTGGGGCACAGAAAGGGGGGATATCATGTAGTGGTTAATTATATCATGTGTATGATCGCTGCTCTAACATTAAATCTTTCGTACAATTGCTCCAAGGTTATACTTGAAAAAATGAACAACAATCTTACACCGGATAGATGGTTAACGTATCCGAGATTTGAACAAATGCTGCTAAATCATCTTCTACCGAATCTGGAGAAGAAAAGTTATGATTTGTTGAAGCTGGAACACATGAATAATCTATCTTTGGATCGAATTAACAATTACAAGAATCAAGCTGAGGAAAATATTCCGATCTTCAAGAGATTGATTGGGGCGTTAGACAAAGAATAGTATGTGGCTCCACCGAAAGACAGATGGAGGAAAGATGGTAGCAACTCGGATAACGAGGATACACAAATGGAAGGATTTTAAGAAAAAATGAAGGAAATGGTTTGTTAAAGAAGAAACAAAGAAACAGAAAGCAAAGAAATCAACGAAACGAAAAAGAGCTTCACAAACAATGCTTAGAGATGAAAGTGAAGACAGTGTTATTTCTGCTACATCCAAGAAAGATACTACTGAAATTACAAAAGATATCGAAGATGAAATTCAGAAACATGGATCGGTTGATGAAGCTGATGATGAGACCACTGAAAGTGAAGAATTAGATGTCTTAACACTCAAAAATCCTTCTATAATGCATGCTCCAAGGGCTAGGACTGAGAAATCAAAAAGAAAGAAACAGTCTATAGACAGTGATGATGAAATGTATACACCAAATGATGATATTCAACATGTCAAGAAAATCGTTAAAAGAAAGAAAAGTTCTACAGTGTCATGCGTTAAGAAGATAAGGTCTCCACTAACAAAGAAAGCAAGAAGGGTGGTTGATGATACAGTGAAAGATACAACTGCTGGAGCTGAACCAATAGTTACAAAAGAAAGTGCACCGATAGTTGAAGAAGAAGTTGTGGATCTAGAGACTACAATGAACATACCAACTGATATTCCTTCTTCTACCCAACAAACATCACCTATACCACCAATCTCACCAAAACCACAATGACAAAAACCTGAACATGCTGGTCCTTCCAACTTTGATTTTATGTTTGAAGAAGGCCAATCATTTCCTAATGTTGAAACAATGAATTGTGGTCCTTCCAGCTGGAGAATAAGATATAATAAATGGTGCCGGTTATTGCAAGTCTTGTAATATAGAATGAAAGACTTACGAGGGTAACGATTGAGTTGGAAGAAGATAAGCCGGTAAAGAGAAAAGGTTGGATATGTACGGGAACTAGTTCATTGTGCGAGAACGACAGATGGGTATCAATTTTGAAGATAATTCAAGAAAATGGAAGTTGAAGCACGACCTGCTGAAAATGCAAAGAAAGCGGCTGAATCTGAACTAGAGGTTGTTATTGTTGACAAAGGCAAGAAAACTGTTGACGTTATGGCTGAGATAGTACCAGAGCCTTTTAAAGAAAAATCTCCTGAAAGAGTGATATAGAAGAAACCTGAACCGATTGATATTACCAAGTTTATTCTTGTACCTGAAGTTGTTATTTATGGAGTTGAGGGTTTAGATCATGACGATGATAAAAGAGATAATGATGATAACAATCAAGGTGGAACAGGGTTAGTTGTTTATGAAAAGAAAACTTCTGTCTCCATAACATCATACTCAAAATGAATACATGCAAGAAGATGTGAATCAGGAAGTATTTGGAGAAGCGGAGCAAGATGATGAAGACACTTCAGGAATCTTCACAGATGCTGAGCCTATCACATCTGTTCCTGCAAGCCAAAAGACAATATTTTTGTGCCACGATGTTGAAGAGGGAGAGTTTGTGCATAACTACATGAAAGAGGAAATTGCAAAGATGTGTGGTATTGACGAAGAGAGTTTCGGGTTTGATTTTGAAGAAGAACTTATGAACATTGATATAGAAAAGCCTGATGATTACGTGTTCAATAAGATCCCGGATACTGATGATTATGACGAAGTGATCGTAGAGGATGATTCTGATGAAGAACCTCCACGTCATTCAAATGATGATACAGGTGATATTCCAACGTTCACATAAATGTTTTGACATCAAGCTGAGACGCTAGAAAGAAAGGGTTTAAAGCTATGCCTCCAGAACGTAAATTTAGAAGACCGTTAGCATTCTTTACAACGAATCAAGATGGGGTTGGATTCCTGAGCTGAACGTGTTTGCTATTAAAAAAGAATATGGAGTGCAGTATTTTAGACGATTGAAATCAAGAGTTTACCATGGTGGGACGTACAAGATTTATGTAGAACGAGATTGATAAACTTCCAAATGAAGCAGTACGACTAGAAAATGTGGTGGTTCATTAGATATGAAGCTCGACATGATTTCCTACGTGGAAGCCACAACAACCAAGAAGGGTAGTATTAAAGATGGAGATAGACCCTGAGACGAAAAAGACAAAAGTGTCACTGATCTATAAATGCCCCAAAGCTATGAAGAACATGTCGTTGATGAAATTAGAACAAGACTTCTATGCTAATTTCAGATGGTGGCATTATGATAGTCTAACAAGGGAAGGGGTGATTGTTTTGTGTACATGAAGGTGTTAGAGAATTATCAAGATTTTGGATCCTATTTGGGTTGGTAAATTTGTCCGGGAAGGATATAGTTATACTGTACTACAACAAGATTTATTATCAAGTGCCAGATATAGTACAAGCGACGCCAGATCAGAATGTTATTAAATTCTGCTATGCTTACGAAGTGAATTCAGGAAAGATGTGGAATACGAAATGGAGAGAGCTAGAAAGAAAGGAATTCTTGAAGGATGTTCAAAATGAAGAAAGGATTGATCAGAAGATATCAATTCATGAAGAGGGTTCCTACAATGGATCAAACACCAATGTCATATTTTGAGTTAAAACGTCAATGAGCGAGAAAGTATTTCTTCGAAAGATAAAGTTAAAGTTTGAAGAGTTTTTGAAGATCGAACGAGACTGTGACAACAACCAATGGGAGTCTGTTGGTGCATAATGTCTTCTGCCTACGTCATCATGTCATGTCGAATGTAATGGGGCTTATAATTGTTAAATTTGATTTTGTAAGTACTAGTGTTGGTCCGTACGGATGAGACACATCTGCAAGGATGAGATAGATCCGCACGAATGAACTCATCCATACGGAAGAGACTGGTGCATCCCAAACAGTCTAGAATCTATATAAATAGTGGTGAGTACCAAGTCATCTGTCAAAATTGGAAACTCGGATGTAAACATGACTTAAATGAATGATAAACATTGAAAATAAACTAATCTTGAGTTTCATTTGGTGATGAAGAAACAAAAGTTGGTGAATTTCTAGAAAAGTTCGCTCGATTCTAGATTTCAATTGCGATTCTAGATTTCAATTGCATATGTGGCATGCGATTCAGCCCTTGACTTTGCTTCCGTTCAACGATGATGTCATGATTTAGAATTCGGAACACAAATGTTTAATTGATGAAATGTCGAAATGAAAATAACACCGAGACATAAGGTCTTGACCCTTGTGGATTTTTTTGCCCAACTCATGATCGTAGAGAACAAGTTATCAAATCAGAAAATGAATTTGGTCACCATAAATGTATCTCTTTTATCATTATAAACATACATGAAATATGAAGATATTTCTTAGTCTGTTTTGAATATTGGCTAGTCACGTCAAATGCGTAAAACATGTACTGAATTGTGTCAATTTACTTTTGCACTTTTAACCCATTTGACTTTTGTTCGTCTGTGTTTGCATGTTTGATATGCATGACAAGAATCAATGTAACAATCTCGCTTTACATATTTTATTTTAGTGTGTTGTAAGCATTCACGTAATTATGCACGAATCTTTGAGCTATGTCCTATAACTTAAAAAGATGAAAACTACTTGTGTGTAAAACAATTTAATGCATTTATGAGCATTCATGACAGTCGTTAATGGTGATGGTGACATTGAAGCTTAAACTAGGTTGGGGGTTTTGTTGTTCACAATGTACAAGACCTTCAATTAGAAACCTATAAATCCATCATGTGTATAAAAATGTAATCACAAGGTTTTATGAATTTAGTTAAAGTATTGCACCTTGTATGGCTACGACGTTAAGAAGTTTGAAGCAACAAAGAATAGAGTTCATGAATTTGTTTGTTCATGCTATGCTATATGTTTTTCCTTTATTAATTTGGGCGACTACTATCTATACTAACAAAAATGGATGAGTAATGTTATATCCAATATCCAAAAATAAAATATTCTTAAACACTAGATATAAATCATTCGTTTTTTAAGAATATATAGCACCTAAAGGCAAAAAGTTTAAATGATTTTTAATTGTATAATATTTGTTTACAAAAAAAATATTGTACCGCACCACATTTTATACGTCCCAATTTATTATAACAAGGTCCATCCCAATTTATTATAACAAGGTCTAAAAATTTGTTTTCTTTCAAAGTAAAGAAGTCAAAGGTTTTAAATTCATTTTGAAAAGTCAAACTTATGAAAGTGGATAGTGTTAACGACATCCATATCATGTACAAACTCGATATAAAACATGATTATAAAGCTACATTACCCTACAAAGTGAAATCTAAGATTTGTCTTTTACCTATATACTGAGTTTCAGAAGTGTCCTTTATTTTTTAAATTAATAATATTTAAGGATTCAAAATGTTGCACGGTATGTCATTTGTCATAACCTAGTTAATTTAAAATGTTAAGTGAAGGATAATTTAATCTTTAAAACTATTTAATTTACAAAACCATTCTACAGACTAAAACAAAAATGAATTATGTAAATCTAAACACACTCTCTCTATCCCACATACAAACACTCTCTCTCTCACTCTCTCTCTCTCTATTTCTCTCTCTCACTCGCACCACCACCTACCACCACCACCCTCACACCAGCACCACCACCGCACCACCTTCTAGCAAGAGCCGTTTTTCCGAAGACGGTTTAAGGTCTGACCATGGTGGGTTTTTCAAATTAGGTGTTTATAAGGTTTGACGACGGTGGATCTTTTCCGACGATAAGAGCTCCAAATCGGGGGTTTTTTCAAATTGGACGTTTAAGGTGAAATGAAAGGTGGTGGGCTTGAGACGACCACTACCGCAGATCTGAGTGAGAGAGGATTGCAGGTTTTGAACTATCCTTCGAGGGTTGCAGGTTGAAATGGCCGACAATGGTGGTTCGTCTCTCAACCACCACCTGTAACAATCCTTCAATTTTGTGTTGTGTTGCTGGTTTTGATTTTGTGTAGTGTTGTAGGTTTTGATATTGTGTAGAAGTTTATAGTGTTGCAAGGTTTGATTTAAGGGTTTATAAGTTTATGTGGTGTGAGAAGACATATGGCGGCTGGTGGGTTATGGCTGGTAGAGAGAGAGAGATGGGTGGGTTAGGTTGGGTTGGGTTGAAAATCATGGCAGCATGTGGTAGTAGATGGTGACGGTGGGGTGGATTGTTGTGATGGTGTGGATGGTGGTGTTTAATTCTTTAGTTATTAAAGTGACTTTTTTTAAGTGGTTGAGTATTTTAAGTTATTTACATATTTAGTCTCTGGAAAGGTGAAATGACAAAAATGGCCTCACATGCATGTCACATGACCAGATTTAACAAAGAAATCTAACTGGGATAAGGCTAAAGGATATAACGTGCAAGATTTTGAAATGTTAAGTACAAAACTAATCAATTTAAAAAAAAATAAAGGACACTGCCTGAAATTTGGTATAAAGATAAATGACAAAACTTACAATTCACTCTATGTTTGGAAACACGAGGCAAACATTCAAATTTTAGCTCAAGAAACTTTTTCATTTAAGATATACAATATGACACAAGTTAGCAAATAATGTTATAAATAACATAGGTTTTAAGTCCAAAATTACTTTATAAATAAATGTTATAAGTGTTTACAAACAAGCAATGAATAATTCTTTTGAGATATTGTATGTCTACTTAATAATTGTCACATGATTACAATGTTTGACCCTGGGCGTACAATGCCTATATTGAAGAGGTTTAATCCCAAATGTTGTGCAGGGCACGACCCTTGCTCTGCGTGCATGACCATACCCACACTTAAGCTCTAAAACTCTCAGCTGGTTCCAAGTTTCCGCCGCAAGCTACCCCCGCGGACGTGCAACTATGCCCACACCGAGGAGACAATCAATACAATTTGTAGTAACCTACAGCCAATCGTCGTGTGCTAGACTATGTGCTAGATGATCCCATGACCACAAGGTTACATGGGACAAACAATACAAAGGACAATGATATGTAGCGAATCAGCATGCACCTGTTCACTGTTATATGATCTACACTAACGCGAGGGCATATGAGACAACAAGCACATTTGGAAAGCAACGTGTAGCCAATCAAGGCGAGCGATCGTACTCCCACCTTTGTGCACACTACATGTCGTGTTAGAAGGGACCAAATGGCTATAAATACTTGCCTCCACCAAAGGTTTAAGGATCCGATTTCTTACGAAGTCACTCTAAACACACACTTGTTTCCCTTTTCTCTCTAGAAAGAACAATACTTATTCTCATGTCGAAGGCCTGTTCAAGAAAAGAACCCCCTTTTCCATTTAGCGAGTAACTAACGCCGTTGGGTGTGCTTATAAAAAGATGGTTAGATTAGTTGTTTTATGCACTAGTTGAAGTTTTAATATTCTTAAACACATGGTATAATACTATCACACTACAAATCACGTTGGGCAAATGCACCCATTGTTGGCGTAATATAGTGATGGTAAGATACCGAGGTTGTCCAAAGATACATGAGTTTTAGTACAAGTCTTTGTTAGCATCTAGTCTAATCCAAAAGTAAAAGTTTTTAAAATGGCTCAAAATAAAAATGAAGAGGGAAATAAAAAAGGGTAGTAATCAATAATAGGAAAAAAAAAATGGGGTGTTTAAAATCAACACACCTCTTGTGCTTTGTTAACTAGCTCTTACCATGGGGTAACAAGGGCTCGATTATCAGACGAGGAATTGTGGTTGTTAATGCGTAAAGTTGTGCAGTATCTGGGTCAAAATCTTATGTTGGACCTTGATGTGGTTAAAATACAACATATAAATTATATCAAATACGGCATAAAAGCAACCACTGTTTAGTACTTATGTTGGAAAAAGCTTAGTTTTATGTTTCTTTTAAATTTTCAGGGTCAAAAGAAATTAAATATGCAAAAGGAACAAAAAGACAACAACAACCAATATAAATACAAGAAAGGAGGAATTGACACAACTCGCCAAGCCCCAATTAATATCCAAACCACAAAATAGCAAGAACAGAAGACTCGACACAGGGTCGTGTCCATCATACATTGGCCGTGTTCGAAGATGGATGTTATGCAGAAGAAAAATACAACTACAAAGGACAAAACTGGCAGCCGACACGGGGCCGTGCTAAGCCAACACGGGGCGTGGTTAACTCAAAGATTTTCAGAATCTGCGATAGTACAGCAATTACTTTGGCCACGAGTCGTGCCATTGACACACGGGGCCGTGTTAGTACAAAATCTGACTAGCTGTTAATGAGGAAGAGAGAGAGAAAGAGAGAGAGAGAGAGATAGCCACAGGGTCATGCCAGGCGGGCACGGGCCGTGGTGAAGCTTTTGATTTCAGCTATAAATAGAAGTGCTTGGTTCCAGTTCAAACCATCCCTTGGAAAACCACTTCTCTCTCACTTGCCACCACTCCACCACCACTACATCACCATCATCCAACACCATCTTCCATTTGTCCATCTTTTAGAGTGTGTGTGTAGTCTCAGGACCCAAGATTGATAGTAAGAGTCTTTGTCAAACAAAGGCCATGCTTGGCTAAACTTTTGCATCACTTGGTGAAGACATAATTTTTATGTATTTTCTTTTATGATTTCCAATCTTTGGCAACTTTTTAATTGGGTATGTATTAATGACTTTAATAAATAGTTTTTTAAATTGAAGGCGAATCTACTTAACCATTCTTCATATGTCATTTGTTCACATATTCGTGTCTTTACAGTCTATATAAAGCACGTTAACTACTTGGAAAGGGGTTAGAAGGCTGGTTGGGTAATTCTATGTCTCGTTCAGTGTATAGATCCTGCGAGAACCTGGTTCAAGTTTAGTACTACTCCATGGATTGGCGGGGAATGACTGGCCCGACTGAGAGTAAGAAACCTATTGAACCCCTTATTTACAAACTACTATTAAAACTTTAAACCAACCTCGCGAGGACTGTATCCCTGCTGACTCAGACCAACGGGTTGAGGGTGACCGTTTCCTGGAAGGGGGATCACAATATTTTGAATTAATAACTTACTTAATTATCTTTCAATATTCTGACCTAGTGGGATTGTATCCTTGCTGACTCAAACCACTAGGACGAGAGTAACGTCGCCTTCAAAATAGGGGCCTACTACTATAACTAAGATAATCTCTTAAAATTCTCAAAGTGTGGAAATCATCAAAAGTGTACATGAAAGATAAGTCAGATCCAAGTGATTCTTTCTTGTCTCTGTGTTTTTAATTTAATTTTATTTTTTGTTTTTATCTTTTTATTAGTTTAAAAATCTTTTTCTCAAAGTTTGGTTCGATTAGACATTGACGATAAGCCGGTATTAAATGCTCTTGTATCCATGGACTACCTCGGTATCTTTCCATCACTATACTACGTCCGCGATGGGTGCACTTGCCCTAACGTGTGTAGAGTGATAGTAAAATATCGTGTTTTATAAATTTATAACTTGAATTCGACGAGTTAAAAAAGACCTAAAAATATAATAAAAAATATACTCACACCGACACACGTCAAGTTTTTGGTGCCGTTGCCGGTGACACAAGAATTTTAGAAAGCTTAAAGTTAACGACCTAATCTTTTTTATCTTTTCTTTTTAGGTTTTTCTTCGTTTTCTTTTAATTTTTCACTTTTTACAGACTTGACACGGGGCAACGTTATCCTAACACGTGGCCGTGTCAACTCTCCAGTTTCTAAAAAACTATTTTTTTCAGATATAAACTGCAGCACGGGGCCATGTTACCCTAACACGGGGTCGTGTCAAACTCTCTGTTTGTAAGAAAACAGTGACCGCCTGATCTCGACGGTCTAAAAAATGGATTTCTTTGATTATTTCTACCCCCGCCACTCTTACGGTTTATGGTGCGATTATTGTGGGGAGGAGCATGAAGAATCGGAATGTGGCATTCTAAACTTCACTCCCCACTATTTAGCCCCATCGTTTTCCTGTAACGAAAACCTTGAGACGAGCGGGAGTAGAAATAATAATGAAATCCCTCCGCCTGAAATCCATCAATCCTCCTACCTAGATGACCTAGAAGACATAGTCAAATAGAAAAGAGGATTATCCTAAAGATCAAAGAACTAGAATCCTTAATAAAGCACGATATTCAAGGATTCCATCCGAAGGAGATTTGATGGAGGAAAAATCAGGTGCATACAACAACATCAAGGTCAACCAACCCTCTACCATAGAAGACCGCGAAAACGAGAGCGATAGTCATCCCTGTTTCGATTCAGCAATGACGGTCCCCCTAACCGAGTGTGAATTTCACACCAACAGCATGGACATGAGCGAATCAACTCACACCTTCTTTAACAGGAGCCATTTTCCCATTTTTAAAGAAATCTTCTACCTTTCCGATAACCTCTTGCGTTTTCATACCCCTTGCCTAAGTCTGTGGTATATCCGACAGTACGGTGTTGTTCCAACCAGTAAGGAACCACCCGATGTTGGATAATTCCTTAAAAAACCTAGACACCCTTCATAACAACTCTTTGCCCAACTTTCTTCTAACAACATGGGGCGTGCCGAACTAACACGGGGCCGTGTCCCTCGTATTTTTTGGCACGGGGCCGTGTCAGCAATGACGTAGGTTGTGTTCTACTAACAGACAACATTCTCTGATGCATGCATCCAATACGGGGTCGTGCTACCCAGGCACGGGGCCGTGCTCATGTATTGTCACTGTCTATAAAGTCAGGCTTTGGGGAGAATGTTTGGAACCATTCCAAAAGGGCAGGATCCTGGAGATTCTTCACACATACCTCAAAAGGTATGTTCTTAAAAAAGTCTTATTTGACCTTTTTGTCCTTTCCACTTTTGGTCCTTTCCTCTTCTTCATTTCTCCATAAACTCCATTGAAGCTTGAAGCTTCAAGCTCAAAAAAGCTTCAATGGGAGGGTCATACTCTTGATTCTTGGTTCAAAATTTTGCAAATTAACTATGGTAAAACATTAGTTCAAGTTATTTACGTTCAAAAAATTAAAAGTCAGCTGAATCTAACTTTAAATAAAATTTTAAGAGCTAAGAATCTGGAGCAATTGGAGCAGCACGGGGCCATGCCACTCTGGCACGGGGCAGTGCTGCACATTCTGATCTTCCTTTCAAGATATCAAGCCAGCAAAGTGGAACGTCATCAACAAGCTCCAGCAACCAGAGATGAGGGAGAAGGTTCTCCCTCGAGGCTACTCTCGTAAGATATGTGACTGCCTTGAGAGAAAGTCTTGACGAGAAGACCTTAGTGGAGGAAGTTCTCATAGACCGTGTGAACTATCTTACCATGGGGCTAGAAGATTGTTTCAGAGAAATCAACCTTTTACAACAAAGGTTGAATATCTTGGCTTTGGCTCCTATGAAGCCAATCTTCCCACAAAAAGATGGGAACCTAGCTAATGAGGCCATACAACCTACAGGATGGGAAGTCGAAATTCCAGAACCTCCCTCTATCAATGCTACCTTCGAGGTCTCGATAAATCCCGCTCTGTGACACCCCGACTCGGAGGCGGAAACGTCAAGGGCATCACGAAACTTGATAGAATGCAAATGAGCACATGGTGATTAAATTAAAGTTGAAATATAATTAAGTTGATTTGATAGGATTGCATTCACATCCAAACCAGTACAATACAACACATTGTCACAATACGGTCCTTTTTTTTATTTAAAGCTAAGGCACTTGTCTTGAGCAATCCTATGTGAACCACAAGCAAGCTAACTTCAAACAATCAACACCTGAAACATATGTTAAAATAATTTGGGTCAACAAAAGGTTGAGTGAATTCATAGCTTTGGTTAACTGGGGATAAAAATGTTAAACAATGTATAACATTGTGGCATGTGATAAGACTTATAGCAAATGAATGATACAAGTGATTTGTTGCTTGGTAGAACATTCAAACCTTGTAGACATAAACACGGCATTGATCATCCAGACCCACCATAGTGATTAACAACAACAACAACAACAACAATTGACAATTGAGTCGGATGGGATGTCACCCCTATAGCGCTATAATGTACCGCTCGACTTGTACGGAGTTAATGAATGTAAACGTTAAGCAACTATGTCATGAAAACCACAAGTACATGTGGACAAAAATGTGCTATGGAAGTTAGGATAGGGAATATCCTAAGTCCCACGGGAAAAATATCAGGCAATTGCAAAGACGGATCAACATAACCACAAGTTTTGCAAAAATAATTGTAACAACATGAACATATGTTTCACCCCGAAAACAGTGTAAAAAGGGGAAGCTATGAACTCACCTGGTCTGCGTGTAAATTCTTAAACAAGTATATGTGTAGAGTTTTAGCGGGAACACATGATCTTTCCACGTCACTCTAAATGTAATTGAACATGCAATAACAAACAAATATAGGCATAGTATTAACAAGGGCAAAACTGTAATTTGTATTAACGGTTCACTATGTCTAAGGCGTTTGTTCGGTTTGACCGATCCGGTTTGGGGAAGACTTGGTAATTTGGTTAATTTGTGAAGTATTTATATAAAATACCATATTATACAAATAATGAGTAAAAGTGTTATTAGTATATTTAAAACAGACAAATACATATATATATTTAACTCAAGGTTTGTATATATATATATATATATATTTATATATAATTTACCTTATAAAATGTCAAGTGAACAATTTATGTAAAATGAGAGTTACAACAATATAGTCCACTTGTTAATTTAATTTATAAAAATTATAAATCACTTTATGTGTTCCAAATATATATATTTTCAGAATATCATGATAACTACCCAATTAATCATATAGATAATTAATTTAAGCAGAATAATTAAAAAATAATCTTTTAATTATCTAACATGTATAAATCAGATTGAATATGGTAATCTTGGCCAATATACCTATTTTTTTGAAATAAATAATTACATATTGTTTTAAACATGACAATTATCTAATAATTATCTAAATAACTAGATTAAATCAGAAAAATTAGAAATAACACTTTTAATTACTGAACATAAATATCACTGATTTAAAATAGATATTATGGCCTCTGATTAATTTTATGTAATTAAAATGGAATTAAATGGGTTAAATATCAGTATTTTAGTTTATAAAGATTATTTACCAAAAATAATCTGAAAATAAACAATTTAGTTTCTGAATTTTGATAAACTCAGAAAAATATGTACTTTTTCATAAAAATATTTTTGAGCAAAAATTTGTATAATTATATAATTAAAACTATTAAGTTTAAATTAATGATTTATTTGATTTGATCACAATAGATATTCTGTAAATAACCAAATAGTAAAATAATTTATATAAACTTCAAAATAACATATGTGTTATTAAAAAAATTAATTCTGGACAGAAACTATATCTTATTTAATTTAAACATATAAATTTAAACTAAATAATTAAAGTGATTTAACTGATTTATTTTTGTTAAATAATCTGGAAACAAGTAATCAGTAACATAATTTATACAATCTTAGAATAATGCATGCAATAACCCAAAGATAATTTTGGGCATAATTTAGATAATTATCTAATTTAACTAATTAAAATTTAACCTTAAAATTATGAAATCTAACTGTTTTAATTATAAAAATATCAAAACAGTGTCAAAAATTAGTGACAAATTAATTTTATACAGTTTAACAATCAAAATAATTATGATAAAAAATTTCAGAATTTAATTATCAGAATTCGATTTATTATGAATTTTTAAAGATAAAACAGTTTTAATACATAAAAATTAGTTTTATATATATTTTGACTAATTCTATATTTCTAATAAATGTATCAGTGTATAAAGCATATATGATAAAATTTTCAGATTTTAAATAGTTAGAACCGATTTATTATTAAATAAATGAATAAAACTGTTTTTATTAAAATAAATAAAATAATCAAAAATCATCATCTTCTTCCCCAAAATTGGTCAACAGAAGTCAAACCCTTAATTTTAGGATCAAAACGCGATTTGTTTTTAAATTAGCTTTGCAGAAACAATGTGTTGGTGCAGTTGTCTGTCGACTTCATCTTAGTTCGAGTCTTAGATTAGAACTGATTGATTAGGGCTTGTTATATGAGAAAATGTAATGATTGAGTGTGTTTTAGTTATGATTTCGCTTCAAGGGTTATTAATAGATGATTTCGCTTGAAGCAAGTCCAAGCGAAATCCACAGGACTTGATTTCGCTTGAACAGCTCAAGCGAAACCACAGTGTCTATAAATACCCAGAAGCCTGAAGCGTAATCAGGGAGTAGAGTAGTTAGTTTCCGACACCAAGGTGCTGTCGAGGTGTCTCCAAGGCTGTAATCTTTCAGAAATCAATACAAGAGACAGTAAATAGTATTTCTAGTGTGTTACAAGCTAAACAAAGACAGAATCAATGAATTCCGCCTCTGATTCTGTCTGAGCATTCTTCTGATCGACTCGTTAGGTCGTCTCACGATCCTACATGTGGTATCAGAGCTCAGGAGGAAGAGTTCTTACCGTTTAGCTCGTTTTCGCTGGAAAATTCTGACTTCTTCACCTTCTTTTCAAAATTAATCAAGGTTTTCATGGTTAAAATGGACTGATTTTCACATATTGTGTGCAAAACATTGAATTAACAAATCCTTGAAAGTTTCAGACCTAAATTCGACCTTGAACTTGATCAATTTTTTAAAAATCAGATCGACTTGATGATGTCAGCATGATTCAAGCGAAACTGGAAGGTTGATTTCGCTTGAAATATAGTTGTCGCTTGAAGACTGACTGTATTTCGCTTCAGGAGTTTCAGGTTGAGGTTAGCTTGAAGTGTATTGAAGCGAAATCAAGTTTTCGCTTGAAAAGGTTTTGAATAGTTGAAGCGAAATAGTAATTTCGCTTGAACAGATTATTCATTTGTTTTCGCTTGAAACTGATATTGTAGATAATCTTTTGATTTTGCTTAAAGGTTGTTTGCAGGTATTTCGCTTGAAGGTTGCTGAGTGCAGTTTGTGTTAGAAAATGACAATGATATTTGATGAGAAAGAAAATGAGTATCTTGAAAATTTAAATCGTTGGTATATGAGAACTGTGGACAGTAATTACAGGAATGTAGATGTGGACATTTGGGTAAAAAGTTATGAATATTTCATGTGCCAAAAGAATGAAACTTTGGATGAGATGGAAACAAGATTTAAAGTTCTAACGGACAATTTGTGGAGAAAGGGTATTAGAATGACAAATGATGAACATATTTTGAAATTGACAACTGCATTACCTGCTAAATGGGATGAATTCATGGTTGAGCTAAAAGAAAAAGATTTTTTCCAAGAGCTTAATCCACATCAGTTCTTTAATGAGATTCATGCAGAATGTCGTAAGGAAGAAAAGAATAGGAGGGATTTTTTGTCCAAGATGGAAAAGAATTTAAGTAAATTGGAGTTGGATGTACTTATTGAAATTGATAAAAGAATTTGTGAATTTCTTGCTACAAAGAGTACTCTGAAATATGATATCAAAAGGAAATGTTATATTGATGACAGTATGAATCCTTTTGATTTTGTTAAACTCTTTTGTGCAGGTACATACAAGATGGAGATAGAACAGGTTCAAAAGAATGAAGAATCTGTGAAGCTTGGATCTTCAAGTTCAGAATCAGTGTGCTCAAAATGCGATAACTTTAAGATTGACAATGACAAACTCTTGAAAAATGCGGAAAGTTTGACACTGGAAGTCGAGAAGTTGAGAAATGAGAAGCAAGCTGATGATAAGCAGATTCTTATTCTGAAAGAAAATTGTGAGAAGCTGAAAATTGAAAATGACAAACTGTTGGGTAATTTGAACAGTTTGACATCAGAAAATAAAATTTTGAAAGAAAATGAAAAAAGTTTTGAAAATGAAAAAGTAAAAATTGAGAAAGATTTTCAAAGTCAAATAAAAATTTTAGAAGATGAGAGAGATTTGTTTGGTAAAAACAATCTTGAAAAACAAATTGAAATCAATTCTCATCTTGAAAAGATTATTCGACTTGAAAAAGAGGCAGAATGTGCTCAAAAGAAAATCAATGAATGGGAAGAAAAGTTGAAGGTGTTTGTGAATACTTCAACTATTCATTGCCCAAAACCTTTAAATTCCGTTCCAATAAGTGACAATATCACAAACTTTGACAATGTCAAAGTTGAAGATTGTGATGAAAAATCTGATGATGAAAAACAAAAAATTGACAAAAAGAATTTACATTTGAAGTTAAAAGAAAAATTTCAAAAAACTGTTCCACAATCAACCGAAAAGGGAGAATGCTCTAAGCAAAAATCTTTAAAGAAGAAAGTGGAACAGAAACAAAAAATTAAAAATTTGAAAAATGTTCAAAAAGAAAATAACAGTTCATCAGATCGATCATCCAATCACAATCAAAAATTACAAAAAGTAAAAAATGAAAATTCAAAAATAGTTGGTGAAAAGTGGTGCAGGTCGGACCACAGTGCTTTAAGGCCAAATCAAGCTTACAGGAAGAGAGAAGATTATCACCAAGCCAAACAGTGCTTCGATCTGAATGTTTGGGCTGAAAATGGTGATTGGTACGATAACAGAGTGTGTTACCGATGCGGTTATCAAGGACACATTGCTGTTAACTGCCAGAGTTGGAGATATGAGACGAGAAGATGTTATAATTGCAACATCATTGGCCATATTGCTAGAGATTGCTCAATGAGATCAATGAGAAGATCGAGGGTTGAATCTCAGAAGCAGGTAAAGATTCCAGTCTCTGTCAAGCCCAAAGAACAGAAAGTTCAAGAACGTAAAGTTCAAGAACTGAAAGTTCAAGAACCGAAAGTAAAGCTTTCTCAGGGGCAAAAAGACAGACTGAGGAAGAAGAGAAAGAAGGTCAGAGAGTATCTGGAAAGGATTTGGTCCTCGGATACAACTGGTAAAACAGATAAAAGTTCTGATAAATCGTCTTGCTCGCCAAAGAACAACAAATCAAGCAAAACGCATTCATCAGATACAAATCTGAGGACGAAAGAGGAAAAGAAGAAGAAAGTTGGTGGCGATGAATCTGTTTCTTTGGAAACAAAGGAGCCACATGTCGGCGATGAATCTGGCTCTTCAAAGTCAGACAAGCCACATTCAGGCGATGAATCTGGTATGGTAAAGCCAGAAGAGCCAGTTGTTGAGGTAAAGACTGAGAATTCTAGTTTAACAATGGATGATGAAAATTTTCCATCGTTGTTGAACAAGAATTCAAAATCACCCAAGAACGGTCAGGCTTGGGTGGATCTGTTTAAATGAAAAATCTGACTTGCCGGAGATCCCATGTTTGTGATAGCGGATCAGGAATCGGCATCTTTCTTAGTGATTGATTGTGTGATTGAATCTTAAAGTTTGTTAAAGTTTACAGGTTAAGTATGACTTGCCGGAGGTCCCAGGTTGGTAAGAGTGGAGCAGGAATCGGCATCATTCTTTATATCAGATTTTGATTGTGTTTATTTACAAGTGGTTGAAAGAGGTTTTCAATGTCAAGTGGTAAATCAAGGACATTAAATTGTACTTGATTTTCTACAAATGATTGAGGAAAGATATGATGAACCCCTAACTTTACAAGTGGTAAAATCAACAAAACCTATTTTCCGGAAAAATCATTTTGGTTAAAACAAACTTAAGTGTTTTGAAATCATAATGAGAAAATAGTTTTGTGATAGGGGGAGTTCTGATTGTTTATGCCAAGTGGATGGCGATTTGATGCGATTTGATATCAGTAAAAATTTCAGAAAATCCAAAAACATTTGAAAATTTGAAAAAGCCAAAAACATGATAAAAATGAAAATGAGTTTTGTTGTGAATAGAGGAAATGATAGTACATCAGTGGACTGTCACAGCATGCTAAAGAAATGTAAAGTAAAAATGTAATAAACAATCTTACTGTGGATATGTCAGTAGGTTTTTGCACATTTAGTAGATTGTGACGAGATATAAACCTAAATTTCAAACTTGCTTGTTCTGTGGGTTAACACAAACTTGGATATATAGATAACCCCTGAAATCTTGTTTGAAAGGTCCCTTATTCTGAGATACTAGGTCTTTATGCTCAGTGATATCTGGGGTATTATCCCGGGACTTCTGATTTTGCGGAAGCAATGGCCTAGTCCCCGGAGAATACTTTCTGCTTGCTTGAAATATAGCACCACCCTCAGCTAAAAAATGATGAAACATTGAAAAATGCTAATCATGGCTGTTGTAATACAAAAGATCCTCTAAAGGGGACACACCTAAAAGTCAACTAGGCTCTCTGCTGAACGGAAGTTCTGACCTGAGCTATCACGGTTGCATAATTTATTCCCCTGACAGATATCATCTGTGGTATACTCACCTGTAAGACTGAATATTGGGATCTGGATACGGGAGTATATTCAAGTAGTGGGACACACGGATAAGTTTAAGTTGTTTAAAACATTAACATCGTATCTCGGATCAGTTGAACTTTGTGTGAAAATTTAAGTGGACAAGTATACTGGCAATCTAAGTGAATTGTTTAGAACTTAAAATGAAATGAAGCTTAACGGTGTTGGTGATTGGTCTCAAAAACTGATATGATCCTCTTACACGAACTCACAAAAATATTGTTTGTAAATAGTTCTTTACTGCATTTTATTTCTGTTATTTCAAAATACAAAAAGATTTTCGGTGTGTTTTAGCTTTTGAAAAATCCAAAAAGATTTTCGACAACTGATGTTGGAGAACTGATATTCAAAATTCCAAGTGCTGAACAGGATGAACTGGTTTGGGAGCGTGCGTTTTAAAAAAGAAGAAACTGATTTTAAGAAAGAAAACTTTGAGTTTAGTTAATCAGGGTCATTAATTTGAACTTGATGTAATTATTTCTAGTAAGTTTTTCTTATTGGTTTAAGTGAAAATTTATGTTTTGTTAGAGAGATGTATGTAGGTGAAATGAAGGTTTCTGATTCTGCTGCTATGAGAAGCCAGGAGATGCATCAGAACCTGTGGAGAGTTTAATCTGAGAAAAAGCCAGGATTTAATTTCAAAGGCAATAGCTAATTCCAGACTGAAAATCCCAGCTTGATGAAAGGGGGAGTCTGATGAAGTTAGAGCTAGAGAAAAGATCCGGGTTCATGTTTTCAGGAGAAATTTTTGAAAAAGACTGATCAAGATTGAAGAGTCATCACTTTGAAGACTCTCACTGAAGATTCCGTCAACATTCAAGGGGGAGTCTGTTGGTGCAGTTGTCTGTCGACTTCATCTTAGTTCGAGTCTTAGATTAGAACTGATTGATTAGGGCTTGTTATATGAGAAAATGTAATGATTGAGTGTGTTTTAGTTATGATTTCGCTTCAAGGGTTATTAATAGATGATTTCGCTTGAAGCAAGTTCAAGCGAAATCCACAGGACTTGATTTCGCTTGAACAGCTCAAGCGAAACCACAGTGTCTATAAATACCCAGAAGCCTGAAGCGTAATCAGGGAGTAGAGTAGTTAGTTTCCGACACCAAGGTGCTGTCGAGGTGTCTCCAAGGCTGTAATCTTTCAGAAATCAATACAAGAGACAGTAAATAGTATTTCTAGTGTGTTACAAGCTAAACAAAGACAGAATCAATGAATTCCGCCTCTGATTCTGTCTGAGCATTCTTCTGATCGACTCGTTAGGTCGTCTCACGATCCTACACAATGTTTAATCATAGAGGAACTAATTGAGTGTAAAAGATCGAACCGGTATCATCCCGAACGGTGGAACGGCTAATTCCGGCAAATGAATTCCGGGGAGGATTTGCAGAAACGAACAGAGACGTTTAACGAAGGTTTTAGTGAATTCTGAAGGTAGTGTGAGGTTTGTAAACGTTCGAGGAATCTATATAACATCACAATTGATACTGAAATCGACAAGTTATAGTGGTTTGGTCTCGGTTTCAACTTTTATAAAGTTTCTTCGAATAAGGCAAATGTCAGGCACGAGTTGGAACAATTAAACGCGTGGTTTGGACGGTTTTGGCCAGGGAATCAACGTGCAACAGATTTCGGGCAGTGCAAATCCACTATCGGAAATTTCGAGGTGAAGTCCGGTCAACATGCGCGGTAACAGGTTGCAGGTTTGAAATTATGTTTAAGTTATAATTAGTGTATATATATTATTAGACTCGGTTTTATACCGGATGTGGCATGCCCGGCCGAGTGGTTAAGTTGCTGTTTGTTAAATATGAGGTCACGAGTTCGAGTCCCAGCATACTCCGGTTCGATAGGGTTTAAATCCCTTTTTATGTCTTATTTTTAATATATACATTTTAGTCCCTGGGGTTTCAGTTATGCAGTAATAGTCCCTGAAACAGTTAACAGAGAAGACTAACTAGGTTAGTCTTTTAATGGAAATCCTTATATAAAACTTAACTCGGTTAGTGTTATTTCAGTTAGATCAGTTTTAAAAGTGACCAAAATGGTCCCTAAACTACTAGTTTCAGAAATTGACCGAATGGTCCTTGTACTTTAATTCAAAAACATATATATTTTTATTTATAAAACTAGTTTCAAAAATGTCATAAAAGACCCTAAACTTTATAGTTTTCAAAAATTACATTTTTAACCCGAACTTTTAAGTTTCAAAAATAACAATTTAGTCCCCGGACTTTTTGTACTTTCTAAAAATGACGGTTCTAGTTCTCGGACCTAAAATCAAAGTTTTCGAGCAAGTTTCAAAGAATGACGATTTGGTCCCTATAACTAATGTAACCTTGTTTTTAAGTATAAAACTAAACTATTAGAGCAATTCTTCACGTGTTTGGGCCGGTAAATCATATAAGAGCATAAAACAAAGCATGAATCAATAAATTTGCATCTCTAAATGTGATGTGTGTATCAAACAAGTACATGTTTGAAATCAGGGTTGTTACAGTCTCCCCTACTTTAGAAAATTTCGTCCCGAAATTTGTTCGAAAGAGACCGTAAAAATGTATTTGCAATGTAAACAAATGTGTATACAAACAAGCAAGTGATGAATAATTCATTTCTTAGAAACGGAAACGAATATGATTTTTGATTCTTGTTAGGCAATGTTACACGCAGACATGGGGTATAATTGCAAACAACATGTATCAGATAACAACAATATGGTCCCGGGTAACATAAAATCTTCAAGTGACTCTGGTAACGTTTCAAGTATAACGTAATAAGAACACTTATATATAGGAAGTACCAGCGGCGTATCCACCATGTTCTTATTGCACTATACTTGTCTCGTTACCTGATCACCCTAAATTTTATGCCACTATACTTAACAAGATTTTCTATGATTCTCATGCGTTGAACCCCGTAATTAAGTGTGCACCCATAATTACGCGTTTCATCGTATGGTCGACATAACTCTTCTAGTTAAGTATGTAAGGGAAAATTTGTATAAACGAAACAAGGGGAAGTGAATATAAGAATGAATTCGTAGTGCATGATTATATATAAACTAAATGGTTTTATTCACAACATACTTTGGAAACATTAATATTTCATTTCTAAAATGATTACACTAAACACGACATTCATAGACTCATCATGATACAAATATAATATAATGGTATAACAACAAAACAGTATACGAGAAGAAAGTGACCCATTTCTTCTGGTGGAAGGTTAAGAATTAGAAATAGCAATACTCCGAGCATCACACCAGCAAACACCAGGAGCAGGCGACTCAGATGCATCTTTGAAGAGTACGAGAAGAAAGGGTGTTTTGTTGCGAATAAAGCGAGATTGTTGATTGGTTATTTATAGAGGTGGAATATAACCGTTTTACAACAGCCATGTAACCGTTGTATGTGACCGTTATACAGTGGTTGTATATATACTCACGGGTTAAAACTCCTAAGCCTTGAGGGTTTCGATCCGTAACCCATGCTAATTTGGGAGTGTAAGCGTAGATAAAAACGTAAGGTATAAGTGTAATTAATAACGCTTATGAGTATAATGACGTGGATATGAGTATAAGATTAAGCGAGGAACAAATAAAATTAGGATATTGTTTAAATCAGACAATCGTCAACATAATATATCGTCAACTGGATTAAAACGTATTTTACATTAGCAAGGATAGCATCGTTTGTTTGATGGTCTAATATGTTGTTAACAATTTACAATTGAAATAAGTCATGTAATGGATTAGGTTCAAAACTATCAGGTAATGGAGGTAGTGGATCCAGTTGCAATTGAGCAGCTAGCATGCTTTCCAACCATTGATTCCTGCTTTCCAACCATTGATTCCTTTCTGTCAGCCATTGTACTTGCCGTAGCAATTCGTGTTTTTGATTGTTTAGCCTAGCTATTTCAACTACCATTTGATCTGGATGTAGATTCATTTGAGGCACCGCACTTGGGCCCGTTATATTAGTTGTTGGCAGCTGTTCTACTTCGTTCAACAGTGACTGGAAAGAATGTGGTGGAAAAGACTCCGATGCTAACTGTTCTTGAAGCATCAAGTCCTCATAAATTTCTTGCATTGTTGGATCCTCCTCGAAAATTATCGGTGAGCCGCTTTGTAAGAAGTTTGAGGTTGATGGTTGGGATAAGTTTATTGTAATATGTTCTGGTATGTATGGCAGTGGTGGCTGCCTATCAAATTGATACGAAGATGATGGTGGAAATTGGGAAAAAGATTGTTGTAAATTTTATGGGAAGGTATTCTCTAAGGTAACTGAAGTTCCCTCCGATTGGGATGGTTGAGTTAGTGTGTTAATATGAACAGGGATTAGCCTCATGGTGTGAGGATTTACAATCCCAGGTGCCTTTGGTGGAGATAATCCATGGATAATCTGATCATTTAAGACACCTAATGATTGTGCTAGCTTTGTGACGTAAGATCCTCCCATGAGACTTTTCAAAGGTTGTGATTTTTGACTAGAAAAATATTCAGCAAGTCCATGGGCAATATTACAAGGAACTCGCTCAAAAATACTTTGCAGATAGAAAAGTTCAATTTTTTTGACCCTTTGAGGATTATGCTTGCGCCCCGTGATAGTGCTGGCTAATACGCGGTGCATATATTGATAACAAGGGTTTGTGAAGCTCGTAGCACTATTGTGGCCACACCATGCTTTTGATGAATGGCATTGCCAATAACTTACCATATCAGCGGAGGAATAAGAGGCTAATGCCTCCGTAAAAATGGGTTGTTTAGCTTCATCACTTGTATATATGCCTAGACGAACTGCGAATTCTGTCAATGACATAGTATGATGTTGTCCACAAAGTTGAAAATGAATTGATTCATCGGTAAGGTTTCTATTATAATAGAAAGTGGACGAGAACTCATACACCAGTTCATTGTATGCTGGTTCTAGGATGTCGAAGAAACGACGCCAGGGCGTATTAGGTAGTAGTGATCTTGCCAGTAAACCACTGGGATCAATCATTCCCATATGTTGCCAATCAATACCACTAATATTAAGAACTTCATGCTGCTTGAGTCTTTGATACCTCTCTTGATAGTGTAGTTTAGTAAACTGAAGGAAGGGATGAATGTTTGCTGTATTTGAAGATTCAGCATATGCTGTTGGGAGATTTGCCATGGGGTTTTGTTGAGCTAAGAAAAGTTTGGGTATGGGGTATCGGATTATATCAGAAATTGTAGTTCTTGTGTAGATTAGTTTGGGTGGTGATTCCCTTAAATAGGTAAGGAAATTCCGGATTACACCATAGGACCGGTTAGAGCTTCCTTGCTACCTCCTATAGCTAGTTTGAAAATTTAAATCTGACAGGTATGGTCTCGAGAAAATCTTGAAATTCGAAAAAGAGGGAATCGTATCGTAATAATTTGATAATAGTACAACGTAGGTTGATCAGAACTTGGATTGTTCTGAAACGGAGAAAAAGAAAACAATCTTTTCGAATTAGGGTAACATGCCTTGAGCCTATAGGCATACTGTTCTCTTATCGGTAGCTCCCAGGTAGGCAAACGTGTGTCTCGTCGTAGAGGCATCTTCCAAAAGAAAGATTAAAAGCCGGAAAGTAAGTTGGTGATGTTAAATTTTGAAAAAGGAGACGGTGATTTCTGTCAGGTTTAGGCGGCAAAATTTTTAAAAGATTTTTAACGAAATGAAAACTATAAAGAGAACAGGTTCTTGCTGGAGAATAACTGCCTTTGGTAAAATGATGAAGTGTGATTGTGTTTTAATAACTAGGATAAATCATGGGCAAGAGAGTCATTGGACCAGCTACGCATCTCCAAACAGTAGGGGAAATTAAAAGGTCATAGGAATTAGAAAGGAATGTTTTTTAGGGAAATTGTTTCATATACGAAGACGAGGGTGAAAACACAACAAGATGGACATTGTTTATTATACGAATAAACAACATCAGTGACTAATCAAAGTAGTTGGGTTCTTATAACTTAATGAAGTCATGCTTTAGCCTAAGCACGAGTTCGTTATTAGGGCCCAAGACTTTGACGAGAGTAAAAATCAGAGACGGTTTTGAAAAGGATTTTAAAATCACCTGAGGACAGATGATGAATAACTTGTGTATCCAAAAAGTTTTAAGGAAGAAATCCGTCGTGACGAGGCTTTGGTTTCAAAGAATAGAAGTAATGATGAGGAATCGGACAGAGTATCTAATGAATAGGTGCCCTAGGTAAGTTATAGTCTAGGTCAAAAGTATTTTCTAATAACCTAAATCCCTATAACCATGGCTCTGATACCAACCTGTGACACCCCGACTCGGAGGCGGAAACGTCAAGGGCATCACGAAACTTGATAGAATGCAAATGAGCACATGGTGATTAAATTAAAGTTGAAATATAATTAAGTTGATTTGATAGGATTGCATTCACATCCAAACCAGTACAATACAACACATTGTCACAATACGGTCCTTGTTTTTATTTAAAGCTAAGGCACTTGTCTTGAGCAATCCTATGTGAACCACAAGCAAGCTAACTTCAAACAATCAACACCTGAAACATATGTTAAAATAATTTGGGTCAACAAAAGGTTGAGTGAATTCATAGCTTTGGTTAACTGGGGATAAAAATGTTAAACAATGTATAACAATGTGGCATGTGATAAGACTTATAGCAAATGAATGATACAAGTAATTTGTTGCTTGGTGGAACATTCAAACCTTGTAGACATAAACACGGCATTGATCATCCAGACCCACCATAGTGATTAACAACAACAACAACAACAACAATTGACAATTGAGTCGGATGGGATGTCACCCCTATAGCGCTATAATGTACCGCTCGGCTTGTACGGAGTTAATGAATGTAAACGTTAAGCAACTATGTCATGAAAACCACAAGTACATGTGGACAAAAATGTGCTATGGAAGTTAGGATAGGGAATATCCTAAGTCCCACGGGAAAAATATCAGGCAATTGCAAAGACGGATCAACATAACCACAAGTTTTGCAAAAATAATTGTAACAACATGAACATATGTTTCACCCCGAAAACAGTGTAAAAAGGGGAAGCTATGAACTCACCTGGTCTGCGTGTAAATTCTTAAACAAGTATATGTGTAGAGTTTTAGCGGGAACACATGATCTTTCCACGTCACTCTAAATGTAATTGAACATGCAATAACAAACAAATATAGGCATAGTATTAACAAGGGCAAAACTGTAATTTGTATTAACGGTTCACTATGTCTAAGGCGTTTGTTCGGTTTGACCGATCCGGTTTGGGGAAGACTTGGTAATTTGGTTAATTTGTGAAGTATTTATATAAAATACCATATTATACAAATAATGAGTAAAAGTGTTATTAGTATATTTAAAACAGACAAATACATATATATATTTAACTCAAGGTTTGTATATATATATATATATATATTTATATATAATTTACCTTATAAAATGTCAAGTGAACAATTTATGTAAAATGAGAGTTACAACAATATAGTCCACTTGTTAATTTAATTTATAAAAATTATAAATCACTTTATGTGTTCCAAATATATATATTTTCAGAATATCATGATAACTACCCAATTAATCATATAGATAATTAATTTAAGCAGAATAATTAAAAAATAATCTTTTAATTATCTAACATGTATAAATCAGATTTAATATGGTAATCTTGGCCAATATACCTATTTTTTTGAAATAAATAATTACATATTGTTTTAAACATGACAATTATCTAATAATTATCTAAATAACTAGATTAAATCAGAAAAATTAGAAATAACACTTTTAATTACTGAACATAAATATCACTGATTTAAAATAGATATTATGGCCTCTGATTAATTTTATGTAATTAAAATGGAATTAAATGGGTTAAATATCAGTATTTTAGTTTATAAAGATTATTTACCAAAAATAATCTGAAAATAAACAATTTAGTTTCTGAATTTTGATAAACTCAGAAAAATATGTACTTTTTCATAAAAATATTTTTGAGCAAAAATTTGTATAATTATATAATTAAAACTATTAAGTTTAAATTAATGATTTATTTGATTTGATCACAATAGATATTCTGTAAATAACCAAATAGTAAAATAATTTATATAAACTTCAAAATAACATATGTGTTATTAAAAAAATTAATTTTGGACAGAAACTATATCTTATTTAATTTAAACATATAAATTTAAACTAAATAATTAAAGTGATTTAACTGATTTATTTTTGTTAAATAATCTGGAAACAAGTAATCAGTAACATAATTTATACAATCTTAGAATAATGCATGCAATAACCCAAAGATAATTTTGGGCATAATTTAGATAATTATCTAATTTAACTAATTAAAATTTAACCTTAAAATTATGAAATCTAACTGTTTTAATTATAAAAATATCAAAACAGTGTCAAAAATTAGTGACAAATTAATTTTATACAGTTTAACAATCAAAATAATTATGATAAAAATTTTCATAATTTAATTATCAGAATTCGATTTATTATGAATTTTTAAAGATAAAACAGTTTTAATACATAAAAATTAGTTTTATATATATTTTGACTAATTCTATATTTCTAATAAATGTATCAGTGTATAAAGCATATATGATAAAATTTTCAGATTTTAAATAGTTAGAACCGATTTATTATTAAATAAATGAATAAAACTGTTTTTATTAAAATAAATAAAATAATCAAAAATCATCATCTTCTTCCCCAAAATTGGTCAACAGAAGTCAAACCCTTAATTTTAGGATCAAAACGCGATTTGTTTTTAAATTAGCTTTGCAGAAACAATGTTTAATCATAGAGGAACTAATTGAGTGTAAAAGATCGAACCGGTATCATCCCGAACGGTGGAACGGCTAATTCCGGCAAATGAATTCCGGGGAGGATTTGCAGAAACGAACAGAGACGTTTAACGAAGGTTTTAGTGAATTCTGAAGGTAGTGTGAGGTTTGTAAACGTTCGAGGAATCTATATAACATCACAATTGATACTGAAATCGACAAGTTATAGTGGTTTGGTCTCGGTTTCAACTTTTATAAAGTTTCTTCGAATAAGGCAAATGTCAGGCACGAGTTGGAACAATTAAACGCGTGGTTTGGACGGTTTTGGCCAGGGAATCAACGTGCAACAGATTTCGGGTAGTGCAAATCCACTATCGGAAATTTCGAGGTGAAGTCCGGTCAACATGCGCGGTAACAGGTTGCAGGTTTGAAATTATGTTTAAGTTATAATTAGTGTATATATATTATTAGACTCGGTTTTATACCGGATGTGGCATGCCCGGCCGAGTGGTTAAGTTGCTGTTTGTTAAATATGAGGTCACGAGTTCGAGTCCCAGCATACTCCGGTTCGATAGGGTTTAAATCCCTTTTTATGTCTTATTTTTAATATATACATTTTAGTCCCTGGGGTTTCAGTTATGCAGTAATAGTCCCTGAAACAGTTAACAGAGAAGACTAACTAGGTTAGTCTTTTAATGGAAATCCTTATATAAAACTTAACTCGGTTAGTGTTATTTCAGTTAGATCAGTTTTAAAAGTGACCAAAATGGTCCCTAAACTACTAGTTTCAGAAAATGACCGAATGGTCCTTGTACTTTAATTCAAAAACATATATATTTTTATTTATAAAACTAGTTTCAAAAATGTCATAAAAGACCCTAAACTTTATAGTTTTCAAAAATTACATTTTTAACCCGAACTTTTAAGTTTCAAAAATAACAATTTAGTCCCCGGACTTTTTGTACTTTCTAAAAATGACGGTTCTAGTTCTCGGACCTAAAATCAAAGTTTTCGAGCAAGTTTCAAAGAATGACGATTTGGTCCCTATAACTAATGTAACCTTGTTTTTAAGTATAAAACTAAACTATTAGAGCAATTCTTCACGTGTTTGGGCCGGTAAATCATATAAGAGCATAAAACAAAGCATGAATCAATAAATTCGCATCTCTAAATGTGATGTGTGTATCAAACAAGTACATGTTTGAAATCAGGGTTGTTACACGCTCCCCCTCAAGAGGAGGTAGAAGAGGAACCCTTTATCTTCCTACCAATGGAGATCGAAGAGATGCTCAATGACCTCTAGATTGAGTATTTCCGACAAAAGCTCTAGTCCTCCATCATCTAGCATTCATAAATCTTGGAATGTAGCTTTAGGTTTGTTAAATAAATGATCTCGGAGAGGCGTTCTCAAGATCCAATCTATCTATCTTAGTTTTAGGTAGGTTTGTAATTTTTAATTTCCTTGTAATGTCTTTATTTTAAATGAAATGGATGATTGGATGGTGGTATTTTAAATAAATGTGTTAAAGAAAGTGGAAACACATGATGAATGATGAAAAATGGAACCCATGCACGTAAATTAGAGCCCCCTGCCTCATACACTGTAAAACAGTAGCTGCAGCACGGGGCCGTGCTCACCCAGCACGCCTCCGTGCCCAACTTATTGGTTGTCAAAATAATTTTGTCCAGAAGGTGGAACAGGCCGTGCTCATCCAACACGCCCATGTGGCCACCCCATTGAAAGTCTTCTGAGTTCAATTTGTTACTGGCACTTTGGACACGGGGCCGTGTCCCCATAGCACGCCCCGTGCTGCAAGTTCCAGTAACCAAATTTTTTTGCTATTTTCATACTTTTTACCCATTTTACCAAAATAAATCCTATTTGGGACACATTGAGGGAAATGTGTAATTTAAGTTTGGGGGGAGGATAATAAAAACCTTGAATCGTTTGTCCTAAATCAAGTGTTACACAAAACTCGCCTTGGAATCGTTAATCACCCCAAACTTTTTCAAAATGTTCTGTTTATTTTTTTTACTTATCTTGGTTTAGTTGGGTAAAACAAGTTCTAAAAATTATGTTTTTACAAATTTACAATTGATAGCGTCGTGATAAAAAGAACCAATGTAGAAAAATTACGAAAATGGGCATGACAAATCTTTGTAAAATTTGACTATATATACATTTCTACACTACAACCTTTTCCCCACAAAAGTGAGTTTTGAGCCATTACCGAGCATACAAATATACATCTATACTAATTGCTCAAATTTTCATTTCTTGTGTAAATAGCACGTTTGGTTCTCACGAATCTAGAACTTGACAATGTGATGTGTTCCAAGTCTTAACTGACAAAAATCCAACAAATAGATGATAGAGGCATTAGGACCAACCTATTTTTCAAAAACAAACCTTTATTTTTCTTTGCTTTATCCAAAAACACCCCCTAGTTAAACCCTTTGAACCTTAAAAAACCTTTTCATTTCCAAACCCACAAAAACAAACCTTTTCATTTTTCATCTTTCATTTTTGTAAACCTATCGGTTATGAAATTAAGATTACAGCTCAGTTTCAATTTAGGCAACCAAAAAAAATTCAGAAAAATATGCCAAAGTATTTTTGCTAAGCCACAAAGCAATAGAAAAACCGATATTTTACGTTTTTCACCATTTTCCAATAAAATCTACCAAACCCAAACCACCACATACCCTTAAAAAGCCCTCTTGATATTTATAAGGATTTAACGTCAAAAGAAGGAGGTTTGATCCATTGTCAAGCCTATGGTAGGAGTAAGTTCCAAAAACGGGCACGAGCATTTTCACTTAATACAACATCGGCCGAGTGTTGAGTGGCTACTTGTAAGGTGTGTAAATTTGTATATAACTGAATTGAATTTTATAAAGGCATCTTTTGCTCAAGGTCAAATTTTTTTTTCTTATTTTCGTGTTTTAAATAAATCATGACGAATAAGATTGTAAATAAAATAAAAATCCCCAAAATAAAATGAGAACTTGGATTCCAGACACTCTAAAGATGAGACAAAAACCTTCTCTTCTACCTATTCCGTTTGGGTGTGTAAGCCACGTAATATAGTTTTGCTTGACGACAAGCAAAGATTCAAGTGTGATGGTATTTGATGTGCTTAAAATACAACATATAAATTACATCAAATACGGCATAAAAGCAACCCCTTTTTAGAAATAATGTTGGAAAAAGCTTGGTTTTCTGTTTCTTTTTAATTTTCATTGTCAAAAGAGCTTAAATATGCAAAAGGAAAAAAAGATAGCAAAAACCAACATAAATACAAGAAAGGAGGAATAGACCCAACTCACCAAGCCCCGATTCACATCCAAACCACAAAATAGCAAGAACAGAAGACTTGACACGGGGCCGTGTCCATCAGACACGGGGCCGTGTCCGAAGATGAATGTTGTGCAGAAGAAAAAGACAATTGCAAAGGACAAAACTGGCAACCGACACGGGGCCACGCTAAGCCAACACGGGGCGTGGTCAACTCAAAGATTTTCAGAATCTATGATAGTACAACAAGTACTTTGGCTATGGGCCGTGCCATTGACACACGGGGCCGTGTTAGTACAAAATCTGACAAGTAGTTAATGAGGAAGAGAGAGAGAGAGAGAGATGGCCATGGGGCTGTGCCAGGTGGGCACGGGCCGTGGTGAAGCTTCTGATTTCAGCTATAAATAGAAGTACTTGGTTCCACTTTAAACCATCCCTTGGCAAACCACTTCTCTCTCACTTGCCACCACTCCACCACCACTACAACACCATCTTCCAGCACCATCATCCATTTTCCATCTTTTAGAGTGTGTGTGTAGTCTCAGGATCCAAGATTGATAATAAGAGTCTTTGTCAAACAAAGGTTATGCTTGGCTAAACGCTTGCATCACTTGGTGAAGACATATCTTTTATGTATTTTCTTTTATGATTTCTAATCTTTGGCAACTTTTTAATTCGGTATGTATTAATGACTTTAATAAATAGTTTTTTTTATTGAAGGCGAATCTACTTAACCATTCTCCATATGTCGTTTATTCACATATTCGTGTCTTTACGGTCTATATAAAGCACGTTAACTACTTGGAAGGGGGTTAGAAGGGTGGTTGGGAAATTCTATGTCTCGTTCAGTGCATAGATCTTGCGAGAACCTGCTTCAAGTTTAGTACTACTCCACGGATTGGTGAGGAATGACTGGCCCGGCTGAGAGTAAGAAACCGCTTGAACCCCTTATTTACAAACTACTATTAAAACTTTAAACCAACCCCACAAGGACTGTATCCCTGCTGACTCAGACCAACGGGTTGAGGGTGACCGCTGCCTGGAAGGGGGCCTACCACATTTTGCATTAATAACTTACCTAATTATCTTTCAGTATTCTGACCTAGTGGGATTGTATCCTTGGATACTCAAACCACTAGGTTGAGGGTAACGTCACCTTTAATAGAGGGGCCTACTTCTATAACTAAGATAAACTTTTAAAATGCCCAAAGTGCGGAAATCATCAAAATGGTTCATGAAAGATAAGTCGAATCCAAGTGATTCTGTCTTGTCTATCTGTTTTTAATTTAATTTTATTTATGTTTTTATCTTTTTATTAGTTTAAAAATCTTTTCTCAAAGTTTGGTTCGATTAGACGTTGACGATAAGATGGTATTAAAAGCTCTTGTGTCCTTGGATTACCTCGATATCTTGCAATCACTATATTACGTCTGCGATGGGTGCACTTGCCCTAACGTGTGTAGAGTGATAATAAAATATCTTGTTTTATAAATTTAAAACTTGAATTCAGCGAGTTAAAAAAGAGCTAAAAGTATAACTAAAAGATATACTCACACCGACACACGTCAAACCTACAAAAGAACAGATGATATTCAAAATCCAAAACATGACATCTTGATCAAGACGTAAAATATGTGGAATCTTTTTTCTTAGGAATGTTAGATGTCACTATCAAGGTGATGTCAACTGATTGCAGACATGCATTTTGTACTTAGTATAAATAGATCTCACCTGTTAGAGATCGATCTATTTATAAATTCACACGCATTCCCTTTTGTATGAACAAATTTTTGAGTGATTAGGCTAAGAGGGAGATTGTAAAATCATTAGACTGTAATTGTAATCATTGGATTTCAATACAAAGCAGTTTTGATATATCTTCCTACTTATGTGTTTGCATTATTTTTCTTTCAATTTATAAATTGTTTGTTCTTGTTTTGCTTAAAAACCAGAAGTATCAAACTCAGATCCTACATTTAGTATCAGAGCTTGGTCACATTAAACTTGATTTCACAATCAGTTTAATATTCAAAGATCAGCTCACAAAGATCCAATTTGTTCGTAACTCAAAGTTGTAAAGTGTTGAATTCAAAAATAGTTCACAAATACTCTGTTTTTCTTCAAAAGAACAAAAGAGATAACACAAAAAGATCCCCATAACATCGACACCAATCTTGAGTTTCCTTTGCTTGTCAGATTTGAGTATAAAATCTTGCAACGCAGGATGGCTCACATACTTGCTCAACAAAACACTAGGTGTTGGAAGTCTGTTATATTCGGACCTTACATTCTAATAGTACCTAGTGCTGAAAACCCGAGTTTTTAAGAGCCAAAGAAGCTGGAAAACTACTCAGAGCAAGATTGTCAAAAATTTCAGCTAGATGCAAAGTCCTTTAGAATTGAGGCCATGGCTTTGCCAAATGAAATTTATGTCAGCCTGTTACATTGTAACAATGCTAAAGATTCAAGAGATATATTGAAAGAGTGGTTTTGTGGAACGAAGGATGTGATTGAGAACACTCGAGAAATCCTTAACCAACAATACAAGACTTTCACACACGTTAAGGGAGAAACCCTTACACAATAGTTTGAGAGGTTTCTATGTTTAATCAGTGAATTAAAGTGGGTAAACAAGGAATTTCCTAAATCAACTTTAAGTAACTTATTTTTAAGATCACTTCCTGAGAAGTGGGAAACAGTAGCCATAATGACGAGAACAATCCCTGAATTCAACAACCTGACCCTGACTTAGTTACATGGAAAGCTCTTAACATTTGAGAGAGAGCTTGTCTAGGAAGAGAAGCTCTAGAAAACTGGAAAAGTGTGGGACGATTATCTCTTCAGGAATATATCAACTGGAATCAGTTCTGACCAATATTCTTCAAACTGTGAATTCACAACAAAAGATGATAGTTATGGTTCTAATAGTTGGTGAATAGATCTAATTTTTATAAAATGTTTTACTTTATTATAAGATTTATTTTACTTAGAAATCATTTAAAAATATTTTAACATGCAATTCCATGTGTTGTAGAAGCATCCATAATCACCACAATCACTAAAATCACAACAACAAATAACAATTCACCACAAATATAATATAGAAACAATAGAAACAATGAGATTCAAGCCCCAAAGAGGGAATATAATAGTGGCAATGCTAAGTTAAACCCATGGTCTTGGGGAACCTAGTCAGCCGTGTATCCATAAAAGAAACTTGGGGCACAAAGCAAGTAAACAAATAGATACACGTATATGCCACAAAGATATGAGAAACCATAGAAAGTAGAAATAAGAAACAATTGATACAAGAAATAAGAAATACAACACATAATGACAGATTGATTTGCATGTTGAAGAATTAAAACAAAACATATAAAATATGACACATGATACACCCCAAAAATATTTGATGACAAAAAGGGGAGCGTAATAGATCTTCTCATTAGTTGCGAATATATGATCCACGAGAATTACTGCATGAGAGGATTTGAATAAAATATAAAACAATGATAATAATAATCACCCTTAATTAATAATAAACGAAATTTTAAATGAACAGACAAAATATTAATTTTAGGAAATTGGGTTCTCCTATTTAGGGACTTAAATTATATAAAATAATTATTCAACGAAATAACCAAATCAATATATAAATATTTATATATGTTTCTAGAATTATTAAATAAGATTGATTCTTATAAATACTAATTTAATAGGTTATAACATTTTGTACATGCCAACATTTAGACAAATTCCCTAAAACCATCAACAACTTTATAAACCAGATTTAATGATTATCACATATTCTTATTTAAAACAATAAATTTTAAAAAGAGATTTATTTATCTTATAATTTCACCAACGCTTTAATTATATAATTTTCAAAAATCATAGAAAAATTCTCTAAAAATATCATAACACTTATAAAATCTATAAAAGTTAGTAAAAATATTTATAAAATTTATCTGTGATACTCATTTATTTTTAAATGATTAAAACATGTATAAACCATAAGAAATCCAATTTGAATTTAACTATATTGAAAAATTATAGAAAAATTCTTAATTGATTTATCTATTGATTAAAACATAAATAATTCACCAAAATTCCAATTGATATTTAAAATTCCAAAAATTTACACAAAATATACTAATATAATATATATAACAGTATTCTACTTTCAATTTGATCAATACACATGTCTAACCCTAAAAGCCCCAAATTCAATGAACGAAGAACCCTAATTTCAACTATAATTAAATTCAAGTATTCCAGCCTCCTATCACTGAAATTGATAGATGGATTTTGTAAATAATTAAAAATAAACGAGATTAGGCTTTGGAATTACCTGATTTGGATAAAATTGAAGGACATATCATCCTTTGAAGTTTGGAGCCCTATATTCATCTTTGATTTAATTTGTGATGCACGATTGATGAAACGAAGAAATCTCAATGGAGTTTTGCATGGTTTTGATTAGAAAAATTGAGTAGTATAAGTTTTATACACTAAAGACATCGAATTAGATAAAATCTGCTTCAAGTTCTGGAAGCTTTTAATGGTACATTAATGGTAGTTTATTCAAAATTAAACTAGTTAATTAGACAAGCACTGAAGCGATTCAAGGGTGAGAAACTTGTTTCTCGATATATTCGAACCGTTTGAGGTCAGAAAGGAACACATCGATGCGTATAATGGCCGAACTCGCTGGTCGGTTTGAAAGAGAGTGGGTCGCAATTAAGGTGAAGATAAGGGTTAGAGGGTTGCGGTTTTGTTTATGTATTTAAGAAACGGGCACAAGTATCTGGTATGCAAACTGAACTTGGTCCAGTGGTTAGGATGCCACTTGTCGAACTAAGGAGCTCGGTTTCGAATCTTGTTAGTTCCAGTTTTAAGCTTTTTAGTCTTTCTAACACCTTTCACATGAGGAGACAATGTTATGTGTGACAACTCGTATTTTAAGAACCTTTCATTGTGCTTTAATGTAACTTGTATGAACATACATGATTAATTGATGTGTTTGATTGCAATGAATGTTATGACTTTATATGTTATGTGTTACGTAGTTGTAATGTGAAACTGGTCCGGTCGCTCAAATAATCGGGCCAACTCTATTTGCTTTGAACCCGTGGCCAAAAGGCAACCCAAGGATGGGTTCAGCCCACTCCATGTAGCGCATAACAACATGGGGATGGGTGTTTACTCCTCATAATCTTGCAAAACATAAACACACAACAAACCCTAGCTCTCCCTCTCCTCTCTACTCGAACTCGTTGGTTGCGTTCCCCATTCTTCGAGATTTTTTCCTCGTATGGCACTACTCTTCTCATCCAATAAATCTTGGGTGCTCGATATCTCTCGGTTCGTATGATTACGAAATGTTTTAATCTTGTTCGATTATGTTTGATTATGTGCAATCATATCTATTTAGGGTTCTTGCTAGAAAACATGATGAATGATATGAACTATGATGATTCGTATAAACGTATGTTAAGGGAGGGCATGATCTTGGTGTTAAACTTTTAATTGAACATACATGAACACATCATATGGATTGTTAGTGTTCTTAGGGTTGAATTGAGGATTAATCAATAACTCGGATTAATGAGATAAGGATGATCGATGATTTGGTAGGATAACATGTTCATAGTAATGTTAGCTTGCTGTTTGGATCTTGAATTATAAATGGAAACCTTGTTTTATAACATCATAATGGTTTAATGTGATCGGTGGTTAGATCCTGGTACGTCACATGCCTAGCGGGGTCATCGCATGTGGTATTTTGGGGGTGTGATAGTTTGGTATCAGAGCCACTGGTTATAGTGAACTAGGTTTTAAAACGCTTTTATAAAACCAGACTATAACTGAACAGTTAAGAAAATAGACCATGACACTCAGCTCCAGATTGCAAGGTTCGTCTTTCATTTACTTATTGCATAACATATTCAGTGTACACTTACGTTATGTATGACATTGCACGTGAATGCACACTTAGCACTACAACATGAATTCATGTGTTACTAGATTACGTTATGTGTTTGATAGTGTGATGCTCCTCATGTGACACCTGGGTCACTGCGACCATCAAACAAATTCCAAGACAATTAAATATTGTATTTCATACTTGGGATCTGTATAAATATGTGTATCTTTTGCACATATCAAGTCTTGTTCGATTTCAAGCTCTAAATCACTTTCTGGAAGGTTATACGCGCACTGATGCGTAGGTATAACCAATTTAATGCAACAAACACTCCGGAATAGTGAAATATACTTAACATACCTTAAATAACCTTTACATAACTTAGAAATAAGTTTTGAAGGCTTTGGTATGGCAAAAACAAGTTAATTCGCCTACAGGGACTAAATTTGACAAACTGCGAAAGTATGCCAATTTGAACTGTAACAGACATTCCGAAAGATGACCATAAGTTGAACATACCCTAAATATCCTTCACATAGCTTAGAAATAGGCATTGAGGGGTTCGGTGTGCTAAAATAAACTTTTGGGTCATTCATGGACTAAAAGCATCAAAAAGTGCACAAGTTTGCATTTTCGCGCATAAAACACGTTCTGAATGCATCCGGACATCAAAAATTTATGTAAGCACTAAAATATTTTATTTTAGTGTTTGGCTTAAGAAAAATCCATTCGTCGCGTCATTTGGATCGTTTTTCACGCTTGTGCGCTTTCCGTCGTGATTAAGCGAACATCGCGTTCGTACGACCAAACGAACCAACATCCGACATATTTTTGAGCATGTTTCATGTCCACAATGTTTAGGCATCATTTTAGGGCCTTAAAGTTGGCTTTACGGGCCTTAGAAGTGTTGAAAATGGCCTTAAACACGTGTAGGGACCAAAACTGTCATTGCTGAAACTTATGTCTGATCTGTGTAGGCCAGGCGGCCCGCGTAAGATCTTTGTGTGTGTCTACGCGGCCCGCATCAGGCTCCCAGAACAGATAAGACTGATTAGTCAGCAGATTTCAGCTGATTAAACCTCATCCACACACTCACACTTGCCCTTTCAGCTCATTAGGGGCCATTTTTAGTCACCACAACATTTCAACAAGTGTACGCACGAGATTCGATCACGTTATTCAAGTAACGATCTTAACGGTTCGGGAAAAACTATAAATACCCAACCCACTTAACTTCAAAACCCACTAGAATCTGATCTAATGTGCTCTAAGTTGAAACCTTTGTTTCATACCTGAGCTATTTTGATCTAGATTAGCATTCGGGGACCCTTCGTAAGTATTCCTTCGTTCTTTTATTGCTTTTCGAGTCCGAAAGTCAAACAAAGTTTGACTTTCGGCATTGACCAGTTATGGTCAATGCGAAGTTCGTTTGAACTTCGCAACGTGATTGTAATCACGATGGTTATAGTCCCTTGTGACTATGCCTAATGATTACCACGTTGTCTAGGGTCGTAAGGGTAAGCGATTTAATAAATCGCTTATACCTTCGAACCAGACCCATTTGGTCGATCATTAGGATCCGACCAAACACATTAGGAGACCACAGTATATAGGGAATAACCCTCCGAGGTTATACCTTACGGTCGCTTCGCTTAAGTAGTTGTATGATAGGTAGTTTATATGCCTTAGGTAAATTACCAAAATACCCCTTTGATGCCAAAATTCGTTTTAAACATATGTAACATAACTTTTGACATCTAAACTGATTTGACAACCATATTAGACATGTTAAGGCATATTTTACTTGTCATAGGACTAGTTAGGCGTTCCGAACGCGTTTTACGCAAACGACGCGTTAAAGTAGCATAAGCTACCTAAACGGGTCGTAATGGGTCACAAACACTTAGGTTAAGTTTCGTTTTAGTATGTGGGCTTTGTTAAACCATATTACACGAGTCTCCATACTCGTTTGGTTTACGAACCCTCATTCTATCTGATCCTCCGATACTAGGTCCGGTTTATTAACATAGTTACCTATATTAGGTGCCGTTTGATTCCGTGATCTCTAGCATTGCTTGGTGGTTATCTTAGGACTTCTGATCAATCTCAAGTGAGTACATAGACCCCTCTTTTACTATTTTCCAAACGTTTTGGGGTGGAACACATGTGCCTACTTGTTACTTTCATGCTTTCCATGTTTTCACATCATATACCTGCTATGTTCGTTAGTACATTATAGTACATGATTTCATTACATTTCATGCTATGTATGCCCATTGTGTGCGTACTTAGTACATCGTTTTACATTACATGCTATGTATGCCCATTTGGTGCGTACTTAGTACATCATTCTACATTACATTTCATGCTATGTATGCCCATTGTGTGCGTACTTAGTGCATCGTCCTACATTTCATTTCATGCTATGTATGTCCATTGTGTGCATACTTAGTACATTGTTTTACATTACACTTATGCTATGTATGTTCTTTGTTGCATACTTAGTACATTTTTATACATTACACTTTATGCTATGTATGTTCTTTGTTGCATACTTAGTACATTTGTTATTCATCACATGCTTACATTTTGGATACACATTACATGATTTACATTAAACATGAACATTTTACTTTGGTAGTTTGGTTTGATTAAGTGATTAAGTAACGAGGCGTGTGTAATATGATACAAGTATGGTGGATACGCCGCTGGTACTTCCTATATATAAGTGCTTGTATGGTATTACATATCGTAGCGTTATTTGAATCATTTCAATTTGAGACATATAACATTTTATACAAATAACATAACTTTCACAGGACATTGATTTACAAACAACTCATCTTATACAAACTCATTTTACATGGTTATTCATTTAACCATACATTATTCTCTTAATTATACATATCATCTGATCTTATCGTTTTTCAAATGATTTACAAAACAAAGTAAATTACAAGGTTCATGACTAAACATTTTCTCAAACATAAGTCATGAATTCTGTTTTCACAAAACCTATGTATCTCACAGGCATTTTTATGCTGACATACCTATTTTCACATGTGTTTTCAGGAGATGATGCATAGGACTTATCAAGACATACTTAGGCGGACCTGTGCCTTAGTGACTTAAAACGAGACAAGAACTAGTTAATTTATGTTATGTACTCTTTGTTTCTTGTTTAAAACAATGTAAACTTTCATGTTTGATTAATAAAACGAAACTTCAATTGCCACGGATTTGAAACAATTAATTCTGTTACAACACTCCCTGACGTTTCCGCCACGTTTTGTATGTTCTACGTGGTCGGGGTGTGACAGAAAAGTTGGTATCAGAGCCAATGGTTATAGGGAATTAGGTTATTAGTAATGCTTTGACCTAGTCTATAACCTTCTTAGGACCCTAATGCGAGTTTACTTGCGTTTAGTCATAAAACGATACCGTCACCTATCCTTAGGCGACGACCACAACAAGAACGTAAATTTCAAAACCGCTTCGAAAACTAATCATCTGTTCTAGGATGATTAATTATTAGGTTTTGAACCCCTTGAAATTTTCAAAACTCTCGTCAAAGTTTTGGGTTCTAAATAATGTGAACACGTGCAAACTGGAAGAGTGAATGCCTGTACCCTGAGTTTTCTATCTAAGGCTAGAGTGTTCGTACAAATCCACATAATCGGACCAGTCACTCTTACCTGGGAACTCTTGGGGTGAGTGTCCACTTATAGGCGAGCATGTCTTCGAGATACATTATGAGGATCTATTTGCTTTGACTCAGCCTTTGTGTTGTTTGTTTGCATTGTGGTTCAAACAAATGACCATCACCCATGATTTTGGTCGGTAATTGTAACATCCTATTCTTACCCAATGCCATTTCATTTGTTTTATCTCTTGTTTCCCTTTTAGAATGCCTCCACGACGCGAAAATCCGGTATCTATTGAAGAGTTGGCAGCTATCATTACACAGCAAATGACTGCTGCAATCCCGAACATCGTTGCTCAATGTCACCAAGCTCTCAACAACAATAATGCCCCCCTGCAACTTCAAGACGTTTAACTCGACTAAGCCATCAAAGTTTTCTGGGTCTCAAGGAGCGACTGCACTTCTGCAATGGTTCGAGAGTTTAGAGAGCACTTTCAGGCATGTTCAATGTCCAAACGAGCGAAAGGTAGATTTCGCATCTAGTGTCTTTGAGAAACGAGCTTTGACGTGGTGGAACGGGGTGGTGAGAGATAGGGGTGCCGATGTGGCACTGGCTCAAACGTGGGAAGAACTTAGAGCACTGATGATGAAGGAATTCTGTCCTCGTCACGAGATCAGAGCCTTGGAAAGGGAATTCGACGATCTTAAGCAAGACAGCGATGAACATCGAGCATACACTGATCGATATGAGGAGCTGAGCCTGTTGTGTCCTACCATGGTTACGCCTTTGGATAAGGCGATCGAAAAATACATTGATGGTCTCCCTGACTCAGTTCAGGACATTGTTACTGGTAGTAACCCCACTACGGTTAGGCAGGCCATTGAGCTATCTGCAACCTTGACTGAATCTCAGATCAGGAAACGTAAACTTTTTCGAAAGGGTGACAAAAAGCCAATCGAGGAATCAAAGACCATGGATGAACAGACTGGATCCCCTAAGTAGTCAAAGAAGCGAAAGGCTTCTCAGAACTTCGCCATGGTTACTCACAATGATCAAGCCATCCCCAACCAACCAGCTTAACCCCCTGCTAGGAAGCCATACAATGGAACTTCACCCTTGTGCTACCAATGTAAACTTCATCATCATGTTAATGTGAAGTGCCGCGAATGCCAAATTTGTGGACGTAAAGGTCATACAGCAAAAGTTTGCCAAGCTGCAGTTGCACCAAATCAAGCTGACAACAATCCTGCTCAAGCTCGCTTTCCACCAGGTTCTTGCTACAATTGTGGCGAGATGGGTCATTTCCGAAGAAATTGCCCAAAGCTTGCTAATGCTAATCCAGCGCAGGGATGAGCATCTGACCGACTAGAAGACAACACCCTTAGAAATAATCATGTCTTATGTATTATTTTCTTTTGTTGTCAAGATCCATGAAACATTTGTTATCATTGTTTATAAATAAATCTTTTATTTACATTTCAATGTATTTATGAGGTTGTATGTATAAACAACATATCCCTTACAATACCAACAATCAAGGAATCGTATTCCTTGAAAAGCAAACTACCCCCAATTAAATTTTTTTCTAATCTCTTGCGTTTTCCACGAAAATCCTAAGTACCCATTTCTTCCAAGGAAACGAAGTACAAGGCGCAAGTTACAACACTGGACAAATACCCAAAGTACCACTATAAATACTTAATAGGGTACCTAAGGGTATTTCCGTAAATCCTAAAATGGTTATGTTCCTTAATTCGAATATTACGTTTCTTTGAGAACAAAAATTGAATATTTGGGAGATCTTCCTATCTTTTCAGATAGATCCCAGAGGACATTGTAGCCCATCGACTGGTTTCCATATCCATTCTCAATCGATAACAAATTAATAACCAAGATAAACAACTATGTGATTATGTGCTTATGTGTTCCTTTTTATGTTTTTGTGTGATCCAAGTTTTGTTATCTAAATCCTCGTAGAACCTTTCGTATCTTCATATGAGAGATTCGTAGTAGGATACCCAAAGGTACTACATAAAATCCTTAATGGACTACTACGTTGTAGATTAAGTCCCTTGGATTATAAAGTACTACTCCATAATTAGACCCCTTGAGTGGTCTAGTTAAACAGATTGATCCAAAAATCTTGTTAGGAACATCATGTGATGATATAGCTGAAAGGACTCCTTGGTGGCCTAATTAAATCATCTGTCGATCTAATTAAAAGGACCCTATGGTAGTCCAGTCACACTCATCACAGGTTTGATATTCCTCCCTAAACATTACAAGACAAACTATGCGGACTATGCAAGGAATTACGTAATTATGGATGCATACATAATTATGGAATTCAGTGCACAGAAACAACAACGAGTTTTGTCATGTGTCTAGAGTTGATTCGTTCATTTTCGTTTCTGAAGAAATTGTGAAAAATGACTTATTCCGTTCATTTTCGTTTCTGAAGAAATGGTGTAAAATGACTCATTCCGTTCATTCTTGTTTCTGAAGAAATGGTGGAAAATGACTCGTTCCGTTCATTTTCGTTTCTGAAGAAATTGTGAAAAATGACCCGTTCCGTTCATTTTTGTTTCTGAAGAAATTGTGGAAAATGACTCCTTCCGTTCATTTTCGTTTCTGAAGAGGTTGTGGAAAATGACTCATTCCGTTCATTTTCGTTTCTGAAGAGGTTGTGGAAAACGACTCATTCCGTTCATTTTCGTTTCTGAAGGAGTTGTGAAAAATGACTCATTCCATTCATTTTTGTTTTTGAAGAAATTGTGAAAAATGACTCGTTCCGTTCATTTTTGTTTCTGAAGAAATTGTGGAAAATGACTCATTCCGTTCATTTTCGTTTCTGAAGAGGTTGTGGAAAATGACTCATTCCGTTCATTTTCGTTTCTGAAGAGGTTGTGGAAAATGACTCATTCCGTTCATTTTCGTTTCTAAAGAGGTTGTGGAAAATGACTCATTCCGTTCATTTTCGTTTCTGAAGGAATTGTGAAAAATGACTCATTCCGTTCATTTTTGTTTCTGAAGAGGTTGTGGAAAATGACTCATTCCGTTCATTTTCGTTTCTGAAGGAATTGTGAAAAATGACTCATTCCGTTCATTTTCATTTCTGAAGAGGTTGTGGAAAATGTCTCATTCAGTTCATAGAGTACATAGACCCTTCTTTTACTGTTTTCCAAACATTTTGGGGTGGAACACATGTGCCTACTTGTTACTTTCATGCTTTCCATGTTTTCACATCATATACCTACTATGTTCGTTAGTACATTATAGTACATGATTTCATTACATTTCATGCTATGTATGCCCATTGTGTGCGTACTTAGTACATCGTTTTACATTACATGGTATGTATGCCCATTGGGTGCGTACTTAGTACATCGTTCTACATTACATTTCATGCTATGTATGCCCATTGTGTGCGTACTTAGTGCATCGTCCTACATTTCATTTCATGCTATGTATGTCCATTGTGTGCATACTTAGTACATTGTTTTACATTACACTTATGCTATGTATGTTCTTTGTTGCATACTTAGTACATTGTTATACATTACACTTTATGCTATGTATGTTCTTTGTTGCATACTTAGTACATTTGTTATTCATCACATGCTTACATTTTGGATACACATTACATGATTTACATTAAACATGAACATCTTACTTTGGTAGTTTGGTTTGATTAAGTGATTAAGTAACGAGGCGTGTGTAATATGATACAAGTATGGTGGATACGCCGCTGGTACTTCCTATATATAAGTGCTTGTATGGTATTACATATCGTAGCGTTATTTGAATCATTTCAATTTGAGGCATATAACATTTTATACAAATAACATACTTTTCACAAGACATTGATTTACAAACAACTCATCTTATACAAACTCATTTTACATGGTTATTCATTTAACCATACATTATTCTCTTAATTATACATATCATCTGATCTTATCGTTTTTCAAATGATTTACAAAACAAAGCAAATTACAATGTTCATGACTAAACATTTTCTCAAACATAATTCATGAATTCTGTTTTCACAAAACCTATGTATCTCACAGGCATTTTTATGCTGACGTACCTATTTTCACATGTGTTTTCAGGAGATGATGCATAGGACTTATCAAGACATACTTAGGCGGACCTGTGCCTTAGTGACTTAAAACGAGACAAGAACTAGTTAATTTATGTTATGTACTCTTTGTTTCTTGTTTAAAACAATGTAAACTTTCATGTTTGATTAATAAAACGAAACTTCAATTGCCACGGATTTGAAACAATTAATTCTGTTACAACACTCCCCGACGTTTCCGCCACGTTTTGTATGTTCTACGTGGTCGGGGTGTGACACCTCAAAACCTTCATGATCTATGTTATGGTGTCTTTTGTTTTGCTACTCGAAATTGAGGAACCTTATAGCACGAGTTGGGAGGAGCTGAGATGAATATGCAAATCGCATTGCTATTATGGGTGCACACATAATAATAATGTCGGGTGCATGTGAGTCCTAGTGAGGCTTAACGAGTGTGAAAGGGGTTCCGCTCGGTTGTCTGGTGTAAACCTAGTAGTCAGTAGAGGTCATCATGAGGTTTGACTCCTACTTTATCTCGACTCTTAACCTTTTCCCTTTTCTAATATAGAACCATGAGCGGACGAAGCCATGGGCGTGGTCACATTGCGATGACTCAGGCTGAGTTGACAAACTTGATTAACACACGTGTGGTTGAGGCTTTGGTAGCCTATCAAGCTAGTACGATGTGTGACAAATACTCTTTATTCTTGTGTCGCGTACTCAACTCTTACCCGCGTGCTGTATTTTCTTTCGTTCTTAGGTCAACAAGAGAATAAAAACCAAAACAATCCGCATGCTTGCACGTTTAAGACGTTCATGGATTGTAGGCCACAGACCTTCAGTGGGACTGAAGGAGCTGTGGGGCTACTGCATTGGTTTGAGAAGGTGTTGGTGCATACATCTGTCGTCTTCGTCTTATATCGAGTCTCGGGTTCGTTACAGATCTGAACCAGAGTGATGTCATCATTATTGATGATGACATCATACTAATGACATCATCTCTTGCATCATGGAATGGCAACATCACAAGAAGACAAAAAGTTGTACATAAAATCAGATAGTTCGCTTGAAATAGGAGTTTTATAGTTGTTGGTTTCGCTTGAAGTAGGTCCGCTTAAAAGTGTATGTGTATGTTCAAGCGGACTGACTAGTCCTATAAATATGTGTGTCATGTATTCGTTTGAAGCGGACAGACAGGCTTTTCAGATTTGATACCGAAGTGCTGCCGGTATTTCTCGTGAATGTAATAGCTGTTAAATCAATATACAAGAGGTTTAAAGTGATAACCAAGCTGTTTCGAAGTCCGTTTCTTATTTTCCGCATCTGAAACTGATAAAATCTCTTCTGAACGACTCTTTTGGGTCACAAACCGATCCTACAAGTGGTATCAGAGCTCAGGAGGAGGAGATCTTGCCAAAACAGCTTGTTTTCGTCACTTTTTCTGATTTCTACATCTTCTTTTTCAAATTTAAAATTTTTTCACGGTTAAAATTGGCTTAAATTCACACATATTATGTGCAATCATGTTTTAACGAATCCTGGAAAGTTTCATCATTAAAATCGATCTAAAACTTGATTTTTTCAGTATTCTCGCTTGAAATCCGTTCGAAATGCTGATGTCATCGTGTGTCCGCTTGAGATTTTACTCTGAGTTCGCTTGAAAATCTCATATTCTGCTTGGAAAGTTTGCTTGAAACTGGTATCTCGCTTGAATTTACACAGTGTTCGCTTGAAACAACATCTCGCTTGAGTTTACACCGTGTGTCTGCTTGAAATTGACATCTCGCTTGAAATATGTGTTGATATCGCTTGAAATAGATGACCACTTGAATACACCATTTGAAAGTTATACCGCTTGAACTGTTTTTTTCACGAGAAAAGTGTATCATGTATTGTGTAAATCATCAAAACGAGGGTGTCAGTATTTCGGGAAAAGAAATCATATGTCTAGTGTCAGTTTGCACTTTGTGATTGCATGTGAGATTGGTTTGGTGGTCAAGCATCATCACGTGAATTCATTTGGTTGTGTGTCTTGTGTCAGTTTGAACAAGGTGATCAGTATCATTTCAGTTTGCATGTGTTCATTAAGTTCAAGTACTGGGAGGCCCAATCAGAATTGAACATTATATTTTAACAGTTGTAGGCTAAGTGGATTTGTGTCAGTCATAAAGCAGCCCGATCAGTTTCATGAACACATTAATTGATTTGATTAAATCCATGTGACTTCAAACTACCGGCCCAATCAGAAATTGAAAGTCCTCAGCCCATGTGATATATTCTCGGCCCAAGTGAACTTCATTGTTTGAGATCCATTGGAAGCCCATTATTTCGTAGCCCATTTGATCTAGTTCATTCATTCAGTTTGCGGAATTCATTAAACAAGTCCACGAATCTTCGACACGAGTCCTAGATTGATTCAACCATCACTCACATTCACATTTTCAATTCGGTTAAACTGATTGTTTATTTGTTTGTTTCAGGACATGGATTCTGAATTCTACAACGCATTTGCTTCAACCCCGATTACTCCGACAACCATTGCTCAGAACATGAACTCGGAAAATGAGACTGGAACTACACAAAAACCCCCGAAACTTATGGGAATTGAAGAATATCATGGATGGAAAATCGTTTTGAGAATTGGGTTCAGGCAAACCATCTAAGAACTTGGGAAAGTAGTGAAACCAAGTATGTTAGACCACAGTTTGCATTGAATGTTGACAAAATCATCTCGGAATTTTCAGACCAAGAAAGAGATAGTTATAAAGGACTGAAAATGATGATAAGTCTCTTACAACAAGCAGTTAAAGAGGATATATTTGTTTTGCTTCGGCATGATGGTAGTGCATATTCAATCTGGGAAGCACTCAAAGAAATTCGAAGGAAGTACAGAAATGCTCAGAAGTAAAGCATCTCTGATGAAGAAGGAGTTTGAGTTGTTTACAAGTATGCCCGGTGAAACTACAAAGACTCTCATTGAGAGATATTGTCATCTTGTGCGCACCATGTCTCAGTTGAAGATTACTAAAACTCCAGCATAATGGGTGGAAAAGCTAGCTGACGCTTTACCACAGAAAGAATGGGGTACCTATCTCATGATCTTAAAGAATTCTGGAGAGTTTAGCAGATTGTCAATCGGACAGTTTATTGAAAAAACTTGAAGCATAAGATCTAGAACAGCAGAAGATTGCTAGAATGAACAGCTCAAGTCATCAACAAGATATCAAATTGTACTACAAAGGAAATTTTCAAACAGTTGAAGCTAGTCCAAAGATTCAAACCGCGTTTAGTGCAGGAAATTCATTTGGATCAGTCAGTCAAAGTTCAGTCAACACTAGTGGATTTTCAAGTGTTAATCCTCCAAGTGTACAAAGTGAAAATGTTGGTAATGGACATTTGATTCAGTGTAATGTGGCTTTGCATCTTCTAAATGGACAAAATTTTTCAGAAGAAGTTGTGAAAAGTCATATGGCATTGCTGGTTACTGCATTGGAATCTTACGAAGGATTGATTGCTGGAAGAATTGGCAATCCGATGCTAACCAAAGAAGATTACGACCAGATTGATGCAGAAGAATTAGAGCTTATGGATTTAAAATGGGCTTTAGCAAGTGTTCTAAGAAGAGCTGAAAAATTCAAAATGATAACAGGAAGAAATGATTTTCTGGATGCTCATCTTTCAGCTTTAGGTTTTGATAAATCTAAAGTTACTTGTTTTAAATGCATGGAGAAAGGCACTTCAAAAGAGAGTGCAAAAATCATGAGACTAGTGGAACAAAGAATCCTTTTGGAAAAGATGATTACTATCGAAAAGCCATATATCAACAGGTTGCTAACCAACCGCATCAACATAAGGATTCACAAACTGCACATGGGAAAATGATCGAAGATGCAAATAAGAAAGCTTATTATGGCATTATTGATCAAGATGATGAGAAAGTGGCTGAAGGTTTTAGCTGGGACAAGTACATTCCAGCTGATTCCAATCTTAAAGCTTTCATTGCTCAGATAGTTCAAAAGCCAGAGTTAATGAAGGAATGGATAGCGGTGTTATCTGATGATGAGAAGAGTCAAGATGAAGAATCTATTTCTTCAGAAAGCAGTGATGATGATGAAGAGCTTGAACAGATAAATGTTGGAAAAGCTCATTTATCTTCTAACATTTTTGAATTTTATTTTTTGCAGATAAATTGAAGAAACTTAAAGAGAGAAAAGCTGCAAAAGAAATGAAAGAAGACAAGATTGTTGAGAAGATAGTTTAAGTGGAAAAGATAGTTGAAGTTGAGAAGATTGTGGAGATCGAAAAGGTTGTTGAAGTTACAAAACCGTGTCTTACATGTTTGGAATCTTGCAAACAATATGAAGATAAAGATAAAAAAATTTATGAGCTTGAGAAGTTGAAAGAGAAGTTACTGTTTGATGTCAAGAATTTGAAAGAATCATACGATGTATTAAACAGAACTGTGAATAGTTTGCAGAAAACTAACACAGAAAGAGAAAAAGCTTTGAAAATGTTGAATGCTACGATGATGTCGAAGCAGAAAGAGATAAATTTTACATTGAAGAATGTGCGAAAGGAAGCAGGAGTTGGATAGTGAAATAATTGAAAATGAAAGAATCAGAAGATTGTTGAGAAGTTATACAAGTTCTGATTACTTAATTGGTCGAATTTATCCAACTGTTGCAAGATTTGAGGCATTTGAAGACAAGAAGCCTAAGAAAAAGGATACTGGTAAGAAACAGAGTGCCTGTTATAACAAGTGTCCGCCTCCAATTTGGGAAGGGTATTCGCCTAGAAAACCGAATGAGGAACAAGTCCAAAAGGCAATTAATCTAAAGTTAGAGTCCGAGTTACCGATGTATTACCAGACAACATTTACGTCACGTTCACAGCATCCGATACAGATCATGAGTCCGAATTAATAAAAAGAATGGTTGATCAGGTGTTGGATAGGGATGAGGAGTCAGAGTTAAAATCCGAGTCCGAAAGTTCATATCAGTCTGTCGGAAGTTCGAGTTCGTCCGAAAAGAGTTCAAAAACGTCGGGAAAACGGGTTTATAGTAAAGATTTTTTGTTGTCAAAATCTAATTTGAAGGATGAAACATTTGAAGTTGCTTATACTTTGAATGATTCTGACAAATTATATTTTGATAAAGAGTTTCCAATAAGAAGTGTTCATTTTGACATGATCAAAAAGGTTTTTAAAATGATAGAAATTAATATTTCTGAAATGAAAGATTTAAATTTTACTGAAAAACCTAAAATATACACTTCAAGAGTTCAACAACGATTAAACAAGAAAAAGAGTTACAATTCTGGTTCTGGTTTTCAAAAGAAACCAAACCATAATGGTAATTTCAAAAGGAAAGGTCTTGGTTTTATTCCTCCAGAAAATTATAAAAATGAAAAATTTTCTAAAAATTCAAAATTTGTTTCAGGTCCATCTGCTGAAGAAGAGAAGAAGAGCTCTTTTTGGAGACAATCAAATCAATAATTTCTTGCCGAGAAGAAGAAAAGTGAAGTTCATCTGAGAAGAGAAACAAGAACCTGTTTTAGATGCAATGAAGTTGGTCATATTGCATGGAACTGTCCCAAAGCAACCAACACGAAACAGGGAGTCTCACATAAACTCAAAGATATTGTTGTTGATAAAACAGAACCACCAATTGAGAAATTTAAAGTGTTTAAAAATTCAAAATATGAAGTTGGTGAGTGTTCCATAAGATTTTACAGGAAAAGGGGAAATCTTGATAACCAAGCTTGGATTCTTAAGAAATCAGATGTAAAATCTGGCAATGAATCTGACTCCACAAACTCAAATGAGCCACAGTTTGAGATTAAAATTGATGAAAACTCGGTACCTCAAATGGATGATGAGAATTTTCCACCATTGAGAGCTGAGAATTTTAAATCAAAGATTGGAAAAGTTGAAATCTCAAATCAATTTTATTCTGAAAAGAATGAATTTAATGTTGAAAAAGTTTTAATGGAAATGTTAAAAAGATTTTTGGGAAAATGGTCGAGGGAAAGGCAAAAGGGGTAAAGGAATTTTACGAATCAAAGAAGGCAACTTACAGCCCAACTCCTAGTGAAGTTGAGAAAGTTACACCCAAAGCAGGTCAGGCTTGGGTGTCTGTGTTGTTTACTTGAAAAATCTGACTTGTCGGAGCTCCCAGGTTGGTAAGCGCGGAGCAGGAATCGACATCATTCTTGAAAGGTTTGGTTGGTAAATCTTCAGGTGATATTTTTATATTGTTATATTTTGATTTACAAACGGTATGGTTGAGAAGTGAACCTGAAAGTGGTTGAAGAAGTTTTCACTTACAAGTGGTTAATCAAGGTCATTAAGTTGAACTTGATTGGACCATACTTACAAGTGGTATTTTGGAAAACAAAATGATGAGTTTATCCCCTAACCTACAAGTGGTTTGAAAATCAACAAAATTAATTTTCCGGAAAAACCGTTTGATTAAAACAAACTTAAGTGTTTTGAAATCACAATGGGAAAATAGTTTGTTGTGAGGGGGAGTTCTGATTGTTTATGCCAAGTGAATGACGAAGTGAAGTGATTCGATATTAGTTGTCATTTACTTGTATAGTTTGTTTTCAAATTTCTTTAAATGTGTTTGCATTTTAGGGGGGGGGGGAGCAAAAGTTTTCAGAGAAAATCCAAAAACATTTGAAAATTTAAAAAAGTCAAAAACATGATAAAATGAAAAATGAGTTTTTGTGTCAAAGAAGAGGAAATGATAGTACATCAGTGGACGATCACAACATGCTAAAGAATTGGAAAGTCAAATGTGATAAACGGTCTCACTGATGATGTGCCAGTAGGTTTTTGCAAATTTAGTAGATTGTGACGAGATATAAACCTAAATTCAAACTTGCTTATATCGTAGGGAAACATCTCTCGGATATATGGGTAACCCCCGAAATCTTGTTTGAAGGACCCCTCTTTCTGAGATACTAGGTCTTTATGCTCAGTGATATCTGGAGTATTATCCCGGGACTTCTGATTTTGCGGAAGCAATGGCCTAGTCCCCGGAGAATACTTTTCGCTTGCTTGAAATATAGCGCCGCCCTCAGCATAAAATGATAAGACAATAAAATTGCTAATCAATGCTGTTGTAAAAAAGATCCTCTAAAGGGGACCCACCAAAAGTCGAAGCCGTCATCTCTCTGCTGAACGGAAGTTCTGACCTGAGCTCTCACGGTTCTCGCAATTAACCCATTACAGATATCATCTAGGTATACTCACCTGTAAGACTGAATATTGGGATCTGGATACGGGAGTATATTCTGAGGTGGGACACGCGATTGAGTTTAAGTGTTTAAGACATTAATCTCGTATCTCGAAACAGTTGAACTTTGTGTGAAAATTTAAGTGGATCAGTATACTGACAATCTAAGCGAATCGTTTAGAAATTAAAATGTATAAAGCTTAACGGTGTTGGTGATTTGTCTCAAAAACTGATATGATCCTCTTACACAAAATTCACAAAAATATTGTATGTAAATATTTCTTTATTGCATTTCATTTCTTTATATTCAAAAATTCTAAAAAGATTTTTAGTGTGTTTTAGCATAAATTTTGAAAAATCCAAAAAGATTGTCGACAACTGGTATTAGAGAGCTGATTTTCAAAATTTCAAGTGCTAATCATGATGACAAATTGGTTTGGGAGAGTGTGTTTAAATGAGAAAAGTTTTTTAAATATATCTTCAAGTGGTTCATCAATGATTAACATTGTAAAATCATTCTTTGATTGTATAATTCCTACAAGTGGTTCATTAGATGGTGAGATTGTTTTTACAAGTTATCATCAGAAAATTTATTGTGAGGTAGAGGATGTGCAGGTTTCTAAGAGATAGAGAGCCAGGTTCCGATACCTTAGGAATTTGTGATTTTATCAAGCCAGACTGCGATCCCAACATATCGAAAGGGGGAGTCTGAAGACATCCGAGTAGAGATTGTTCATGGGGAGTCTGTTGATGCTGCTAGAGAGAGAAGGATTTAGAGTGAGACAAGAATCAGGACAAGATTTTGAAAGCACAAAGACTGATAAAGACTGAAGATTGTGAAGACTCGACTCTTAAGACTCGTCAACATCTGAGGGGGAGTCTGTTGGTGCATACATCTGTCGTCTTCGTCTTATATCGAGTCTCGGGTTCGTTACAGATCTGAACCAGAGTGATGTCATCATTATTGATGATGACATCATACTAATGAAATCATCTCTTGCATCATGGAATGGCAACATCACAAGAAGACAAAAAGTTGTACATAAAATCAGATAGTTCGCTTGAAATAGGAGTTTTATATTTGTTGGTTTCGCTTGAAGTAGGTCCGCTTGAAAGTGTATGTGTATGTTCAAGCGGACTGGCTAGTCCTATAAATATGTGTGTCATGTATTCATTTGAAGCGGATAGACAGGATTTTCAGATTTGATACCGAAGTGCTGCCGGTATTTCTCGTGAATGTAATAGCTGTTAAATCAATATACAAGAGGTTTAAAGTGATAACCAAGCTGTTTCGAAGTCCGTTTCTTATTTTCTGCATCTGAAACTGATAAAATCTCTTCTGAACGACTCGTTTGGGTCACAAACCGATCCTACAGAAGGCAGAATCGGTGTTCGCGATGTGTAACTGTCCTGCTGGGGACAGAGTGAAGTATGCTACAGGCACATTGGAGGATGGTGCCTTGACATGGTGGAATGCCCAGGTGCAAATGTTGGGCATCGAAATGGCTAATGCAACTACTTGAGATGATTTCAGGGAGTTGATGCGAGAGTAATACTGTCCTCGTGAAGAGATTCAGAAGCTTGAGAACGAGTACTACAATTTGAAGATGGAAGGGTCTGAAATTGAAGCGTACACAAAAAGGTCACATGAGCTCGCGAATATGTGTCCTAACTTATCACGACCGCCACCCCCAAGAATCGAATTGTATATTAAAGGTTTAGCACCGTCAGTCAAGAGCTTAGTCACTGCTGCAAATGTTGACAACTTGCCACGAATCATACGTCTAGCTCATAAGATTACAGATCAGGAGGTGGAGTGTGGCTCGCTACCACCGTGTGCTTCTACTACTGCCACTACTACTGCAGCTAATACCCCTGCTGCTGACAGCAAACGTAAATGGAATGATGTGGACAATGTGTCCAACTCGAACGAGTCACAGAAGAAGCGGTGGCAATCGCAGTTTTAGCCAATCATCTTCTGTTAACCAGAATCAGAGCAACAATTAAAATCAGGGCTCCTATGCGGGAAAGCAACCGAAGTGTAACAAGTGCAACTTTCATCATCATGGGCCATGCACCCGAGTCTGTCACAGGTGCAACAAGGTGGGCCATATGGCTAGAGACTGTAGGGTCTCACTCCCAAGGCAGCAGCAGCAGCAACAGCAGCCACAACAACAGGAGAGGCAACAGCCTCAGCAGAATCAGGGAAATCGTAAGGGGTGTTTTCAGTGTGGTGTCGAGGGTCATTTTAGACGGGATTTCCCTCAACTCAATCAGAATGCTGGTAACAACAACAACAACACTGGGAATAACAACACTGGGAATAACAACAATGGGAACAATGGTGGGAACGGTGCGTGTGGGAGAGTGTTTACCATTGGCGCTGGGGAAGCTCGCAATGATGGAAACGTTGTGTATGGTACGTTTTCTTTGAACAATTTATTTACTTCTGTTTTATTCGAATCTGGTGCCGATTGGAGTTATGTGTCATTGGAGTTCAGTCGTCAGTTAGGATTGAGTCCTATTCCTCTTGTAAACAAATACGTTGTAGAGTTTGCTGATGGTAAATTGATTGAAGCTTCACATGTTCTCCTTGGGTGTAAACTTGATCTCATGGGTCAAGTGTTTGACATAACCTACTCCCCGTTACTCTTGGAAGTTTTTATGTGGTCGTTGGCACGGATTGGTTGTCTAAGCATCAAGCGGAAATTCTCTGTAAAGAGAAAATCGTGCATATCCCTCACCCCAGTGGAGAATCTTTGTTGGTTCAGGGTCATCGTAGTGGTGCAATGGTTGGCATCATCTCAACTATGAAATCCCTGAAGTGTTTACGAAAGGGCTACCCTGCTATTTTAACTCTTGTTACTAATACTCAACCGGAAGAAAGGAAGATTGAAGACCTTCCAGTTGTTCACGAGTTTTTTTGATGTGTTTCCTGAAGAGCTTCCTAGTTTACCTCCACACCGTCAGGTGGAATTCCAGATCGACCTCACACCATGAGCATCCCTGATAGCTCGTGTTCCTTACCATCTTGCACCAGGAGAGTTACAAGAGTTGTCAAACCAACTCCAAGAACTATTGGATAGAGGTTTCATCTGACCCAGTTCTTCGCCTTGGGGAGCCCTAGTTTTGTTTGTGAAGAAGAAGGATGGGTCCTTTCATATGTGTATTGACTACCGAGAACTCAACAAGGTGACAGTCAAGAACCGCTATCCTTTACCGCGTATCGATGATCTGTTTGACCAGTTGCAAGGGTCAAGTTTCTACTAGAAGATCGATATAAGATCAGGCTATCATCAGATGAGGGTCCGAGAGGAGGATGTCCCTAGGACAACTTTTAGGACGTGGTATGGCCATTATGAGTTTCTGGTTATGCCATTCGGGTTGACAAATGCACCGGTAGTTTTCATGGATCTCATGAACGGCGTGTGCAAACCATACCTCAATGATTTCATCATTGTGTTTATCGATGACATCTTGATCTACTCTAAGAGCAAGGAGGATCACGAGCAACATTTGCGTCTCATCTTGGAACTTCTGAGGAAGGAACAACTCTACGCAAAATTCTCTAAGTGTGACTTCTGGATTCGAGAGGTACACTTCCTTGGCCACATTGTGAACGAATCGGGGATACACATGGATCCTACTAAGATTGATGCTATCAGAAATTGGGCGGCACCAAAGAATCCTTCGGAGGTGCGACAATTTCTCGGTCTCGCTGGGTACTATCGAAGATTTATTAAAGACTTCTCAAAGATTGCTCAACCTCTTACTTCATTGACACAAAACGGCGTAGTATACTCTTGGGGGGCGAAGCAGGAAGATGCTTTCCAGCTATTGAAACAAAAACTCTGCAGTGCACCAATCTTGTCATTACTTGAGGGTACCGAGGATTTTGTGCTATATTGTGATGCTTCTATTCAAGGTCTCATTTGTGCGCTAATGCAACGCGAGAAGGTGATAACTTATGCTTCTCGGCAGTTGAAGGATCATGAGAAGAATTACACGACTCTCGACTTAGAGTTGGGGGCCATGGTTTTTGCGTTAAAAATCTAGAGGCATTACTTGTACAGTACTAAATGCACTATTTATACCGACCACAAGAGCCTTCAGCATATCTTTGATCAGAAAGAGCTGAATATGCGACAGCGTTGCTGGGTAGAACTTTTGAACGACTACGATTGTGCAATCAAGTATCACCCAAGTAAGGCTAACGTTGTAGCTGATGCCCTTAGTCGAAAGGAAATGAAGCCCAAACGTGTACGAGCCTTACAACTCACTATTCACGCAAATCTTCCTGATCAGATTCGTTCGACTCAGGCTGAAGCGTTGAAGGAAGAGAACATTAAAGCGGGGTGTTTACAGGCCATGGAGAAATGACTCATGGGGAGATCCGATGGCATTTATTATTTCATGGAACGGATATGGGTTCCTTTGTTCAGAAATCTTAGGGAGCTTGTGATGGACGAAGCGCACAGGTCTCGATACTCTGTTCACCCAGGTTCGGATAAGATGTATCAGGACCTCAAAGTCTTGTATTGGTGGCCGAAGATGAAAGCTAACATCGCGACGTACGTGACTCAGTGTTTGACTTGCGCAAAAGTCAAGGTAGAGTTACAGAAACCCTCAGGCCTGCCTCAACAACCAGAAATACCCATGTGGAAATGGGAGCAAATTGTTATGGATTTCGTCACTGGTTTGCCAAGAACTCAAAGCGGAAACGATACCATCTGGGTGATCGTTGATCGTCTCACAAAGTCAGCGCACTTTCTAGCAATCAAGGCAACGGATAAGTTCTCGCAACTTATTGCTGTCTATCTGAAGGAGGTGGTTTCTAGGCACGGGGTGCCAACCTCTATTATTTTTTATCATGACCAACGTTTCATATCTGATTTATGGCAATCAATGCATAAATCATTCGGCTCACGTCTCAACATGAGCATTGCTTATCACCCACAAACGGATGGTCAAAGCGAACGAACCATCCAGACACTTGAAGACATGCTGCGAGCATGTGTGATCGATTTTGATAAAGGGTGGGAGAAACACTTGCCGTTGATCGAGTTCTCCTACAACAGCAGTTACCACATTAGCATCCAGGCAGCTCCATTTGAAGCGTTGTATGGCTGGAAATGTCGTTCTCCTCTTTGTAGGGCTGAGGTGGGTGACAGCCAGATCACAGGTCCGGAACTTGTACTTGAAACTTCAGAAACGATTGTCCAGATCAGAAACCGAATGACGGCATCACGCGACCGTCAGAAAAGCTACGCTGACAAGCGTAGGAAACCCTTGGAGTTTACTGTAGACGATCACGTTATGCTGAAAGTTTGTTGGACCCAGTTTGGGCTCAAAACAACTTCATTTCACGTAATATGGCAAGTGATTTCAGTAGATTTGAAAAAGATGTGCGGAAATGGAAATCAGACTTTCAAGAAACAAGACCTACAGAATTATCAAGTTTATATCACTTTGAAACAAAATGGTTTACAAGGTGATTGTAAGATTATTATCTAGTACAAACGAATCTTGAATTCTGTGAGTGAGAGGGCAATGGAGTTTAGATGTATGTATGAATGCTAAGCTTCAAACTCACTTTGCTTCTCCTGGTTGAGCCTTCTATTTATAGACGGCTTGGTACATGAATAAACAATAGTTTATTCATGCAATAATTCCTGCAAAGAGTAGCCAATTGACATATTCATTGATTCCAACGTTCAAGTTGCCTTTTTCATCATGATATCAATTAATGTCAACTTGCTTCGGTAAGTGTGGCAGGACAGAGCCAATTTCAAACAAGTGGGTATTTCATCAGAATTCTAATAAACCACTTCATCAGAAATTATGATGAACAAATCATCAGAAAATTCTTGATAATCAGAATCGTCAGATACCGATGATATTTCATCAGAAATATCATCAGATCCATCAGAAATGACCTTTTCTGATAATCCAATTTAGCTCTTGATCAACTTGTGATTCTTTGAAGTAGATGCTATGCATTCCAGTTGTCCCATCTGATCTTCTTTTTCTAGTTCGTGATCTTCAGGACTGTGATCTCTTCATAGATCCAGTTGATTGTGATTTTTTTCAATACTTATAAATAAAGTTTCCTAACAGTTTCCCCCTAAGTATTGTAAGAAATTAAACTACCTCTATATCAAACATAAACAACTTTCTTTGAAAGGGAAATTAAAAAACAACTAAGTTCAGAAACATTTAGTCAAACCAACCATAAATCAGACAAATTTAAAACTTTGTTCAAAAACAGGAATTTAATCTTATCAATTCATTAGTTGATCTTCACTCCACTTCTGTATTTGTCTCGTGGTTTCAATCTTTTCTTGTGATCAATTGCCTTTTGAGTTACTTTGTACATCTCTTTATACCATCCTCTTGCTTCCATCCAATTTTCAATGCACTCTTCAATTGTTTTTCTCAGCTTTTCATTGTTCTTTCCCTTCTTTTTGAGCTGCTCTTGTTGTTCATTCATGTAGTTCCTTATATATTTTAGTGTTTGATTTGAATACCTGCATATTTCACTGATTCTGAACAGAGCTTTCTCTTCATTAGCATCTTTGAAGACTACACACATTTCTGGTTGATCAAAGATTGCTCCGGTTCTTACTAGTTTAGAAGTGATTTCAGCTGGAATTGAAGTGTTCGGAGGAGGTATTAGCACTTTGTTGTTGTACTCAAAATTGATACATAGATCAAAGTATGCCAGTGCAGCCCTTTTGTATAATTTTGCTCCTGCTCTTTTAAGACTTTTAAGGGCTCTTCTGATTATAACTGAACTACCTTTCATTTCATCAATGATATTCTTCATTTTGACTATTCCCAATGGGTGAATATCATCAGCCAGATCTGCATCAGTAACCTTTTCTTGACTGTTATCTTTTCTGAGCAAGGTATACTTGTTTTGTGCTTCATTGCCTAGGATGCCTCCTCCAGTGGTCATTGTATCAATTCTTTCAATTGATACTATTGGATTGGTCATATGCTTGTGTAAAATCACCCAACCTCCATTGTTTCTGTTTTCAACAATACCTTTGCTCATTGGAGAGAGTAGTCTCTTTGGGTTGCCTTCTGGACCTTTCCAATAGTAATTCTTTAGATGTTCTTCAGGGTACATAATGGTGTGTAAGTCACCTTTCAACACATCCATTTCTCTGATGTTCCCTTCTGAATCTTCTATCATTTCTTTTCTTGGCCTTTTGAGGAAGTCACTTCATGTTCCATTCTTCTCTTTCTTTTGTATTCATCATTATGCTTAACTCTGTTTCTTCTGTGATGGTTGTAGAAGATGGTTGTATTGGAACATGATCTTTCTGTTAAACCCTTGATGTGTCTGGTTTTGAGACATTTGGTGGAGGACCCATGAGTATCTTTTGTTTATCTTGAGGTGGACCCATGGGTTGCTTCTGTTTTTGAGCTGTGAGGTTTCCGTTTGTTTGGTTTGACCTTGTTGAATGGTTTCTGGTTGTTATTGAGGAGTTTCTGATCTTCTTGCTTGTCTTTCTTGTGGAATTGGGGCTTTCAGTTCATGAAGATCAATATTTGCTAGTCTGGAAACATTATACTCCAATCTCCTAACTAATAGGTGAACATTAGTAAGAGCTTGAGTATTTGTTTCCTCTTGTTTCTTCATCTTCTGAAACTCCTGATTTTCTTGATTTCTTTGTGCAGCTAATTCCATCGTTTCTCAAAAGCCTCAGTCATGCTGCTGTTGTTGGCTCTGAGGAACTGTATTTCTTCAAGAAGCTTCCCTGAACTTGAGCTTTCTCCTGTAGTTGCAATTTCAGCCATCTTTTTCTTGATATCATGCAGTTCCTTGATGGCTTTCTCAATTTCTGATGAGCTTTCTTTGTTTTCTGATGACTTTTGAAATTTGTTGAGGGTTGCAGTATTGTCTTCAGTTTGCTTCTGAATAGCTTTGACAGTTTCTGACAACAACTTGATATCTGACTTTTGATTTCTGATTTCTTCTAGTATCAGATCAAGTTTTTCTTCTGTTGCTGTTTTCAGAGTAGCAGCTCTATCTTCAGGTTCTTTGTGAAGTTGTTTAGGGGACATAGATTGATGTCCTTGGGAAATTGGAAAAACAACAGATGTTTCTCTTCTAACACCAGCAGAAAACACATTCTCTGCTGTTCTGAGGTTAAGAGGATTGGAAGAATCCAAATTCCCTATATCCTCACCAGAAAATTGAAACATATTCAAGTTCTGGATTTCCTCATATCCTTGAAGCTTTTCAGGTTCTACATGAGTTGTTGAGAAACTCTTAGTTTTCTCTTCCAGGTTTCCTTGATCATCAGACTGATCTCCACCTGTTGTTACCACATTTTCCTCCTCAGAATCTGATTCAGAAAATGAGTCTTTGGTTTTACTCACATCTTGTTTTGAAGAAATAGTATCTTTAAGTAAGATTTCGTGTTTTCCATGAATTGATTCATCAGAATCATTCTCAGAATCATAAAATATGTTTATTTTAGATTGTTGTGCACTTGTTTCTCCAATGTGTGAGTCTTCAGCATGATGTTCTTCAGCCACAGGACTCATATTTACACCTTTATCAGCTGAATGAGGATTAGATTCATCCTGCTGTTCCATTCTTGGTGTGCTTGACTCCTGTGCATCATGCTCCATAGGGGACACTTGTTCAAAAACTCCTTTGCTTTCTGACTTTTTGTTCAACATTTTCAGGTATTCTGCTCTGTATGGTGATTCTTCTGTCAGAGCAGGTACATCATAATCTGACTTCCAAGACCCCGCAGCATTCCAAGGTTTCATAATTTCCGTCTTCCACATATTTTCTGATGCTGGAATTTCCATGTTTCTTTTTGAAAAAGCATCAGAAATTATGATAGATAGAAATCTTGGAAAGGGTAGATGTGAATCTATTCTTCCAACTTTAGTCAGAATTGATCTTCCGATCAGAATAAATATTTCTGCTCCATAATCAATGTTCAATCCATTAATGAGACTGAACATGATTGTTAGAATGTTCATATTTATCTGATCTGTACATCCAATCTTTGACGATAGACACTTGTTCAGAATTTCCATTAAAACTTGCCAGAAGGCAGGTAGCTTGTTTCTCTTGAATTCATTGATTCTTGAAATCTTTGTTTTGTAACCCATTACAGCATCAAGTTATGAAAACATATCTTCTCTTTCTGGTGACTTTTCAAAGTTCTGATGTAAGGGTAGCTCCAAACATTCCCTTATCTTTTATGGGGAAATTTTAATAAAGATATTTCCCCATACATGTGTTGTTAGCTCAGTTTGACTTGAGATTTTGAGAGTTTTTACAACTTGTTGTATGAGTTCTTGTGGTACCTCTCTGGTCTTAGTAAGAGCTTGAGCTAACGGGCATCTGGTTAGAAATTCAATGAGAATTTGACACTTCATATCATACTCTTCGATGTTATCATTCATTGCTTCATTGTTGCTCTTTAATGGAAGAAATTCATCTTCAATGATGAAAGGAACTGAGTGTTCAATTTGTGGTATGTTGATGTTGATAGCAGCCATTGAGAATTTGGTTTTTGTTTTAGGAAAAGGGTTTTAGGGTTTTGAATTTGAAGGTTGGAGATGGAAAGCTCTGTTTTTGAATGAGGTGTTTATAGGGTGTATAGACAGAGCTTTTTGAGTGTTTGTCGTGGGTTGTTTGAGTTCAAGGTGATTAATGACACCTTTATGATGTTTTAATCCTTTAAGGAAACAACCGTTTTTGAAAAACCTTTGATTTATCTCTAATTTAATGTATATACTTTTAAAGAGACTTAGAGACTTCAAAGTTTTTTGCAGATAAACGCTAGTTTCCAACTTGTACATTTTCTCTATGTGGGACCCCTTTTTGTTTAAAAGGTCCAATCGAAACCTTTTGTGTGTCTCCCCAGGTATTTCTCATGATATATATATATATATATATATATATATATATATATATCAGAAAATTTTGAACAAAACTTTTAAGAGTTGTATTTTCTGCATATATCATCAGAATTCATCAAATTATTATTATTATTTTTTTTAGACTAGAGGGAATTAGTAGAGTTCTGAGATTTTACTTACATTGTAGTCTTGCAGTTCTGAACTCCACACCTTTGATCTGATATACCGGAGGTATATATTTTTTCATATAGCTTGTTCCAGTCCTCAGAAAAAAAATTTAGAAAGAAACTTATTCTCAAAATTTTAGATTTTCATAAATTTCATTAAATCTGGTTAAAAGAATTGTTTTTCTGATGATATGTTCAACTTCCTGGTTTTTCAAAACAAAAATTGATTTTCTGATTTGTTATCAGAATTTTCACAATTTTTTTGGTGAATGATCAGTTTTTCTGATTGATCATCTATTTTCTGAGTTCTATTGGTTTTAGTCAGTACTCATGTGTGATCCACCAGATTTTCTTTATTTTTATCAGTCATGTTGTGTTAGTTCCCCCTAGATCTATTTACCAATAAGAAATAAGAAAAAATATTAAAACACACTTGTTAAAAGAAAAACAAAACATAAAACAACTCCTCCTCCTCTAATACGTTGTACATGCACTTCACATATAACCAAAGACTGGTTACTCGACCGGTGTGATTCGTTGATGGCGTCAAGGTGGCTTCACTAATGTTTTCTTGAAGTACTAGCTCGGCTCTTGGATAGCAGCTTCTCACTCCTCCAAAGTCCAGCTGACTAGTGATCACCTTGGTTACGAATCGATGGTAGATCAGAAAGGGTTGACGGTCGTGGATGTTTGCTTCTAGGTCTCTCATGAGAAACTTAGCATAACTGTAAGGTTTTCCTGTATCACAGCATGCACCACTTCCATCATTTTATTAGATAGCTCATTGAAGTGTCCAATCTTCTTGGAGAAGCAGACACTTAGCTGTGTTACCAAAAACTGGAAAGGTGGTATAAAACCAGATTTGCTAATGGCCCTTGACGAATTGAGTGTATGATAACCCATTTCAGTCAAGGTTTGTTGCACATTTGCTTTTTCCAGAAGTTTGAGTTCATGATCATCACCCAGTTTGAGGACATTTCTGATTGTTTCCTCTTTTAGGGTAATTTTTACTCCCATAACCTCACTTTCAATCCACATGGAAGTACCACCAAAAATGATTTGAGACTTCCACCAGAACTCTTGGACAAGTTTTGGATAAATGGTGACATGTGATGATACGGCAAAGCCCAGAGGACTTCGCATGATCATATTTTACACAAACCTGCAGTCCTCCCATGCAGGTCCTTCCAAGTTGGATCTTAATCTAAGATTGTGAAGTCTGTGAAACGGAAGAGGAAATTAAGTGGCTTTCATCATTTTTGGGCGACCCATTTTTTATAAGGAAACAAAAATTCTGTCGAAGGGCTTTTGAAGAGATGATTTTTGTGAAAAATGTTCTTTTTAGGTTGTTAATATTTATAGATGAAAGTGATATTAACAGCCAACCTTTTTCTCTTCAATTAAGAAGATGTCTGTTCCAGTGAATGTAACAGTGAATTTGATAGTCTACTAAGCCCCATGTGTGAGTGAGCATTAAATGACTAGGTGGCTATTTTCATAGCTCCTAATGATTCTAGTGCCTACGTGTCACACTTAAGTTCCTTATGAAAAAAATGACGTTGCATGCAAGAATGAAATTCAATAAACATAAAAAATTTGAGACGGTTGATTATCACAGCTGTATGGAACTTCATCAGTATGCATGTTACTTTTCCCCCTTTTTGTTTTTTTTTTAATTAAAAACAAAACAAAACAAAACAAAAATACACGAAAATAAGTAATTACAATATGTGGAATGTGCATGAGGATGTATTCTTACAAATTTTCCTGATGTTTCAACATAATTTCTGATTTTATATCAGAACTTCTGGTGCTTACACCAGATATCCTGATATTTCTTCAGATTATCTGATAAAATATCATTTATTGATAGTTCATCAGATTTTCTGGTGTTCCATCAGATTGATGGATTGTTTTATCAGAAACTAGTTGATTTGTTCTATGAATATCAGAATTTTGATTTTCAACAAGTTGGTCTTCAATTTATGTTTTTGTGTTTTATGAAAAATCTTCATCATCTAGATTAACCATGCCTAGTTTGCTCATTAAAAAATTGTGTCTCTTTTCATCAAGAGGTTTTGTAAAGATATAAGCAATTTGATTTTCAGTTGGAACAAAATACATTTCAATGTTACCTTTCTCCACATGATCTTTTATGAAGTGGTATCTGACATCTATGTGTTTGGTTCTTGAGTGATGAACTAGATTTTATGTTATTGCAATAGCACTCTTTGAGTCACATAGAATTGGGATTATTGTCAGAGTTACTCCATAATCTTTTAGTTGAGTTTGCATCCACAGCACTTGTGAACAACAACTTGCTGCTGCTACATATTCTGATTCTGCTGTTGATGTGGCAACACAGTTTTGTTTCTTGCTCTCCCAACATACCAATTTTTCTCCCAAGAGTTGACAAGCACCAGATGTGCTCTTCCTGTCAATTTTGCACCCTGCATAATCTGCATCTGTGTATGCAATTAATTCAAGGTTTGTATCCTTAGGATACCAGAGACCAATTTCTGATGTGCCTTTGAGATATTTAAAAAACCCTTTTTACGGCTTTTAGATGGGATTCTTTGGGATCACATTGATATCTGGCCAGAAAGCATATTGCAAACATGATATCTGGTCTGCTTGCAGTTAAATAAAGCAGTGATCCTATCATCTGTCTATAGGTTTTAATATCAACATTTATACCATCCTTATCAGAATCTAACTTGTTCCCTGTTGCCATGGGAGTTTTTGAAACAGAGCAGTTTTCAAGTGAGTATTTTTGTAGAATTGTTTTCACATATTTTGATTGACTCAAAAATATTCCATCAATTCTTTGTTTTACCTGTAACCCTAAGAAAAAGGTTAACTCACCCGTCATACTCATTTCAAAGTGGCTGGTCATCAATTTTTGAAATTTGTTACAAAATTTTTCATTAGTTGATCCAAATATAATGTCATCAACATATATCTGGACCAGCAAAGTATGACCTTTGTGTGTTTTGAGAAAAAGAGTGGTGTCAATAGTTCCTTTGGTAAACCCAGATTCAAGTAAAAAGTTTGATAAAGTTTCATACCAGGCTCTAGGAGCTTGCTTCAACCCATACAAAGTTTTGTTTAATCTATAAACATGATTTTGAAATTTTGGATCAACAAAGCCTTCTGGTTGATACACATAAACTTCTTCCTCAATTTTACCATTCAGAAAAGCTGATTTTACATCCATTTGATAAACTTTTAAATTCTTGGATGCAGCATAAGCAAGAAAAATTCTTACAACTTCTAATCTAGCTACTGGTGCAAAGGTTTCGTCATAATCAATACATTTTTGTTGATAGTAACCCTTGACCACTAACCTTGCTTTATTCATGGTGATTATGCCGTTCTCATCAGATTTGTTCCTGAACACCCATTTTGAGCCTATGACAGATTTGTCTTTTGGCTTGGGTACCATATCCCATACCTTGCTCCTTTCAAATTGATCAAGCTCTTCTTGCATAGCTTGAATCCAGTCTGGGTCATTTAGAGCTTCTTTGACAGATTTGGGTTCTATCTTGCTCAAGAACCCAGAAAATGCACATTCATGTGCAGTGGCAGATCTTGTTCTGACACCATCTGCAGGATTGCCTATGATGTCAGAATGAACATGTCCTTTGATCCATCTTAACTTGTTGTGAAATGTTGTTGGTCCTGATGGATTTGAAGTTTCCCCTGAATAGGTGCTTCATTTGTGTGAAAAGTATCAGAATTCTGGATTTCTGATGTACTACATACTTGTTCTGCAGAGTTAGTACATGAATAATCTTTTGATTTATTTTTGTAAGCATTATCATGTTCTAGGAAATCTTCAGTTATCATTTCAAAGAGATGTTCATAATTTTCTTGTTTGTCAGAAAAGTTTATTTCTTTCATGTATGCATCAGAAACCTCTGTTTCTGATGAGTCATCTAATGAGACATACAAAGTTTCTCTGATGGTCCTGGTGTTGAGAATAAAAACTCTGTATGCTTTTGAGGACAAAGAGTAACCAAGAAAAATACCTTTTTCTACTTTTCTGTCAAATTTTTCAAGGCTTTCAAAATTGTTAAAATCAAAACCTCTACAGCCAAATGTATGCAAAAACTTTATACTTGGTATCCTTCCATTTATAATGTTGTAAGGTGTTTTGTTGTGCCTTTTGTTGATTATGGATCAGTTTTGGGTAAAACATGCATTTGCTATAGCTTTTGCCTAAAAATGAGTGGGTAACTTAGCATAAGCAAGCATGGTTCTGGCAGCTTCTACCAAGGTCCTATTCCTTCTTTCAACCACCCCATTTTGTTGGGGTGTTCTTGGAGCAGAAAAATCATGAGAAATTCCTTTACTTACAAGAAAATTCTCAATTTTTGCATTTTTAAACTCTGATCCCTTGTCTGATCTGATCCTTCTTACTGTTAGTTTTAATAGATTTTCAATTTTCTTAATAAAATTAATGATCAGATCAGGAGTTTCACTTTTCTTTCTAAAAAATTCTACCCATGTGTACCTGGAAAAGTCATCCACTATTACTAGTATGTATTTCTCTCCAGAAAAACTTTCTGTACTTATGGGTCCACACAAATCCATGTGTAAAAGTTCCAAATTTTGTGAAATAGAAGATTCAGAAATTGATTTGTGTGAGCTTCTCTTGGATTTTCCCATTTCACATGCTTCACAAATTTTATCCTTCTTTGAGGATATCAAAGGTAAACCTTTTACCAGACCTTTGCTTGCTAGTTTGCTTAGGTTTTTGAAATTTAAATGGGCAAGCCTTTTGTGCTATAACCAGCTACTACCTTTGTTGGGTTTTGAAAATAAACATAGTTTTGGATGTTCACTTTCTTCTTTGAAATCAAAATAGTAGATTGATATTCTTATCCTTTTCCCACTTAAATAGATTTTATTATCATCTATACATAACAAGCATTTTTCTGGTAAAAAAGTTACCTGAAAACCTTTGTCACAGAATTGACCACAACTCAGCAAATTATACTTTAAGCCTTCAACATAGGCTACTTTCTCTATGGTCAAACATCCATACTTCATGCAACCATACCCCATGATCCTCCCTTTCACTCCATTTCCAAAATTTACCATTCTACCCAGCTTTGAAACAAAGTTGCTGAGTAAGCTCCTGTCCCCAGTCATGTGCTTGGAGCTTCCTGAGTCGTAGTACCAGATCTGCTGCACATGATGGTCCTGAAATGAAATGATTAGAGGGTTTTTGGTACCCAGGCATGCTTGGGTACTGTTTCTGATGGAATATTAATTTCTTTATTTCTTCTTCTTCTTGGTTTTGCATCAGAAACTCTGTTATATGCTGAGCCATTAACAGATTTTACATTTTTCTTTTGAAGATGGTGTTGGACAAGCTTCAGTATGTCAATACACATACAAGAGTTATCAAAATTTTCTGATAGTTCCTCTTGTGATGGAATGAGTGGATAATTTTGAAAAGATGAGTGAACTGCTTCTGGAATTTTTACAGATTCTTGACTGCATTCACTCTTGTTTGTTTTGAAGTTAGGTTTTTCAAAAGAATATATTCAGAACAGGTTGTTTTGCAAGATTCAGATTTAGATTCTGATACTAAATTATCAGAAATCTGATGAGTTGCTTTTACTAATATAGTAGGTTTATTTCTCTTTGATCTTGTAGAACTTGTGTAGCCTAAACCTTCTCCTTTGTTCTTTGGTGTGGACTCAATAAAATTTATGAACTCTTTAGCCTGTTGAAAACCTCTTACATTGATTTCTTTGTCATTGATTTTCTTGTAAAGATCTTTTCTTTCATTTTCATAAAACCCAATTTTTGCTCTTTGATCTAAACTGTCCTCTATAAGAAGTTGGTTTTCAAGAATGATTTTATTCAAAGTCCTTTGCAACTCATCAGATTTTCTAATATCTGATTGATGTTTTTCTTGCAGATTTAGAAAATCTGACATGAGCTTGTTTAGTTTGTGTTCAAGATCAAGATTGTCTAAATTTACCTTTTGTTTTGATGTTTTTGGTAGTCCTTCAGAGAGTGCCATGAGGCAGAAATTTGCCAATTCTTCTTCTTCATCATCAGAAGAATCATCCGATAACCATGTATCTGTTCCAGCAATTAAGCTTACTTGTTGCTGCTTCTTTGCTTCTTCAAGCTTTTTCTCATATTAGGCAACATCCTTCAGCTTTTTGGTCTTGCATTCTGATGCATAATGATCTCTCTGTTTGCACTTGTAACACACAACTTCAGCCTTCCCTTTATTCTTTGATCTAATCTCTTCTTTAGATCTTCCATCCATCCTTCCTTTGTCACTCCTCTGGTATCTCTGGTTACCTCCCCTCAACCTTTGCTCAAATGTTTTGGTGAGCAGTGCTATTGCTTCAGCAAAAGCTGAAAAGTCTGATGATGCATCAGAAGTTTCAAGATTTTGATTGTTTGATGGTTGTGGATCATTGTTTGTTGTTGATCTTTGTGAGTTTGAAATGAGAGCTAAAGATCCCCCAATTTGAATAGTTTCTTCAAATATTTCTTCCTCTCTGGGGATCAAGATGCTGTATAAGTCATGAAGACTCATGTTTCCTAGTTCTAAGGTTGATGATAAAGTCATGGTTAGACTTCTCCATTCTCTAGGAAGAGCATCTAGAAATTTTATGTTTCTTTCATCGTTTGATTTTGTTATAACAAATTTCTTTAGCTCGTTTAAAAGTTTTGTAAATCTTTGATATGTATCATTTAACCTTTCATTTGGCAAACTTTTAAACCTTTCATAAGATGAGACATTATTTGTTCTCTTGTTTCTTCTCATCCTTTCTCCTCCTTCACAATGATTTTCCAACTGATCCCATATTTCCTTAGCTGATGCACATGCATCAACTTGTGAAAATATGTCATTGGGGATGGCCATTATTAAAAGTGACTTTGCCCTTTCATCCCCAGCCACCAGGTCCTTGTCTTCCGCACTCCAGTTTATTTCACTTTTAGGAGCGCGTGAGGCAGGGATAGCTGGTGATTGGTCAGTTGCTGGAATAGCAGGTATATTAGTCATTGGTGTATGTGGACCCCTTTCAATGGATTGAAACAGAGCTCGGTCATGACCATTAAGGAAATTGACCATCCTGATTTTCCATTGGGGGTATTCCTCTCTGACCAGAGTCGGAGGTTTGGACATAGAACCAATATTAAAAGCATTATTCCAGGATTGAAAGTTGGCCATATTTAGAGAAAAGAAGATGAGCGATTGATCATTTGAAAATAGTTTATTCAACCCTGCTCTGATACCAATTGTCGGACCCCGTTTGGGCTCAAAACAACTTCTTTTCACGTAATATGGCAAGTGATTTCAGTAGATGTGAAAAAGATGTGCGAAAATGGAAATCAAACTTTCAAGAAACAAGACCTACAGAATTATCAAGTTTATATCACTTTGAAACAAAATGGTTTACAAGGTGATTGTAAGATTATTATCTAGTACAAACGAATCTTGAATTCTATGAGTGAGAGGGCAATGGAGTTTAGATGTATGTATGAATGCTAAGCTTTAAACTCACTTTGCTTCTCCTGGTTGAGCATTCTATTTATAGACGGCTTGGTACATGAATAAACAATAGTTTATTCATGCAATAATTCCTGCAAAGAGTAGCCAATTGACATATTCATTAATTCCAACGTTCAAGTTGCCTTTTTCATCATGATATCAATTAATGTCAACTTGCTTCGGTAAGTGTGGCAAGACAGAGCCAATTTCTGAGAAGTGGGTATTTCATCAGAATTCTGATAAACCAGTTCATCAGAAATTCTAATGAACAAATCATCAGAAAATTCTTGATGATCAGAATCGTCAGATACTGATGATATTTCATCAGAAATATCATCAGATCCATCAGAAATGACCTTTTCTGATAATCCAATTTAGCCCTTGATCAACTTGTGATTCTTTGAAGTAGATGCTATGCATTCCAGTTGTCCCATCTGATCTTCTTTTTCTAGTTCGTGATCTTCAGGACTGTGATCTCTTCATAGATCCAGTTGATTGTGATTTTCTTCAATACTTACAAATAAAGTTTCCTAACAAAGTTTCACCCTGGAAGGGTGTGGTGCGCTTTGGGAAGCGCGGTAAGCTTAATCCTCGTTATGTTGGGCCATTTAAAATCCTAGAACGTATCGGTAAAGTGGCTTACAAGCTCGAGTTACCTGCTGAGTTGGGTAACGTTCATGATGTGTTCCACGTCTCATAATTAAAGAAGTGTTTGTCCGATGAAACCCGTTGAAAATGAATCTTAACTAAAGATCGATGACAAATTGCAGTTTGTCGAAGAACCCATTAAAAATGAATCTTAACTATGTAGAAGACTTATGTGTATATGTGTTAACTTGTTTATCTATGTCTTATGTGATTATACATATATATTCATCCTAAACACGCACTTACTTAGTACAATTACATTGTGTCACAGATGTCACACGTGCACGAGACTATCGAGATTCATGACTCAGAGATTGAGCCAAAATTCGAGACCTCTCAATACCACACACATTTACTCAGTCTGCCGATATGACCTGTCTTTCCTTGTCATATTACACTGATTCCATAGCCTTTACTAGTCAGATAGACACATGTACGCTCACACTAGTAACAGGTGGATTGATGACGATGATTCCACTGTTCCTTCCTCAATCTTTGAGTTAGGACAATCATCTGGCACGGCACCGATAATAGATGAGCTAGGCATGGGTACACCAATGATTGGAGGATCATATGGAGTAGTACCAGTAGTTGATGCCACTATTATCATGATTCGACCACTAGAGTAGCTAGCAGCTCCACACGCTGATATTGTTGAGCATACGATCGAGATTCCCCTGCCACTCATACCAGAGCCTGTTATTCCTCAGTCTGGATCATTAGCTTCCATCGTACCATTTCTAGTTCTTGCACGTCATGGGAAGAGACTACGTATTTCAGAGGACATGGCATCCACCTCTAAGACTGTTACAGAGACGACATCAAACAAACTAAAGGGAGTATGGGTAGACCGATGCTCTCATTGCGATCATTAGATTGCCACTCTACGTGGGGATTTAGAGACGACAAAGGGAAAGATGCAGGATCTTGGGGGTCAGATGGATGCATACAAGGACATCTGGGAGTTGGATGAGATTGTGAGAGACCATATGAGTTAGAGGATACCAGAGTTGGAGTAGATCATTGGGTTGTTGTTGGAGTATTTAGGATTTAAATGATTATGTTGATGTTTTGAACAATTTTGAATTCTTTTGGTAATCCTTTGTTAAGCATGCTTGCTATGTAGGGATTTTAGGAGGAAATTCAGATAGACTTGTTTATGGTGTCAATTTCATTCCCACCAAATTTTGTTCATTTCTGAAACTACAAACAAGTAACGGAATTTCCACCATGAAATATCAATAATGGATTTTCTGGGTTAAATTCTTCAAATTGTTGTGTGATCATGATTACATATGCATTGTTAAATCCATTCACATTCAATGATTAACTTATTTAAATATTGACTTACGTTGTTATTATTGCTTCAATAATATAGACGTCAATATGCCACCAAAAGCGAGACAGAGTTCGTCTACCGACAGCATAGGATTTCCTATCACACCTGAGGAGTTAGCACAATTGGCCGCTCAGTATGCTAAAGCTACCTTGGAACAGCGTGAAGTTAATTGAGTTGCAGACCTTGGACAGGGTTGCAAAGGGAAAGCGCATAATTATGGAAAAGTGCCATCTGAAAACATACTAGGTAGAATAATGATTGGAAAATTTTGTGAGTTGCCTATGTTATGATAAAATCTAAGATTAATCTAGATTTTCATTAACTTGGTAAACAGTACATGGAGGTACGAACAAAACATTCCAGGGTCCTAACCCGAGATCATTTACTAGTGAGCGTGATGAAGAGGCAACGCCACATGAGCAGATAAGTAGTCACAGTAGTTTGACGATTAAGATCATCCAGTGTTTGAGCTTGAGGATGGAGGTACTGGAAAGCATGAAATAAAGAATTCAAGGAAGGATTCTGAGAAGAAACGCAAAGGAGATAATTTAGTTGCGGATAATGTCAGCAAATCTAGAAAGAAAGTTGTTAAAAAGGGCAAAAGCAGTGCGGTGAAGAAAACCCTTGTTGTTGAGCAAATGAAATGTAACATATGTGGCCGAACCAGACATGAAATCCTTCAATGCTATGCTAGAAGCACTAAAGATGGAGTCGAACTCACAGGATGATACGGATGTTGGAAGGATGAACATTTTAAATGGGACTGCCCTGAAATTAAAAGATCAGAATGCCAAGGGTAAAGCATGGGAGATAGATGCTAGGAAGGCTTGGGTTGATCCAGAACCCATCATAGGCATGTTCTTGAATCGTCAGTTTTATCTATGTTAACTTTATGTTAAGATTAAGGTTAAATGGGATGCTATACTGAAAAACCCTGATGACACTGATGTGAACATAAGTTAGTAGGTTAACTAAAAATCATTATAAGATGAGCAGATAAAATCCCGTGATGCCACACGTGGCTGTAGAATTAAATAAGTATGGTTATAGTAGTATCTAAAGCTGCTAAAGAAGATAGGAAGATTTGATACAGCAGTTGGATAGAGTTAACTATCCCAAAAATAGAGAGCTAAGTTGGAAGTATAAGGAAACCGATGTAAACCCTCTACCTTAGTGGTAAAGTAATTAGTAGACTTTAAAGCTTAAGGGCCGTCGAAATATGAAGTCCGAAGAGGAGGACGGATACCTCGAAAGCTGCATAGATCTACAGAAGAATGAACAAGTTAACTATCAAAGTCGATACCTACTGCTGAGGTTTCATAATTGACCCGACCACTTGACGAAGTCTAGCTACTACTTAGAATTTAGCACATGAGTAAATTATCGTTTGATTAAGATTTTTGACAGGATATCCTAGAATTTCTCTAAGAATATCATTGATGAATGCTATCGCTAGACTTATACGAGTAGATTTGACACACCTTAATTTGGAAAAGGATGTCTGAAAAGTAATTAAGGACGAGGAATTTGGTAACAAATTTCCTTAAGTATAGACTTTAGAGTCAAAAGCTTACTTTTCGTGACCAGTGACATTGACAATTCAGAAGAATAGAAGATATTCTTGGATGAAGACGTAAGAAGAAGTTTTGCGATTGCTGAAGGAAAATTGTACGGTGCACATATTCAATCTCTGCCTAAGAGAAATGAAAAGTTTAGTTGTATACTGTGTTGCGTCATGTTTGGGCCGTAATTAAGTTGTGGCAAAAAGGACAAAGTGACAGCCTATGCATCAAGACAACTGAAAGTGCAAAGGAAGGACTGTACAATTTGTGGTCTAGAAAAGAAATGTAGTACAATACCTTGGAGATTTATGGAGCATGCATTGAGCGTGAGTGATGAAGTATGACAGAAATTGAGATACCTAACTACCATCGGTTAAGTTTATCTTATGATTATAGCTATCACGAAATTCGGAAAAATGCTTTGTTTTAATGTTAAAAATAAGAGAAGGCGTCGAACGTCTACTTCATTTAAGATGGAAGAACGGCAAGAAGCCAATAGATAGAGTATGAAAGCGTTCAGAAAAATCATAGATTGGCTAGAAGAGTTATGTTGATAACTAGGAAGACTATTACAGATTCCTAGCTGTATATGTGATCTGTTGATTGTACTATTGTGGAGAGAAGAGGTTCGAATTAGATACGGAAGGGAAAGAAACCGAGCCCGTGAGATTTAGATGCTTTCGAGAGCCCATCTCGAGTTGGATCAATCACTTGTAGGCTCATACTACCTCAGGTATAGGACAACTTATATGTGGTTCAACATATGTCAAACCTAAAAAGGTGGAACACTGATCTTACCTTTCTAATTAGGTGCATGTAAACGATAAACCTTGTTGAAGGTGGAGAGCGAGGAGACGAATATTTAGGAAGAAAAGGATTTGGTTAATAAAGGTCTATGAGGATTCCTCGTGAGAATCAGAGTTTCCACGGAAACTACTGGACCAAAATTCACGAAATTATTCTTACTACGCAACTTGTAAGGTAAAATTTCACGGATGAAATTTCCTAAACAGGGGGAGACTGTTACACCCAGCTATTCTAAGTTGGTACTGTACTAGTGTGACACGTGTTATGATTATATATAGGCACTAAATTGTTAAATATGATATTAATATGAGGTATTTGGAATATTGATAAACCCAAACTTTGTTAAAAATTACGTTGGCAACAATAAGATAAAAGCTTATCGCATAACGAACGAAATGCGAAACAAACGTCGGTGACTATCCAGATAATGTTAAAATCCTAAAAATATTACGTGATGATTAAAATCATATTTTTATCATATTCATGAAGACAAATTAAATAAAACGCTTAAAATTCTTGTGTTGTGAATTTAAGCGCGTACTACGCAATACAGCGTGTATACTGTAAAACGCAGACGACACAGCCAATATTATGGTGAGTTAATTTTTATGGAATAATAAAAATAATTTTAAACGCCTTAAAACGCAGATAAAATGCGAAATAAAATACCTGCTAACTAGTTAATTACCTGTTTTTTGCATGTATATGTGTATATATATTATTTAGGAGGGAGAAAGTGTGAGAGATAGTGAAAGGTGGCGGCACTAGGTGCCCACCAACACCCCACAAGTGCCATGTGTTGCAATGTTGTGAAAAAATAATCATTTAACTTTCTAAAATACTCACTTAAAACCATTTTCGAAGATTAAACCTTACAAAACCTTTTCTTTCTTCTTGTTGAAACCTCACGTCCGAAACCCCTCAAGAACACCCACATTTCAAATTTTCAACCTTATTTCTTGAAGATCATTGTCACACCCCCAAAATCCACCATGCGGAGTACCACCGCTTGGAGGCGTGACGTGACCAGGATCGAGCCACCAATCATATTGAACAACATAATTAGGTAAATAAAACCAAACACAATACGACTGGTGACCAAAAGGAAGTAAACCGATTTTAGGTTAACAGCGGAAGCATAAAACATAAGTTCGAAACATAAGTTCACAGTTCATAAGTTTTAAGTTTCAAAACACAAGTTTAATAAGTTCATAAGGATTTAAACAATGAGCACGGAACATAACAGTCCGTACACCACAATGACTTCTTCCTCGTGCAAGCTCCATCTAGCGACCTGCAAGGCATGTAACAACGAGTCAACAACAAAGTTGAGTGAGTTCACGTTTGGTTGTTTAGTTTTAAGTTGTTTTCTGAAAAAACGTGGTTTGACTTTCATTGGCGTAATTGTCGTGGGGGTTACCCCGAAGTTGAAAGTATGTTTAACCATTTCCTTTTTCTTTACCCAAACCGTATCCATAATTAGTGGGGGCTTTCCCCGTGTGAACTACTAGACCATACATATCGACAACTGACGAACAATAGTTGTGCCCTACATCAGTGTCTATCATCACTGACAGTTTGCCATAGTCCATTAGTACACGCCCGTCCGAACGGCACGGTGTGAGGTTTGTTAAACCTAATAGCGCTATTAACTAATGACCCGCTCGCCATTGGCCTCGGCGATTAAGTCGATATAAATTGAGGAACTTCACGATAGAGTTTTGTCTAGCTAGTTTTAAGGTTGTTGTCCTGCACCAGGAGGACGAACGTACGTATTCTGCACTAGGAGAATTCGTAGGATTAATAATGGCATCCACTCTATGGAGGATGGCCGTACATATCCTACCCAAGGAGGATATGTAGATTTAGTTTTAATTCTTTAACCCATTCCCAAACCACCGGGAATCCCATGCCTTAGAGAGTGTGTGAACTCACCTCGGTTTTCTCGGTTAGATTCTCAATATGGCTAACAGTCAAGGTCGGTCAATCACGTCCTAGTATGATTTACCAGTTAGTCATTTAGTGGCTTTCAAATAGAACACAAAGTTCCTACACGTATCTATCACACAACATGTATCACTTTAACGGTTTATGCCCATCTAAGTTTCCCATCCATTCCCCACTCAAAATCAAACATACGATAATGCACATAACATATATAACATGTTAGATCATTCACAGATAGCATACTCGACATTTAGACACGCGAGTCACAACTTATGTCATTTCAGCATTTATATTCAAAACCGGCTGTTTTCGGACATTTTAATAAAATAGTTAAATTATTCCAAAAATTCCCAAATTTTTACAGGATGTCTTAAATATTCCATATTTTATTGTGTAAAAATATCGGGGTCCGGTTCATTACCAATATTTTATAAAAATTCATATTCCGGACTGAACTCAGATTTATGTATTTCTGACCACAGTCCACGGAACAATTTATTAAAAATTCATCGAGTGTCCGATTTACGAAATTCCAGTGGATTAATTACAAATGAATCGGTTGTCATCTACTGCACAAATTTCATGGTCCGATTCATCACAAAACTCAGGTTATGACTGAAAGTATGACACCCATTTATTGCTGTCAAAATTCAGCTTAAGTTGTTGTTACAAATCGACACTTTAAAAATAGTAAACGATGTCCAAAAATTACGATTCCGGTGCCATTAGAACCGTATTTCATAATAACATATTTTAGATTCAAAATATCGGTTTTTCGTTGAGTTTATGTCCTGTTTACAGCCAACTGAAGTTGGCTGTAAAACCGGGACAGATTCTGCTTTCACTCTTTAACTTCCTAGTTCGTGTTCGATTGATTTCCGTTAGCAAGTTTATTAATCACAACAACATTAAACATCAATATTGACTAACAAATCATCGGATAATCACAACTATGCAGGATTTTTAAGATTTACACACATATCTTTTCTTTATCCATCATTAAACACTTATGTTCAAGACTTAGAGTTTTGTTCTTTAGTATTCTTAACTTTTAACCATTATATCACCTATTAACCACCATAAACAAGATCAAGATGATGATTAGAGACACTTACTACTAGCTCAAGGCTAGGGAAGAAACAAGGCGTAAAAGTGGTGGTTAAAAGAAAACGAGAGCGGTCCATCCACTTCCGAACGCACCGAGCTTCGTTGTTCACCTTCTTGCACCTTTGTGTGTACGTAAAATGGCTTGTAAGAAGGTTGATGGTGAGTGTATGATGGCTGATTGTGGCTGCCGAACTCAAGGGGAAAGAAGGAGAAGAGAGTTGAGTTTGTTAAAGTGGTTGATGTTGGTAGGTTGTGAGAAATGAGGGTCTTGTTCCCATGGTTTCATTTATAAGCTTTCCAACATCCTTTTACCTAGTGGTTTATATGTTTAAAAATGGGGAGACATGATCTAATAGTTAAATCAAATAAAATCTTCACATGGTGGCCCATATGTAACCGTGAGAATGAGGGGAAAAAGGGTTGGTTAAGATGTAATGTTATGGTTAAAATATAGCTAGGATCTAAAGGTGTTAGTTAATACATGGAAGTGTGTTATCTAATATTTAGTGTGTTAGGGTATTTGTTAGTGCACTATGTCTATTGACTTCGTCTTGTATCATGAAATAGTATGTTTAATGTAATTTAGCTTGAAAGTGGTGATTTTCCTTGAAAATGTTACTTGACAGTTTCAAGCTAAATCTAATAGTGAAGGTTTCCCTTGAACTGAACACATGTTCATTTCAAGCTAAATCTAAGGTTTCCCTTGAAATGGTCATGACATTTTCAAGCTAAACCTCATCACTATAAATAGAGTTCAAGCTAAATCATTTTAAGACTTTTGCACATTTGAGATTTGAAGAGCTCTAGTTCTAGAGAGAGAAACTAGAGAGAGAAAGTCTCTAAGTGATTCAAGGTTCTTTGTACGTTTCAGATCTATTAATAGAATCACGTTTATATTACGTTTTGTGTGTTTCGGTCGCGTTCGTGTACGGATTCCGCACGTTTCACGTTCGTTTAGCAATCGTTTCGGAGTCAAACCGGTCCTAACAAGTGGTATCAGAGCAGGAGCTCGATTGCGTTGATCAAACAACAAGATTCGTACCAGATTACAGTGTTTTCAGATCTGAATTGCATCATTTCTTCTTCATCTACTTATTCTTTCACGTTTTCTACAGTTTTTCGACAAATTGAACGGGATTTTACGGTCCGAATCGGCTGAATTTTTAGTATATTGTGCGAAAACAGTTGATCTACAATCCTACCAAATTTCAGTTTCAATCTCCGAGTCGTTTAGGAGAAATTCGATTTTTTGTGTCCGATTTCGTTGGATCAGCATGATTTCGCTTGAAAGATAACATTTGACAGATTTCGCTTGAAAATATGACATGATTTCGCTTGAAAGTTAACATTTGACAGATTTCGCTTGAAAATATGACATGATTTCGCTTGAAAGTGGCTTTTGGTTTGTGATTTCGCTTGAAACATCATAGACTTGATTTCGCTTGAAACAACATATACTTGATTTCGCTTGAAAACAGCATAGATCAGATTTCGCTTGAAAACAGCATATATCAGATTTCGCTTGAAATAGCATATACTTGATTTCGCTTGAAACTGCATGAATCTTGATTTCGCTTGAACATCATCTTGGGATTTCGCTTGAAGTTATATCAGTTGATTTCGCTTCAACTGATCAACTAGTGATTTCGCTTAAAACTGGTCAACTTGGGATTTCACTTGAAAGAGGATTTTCGTGTCAAGATCATTTCACATCAACTGAGTATCAGTCTGTTTCAGGATATTTGATATTGTGTATACTGATTGTGTTTGTTTGTTTGTCCAGGTGATTCAAGATGGCTAAAATGTTTGATGAACAGGAAAACGAGAATCTTAAAGATTTAAACGTTTGGATTTCTGATTCTTGGTTTGATAAGAAGAAAAGGAAGGATGTTTGGATTAAAAGATCCGAAAATTTCTTATGCATGAAACATGAATCTTTGGAACAGTTGGATAGACGTTTTGATGAATTGATTGATAAGATAAATAGATATGAGATAGAGTTTTCAAATGCTGAAAAAATTTCAAAATTTGCTGATGCATTACCTCTAGAATGGGATGAGTATTTGAGTGAACTAAAAAGGAATGAAAATTTCTCAGAGTTTTCATTTAGAGAATTCATCAATAAGCTTAGATTACATAAGTTTGATAAAGAAAAAAGAAAAGAAGAGTTGATGTATGAGATGAATAAGGATTTAGAAAAGATAAATTTGGAAGTGATTATCGAAATGAGAAAAAGATTCTCTGTGTGTCTTGCAGCAAAAAGGGTTATAAAATACGATATTAAGAGAGGTTGTTATATTGATGAAAATATGAACCCTCTTGATTTTGTTAAAATTTTTTGTGCAGGAACATACAGGATGGAAACAAAGAAAGAAGCCGATGCTGAAAAGATGAATGAAAAATGTGAAAAATCTGAAGCAGATAATGTGAAATTCTTGAAAGATGTGGAGAATTTGACATTGGAAAACAAAGCTTTGAGAGTTGACAAGAAAACTGATGATGAACAGATTCTGGAGTTGCGCTTGAACTGCGAAAAATTGAAATCTGAAAATGACAAACTTTTGAAGAATGTTGAGAGTGTGTCATTAGAAAACAAAAATTTTAAAGAAAAAGAAAAAGATTTTCAAAGTCAAATGAAGATTTTAGAAGATGAAAAATCTGCATTTTTAACAATAATCTTGAAAAACAGATTGAAATAAATTCTCATCTTCAGAAAATCATTCGGCTTGAAAATGAAGCTGAAATTGCTCGTAATAAAATTACCGAGCTTGAGAATAAATTGAAAGGTTTTGTGAATTCTACATCACATGTTTGTCCAAAACCGATCAATTCTGTTTCAATAAGTGACAATGTCACAAATTTTGACAAAGTCAAAATTGAAGATTGTGATGAAATATCTGATGATGAAAAGGAAAAGAAAAGAAAAATATTTTTAGATTTACAAGAAAAATTTAAAAATACTGTTTTGCAATCTACTGAAACAGGTGAATGTTCTAAACAAAAACCTGTTAAGAAGAGTGTAGAACAGAAACAAAAAGTTAAAAATTTGAAAAATTCTAAAATTGAAAATAAAAGCTCATCAGATAAATCATCCAATCATTATCAAAAATCACAAAAATTTAAAAATGAAAACTCACAAAATGTTGGTAATAAGTGGTGCAGGTTTGACCACAGTGCTCAAAAGGCAAATCTAGCATTGAGGAGGAGAAATGACTATAACCAAGCCAAACAATGTTATGATCTGAAGGTTTGGACTGACAGAAGTGGATGGTACGATAACAGAGTGTGCTACACCTGTGGTGTTAGAGGACACATTGCTGTTAACTGCCAGAATTGGTATTGTGAAACAAGAAGATGCTTTGAATGTAATATCAGAGGACATATTGCCAGAGATTGCCCAAGGAGATCGATGGGAAGATCAAGGGTTGAATCTCAGAGAACGGTAAAGAAACCAGTCATTGTCAAGCCCAAACAACAGAAGGTTCTAGAACAGAAAGTGAAGCTTTCGCAGGGGCAAAAAGACAGACTGAGGAAAAAGAGGAAGAAGGCGAGAGAGTATTTGGAGAAGATTTTGTCTTCAGGTTCACCGGTTGGTTCGAATAAAAGTTCTGATGAATCGATTCACTCGACTGCAAAGCCAAGCAAATCGAATTCTTCAGATACAAATCTGAGGACAAACAAGAAGAAAAAGAAAGTTATTGGCAATGAATCTGGCTCATCAAAGTCAGACAAGCCAAGATCAGGCAATGAATCTGATTCCACAAAATCAGATGAGCCACAAGTTGAGGTAAAGAAGGAAGAGACAGTTCCGTTAATGAATGATGAGAATTTTCCACCATTACAAGCCGCAAATCTAAAATCAAAAGGTGTTGATACTGGAAAAATGTTTAATAGCAATGTTAAACATATTTTTAGTAAGATGGTTGATGGTAAGGAAAAAGGAGTGAAAGAGTTTTATGAAGAAAAGAGAAAAGCTCAAAATGCGCCTAACGCTGGTCAGGCTTGGGTGTCAAAATCTGTTGGTTGAATTCCTGACTTGCCGGAGCTTCCAGGTTGGTTAGTGTGAAGCAGGTATCGGCATCATTCTTGAGAAATTCACAGGATGGTAACTGTGATATTTCGTCTTACAAGTGGTCAATCAAGGACATTAAGTTGTACTTGATTTTCTACAAGTGATTGTGGTGTTTGATCTTATATTGTTAAAATCTGTACAAAAAGGTTTTAAAGAGAACAAGGTTATGAGATAACCCCGAACTCACAAGTGATGGGTAAACAAACTAATTTTTTCGGAAAAACCATTCTGATTAAAACAAACTTAAGTGTTTTCAAATCATTATGGGAAAATAGTTTGTTGTAAGGGGGAGTGTTGATCGAATATGCCGAAACCCTCACGGCTGAACAAACATGATTACTTTCATCAGATTGAAAAACGGTTTTCAAACTGTTAAGATCAATGGGTTGTAAATCATGGGGGTATGTTAGATTTTCTGCAAATCAGTACACTTTTAGCAGAAAATGGATGGCGAGACAAAGCTATCAGTGTTGGTTGTCAAATTTTCTTTATATGATTTTGCATTTTAGGGGGAGTAATATTGTTAGAAAATACAAAAACATTTGAAAATTTGAAAAAGTCAAAAACATGATAAAATTCAAAAATTGAGTTTTTGCGTAAAAAGAGGAAATGATAGTACATCAGTAGACGGTTACAGTACGCTAAAGAAATGGAAAGTTTAAATGTGTTAAACGATCTCACCGTGGATGTGTCGGTAGGTTTTTATATATTTAGTAAACTTTTTCGGGATATAAACCTAAATTCAAACACTTACTTATTTCGTGGGGAACACTACTTGGATATATAGGTAACCCCTGAAATCTCGTTTGAAAGGTCTCATAATCTGATATACTAGGTCTTTATACTCAATGATGTCTGGGGTATTATTCCGGGACTTCTGCTGATCAACGGTAGTTCTGACCTAGTCCCTGGCTAATACTTGCTGCAATGCTTGAAACATAGCATTAAACCCTCAGCATGCCGATGAAACAATAAAATTGATAGTCGCTGCTGTTGTAAGCAAAAAGATCCTCTAAAGGGGACATACCGAAAAGTCGAAGCTGATATCTCTCTGCGTATACGGAAGTATCGACCTGAGATCCCTCGGCCCTCGCATACCTAATTTATATACAGATATCATTGTAGTATACTCACCTGTAAGACTGATTATTGGGATTCTGGATACGGGAGTATATTCAAGAGGTGGGACACATGAATGAGTTTAAGTTCATAAGACATCTAATTCATATCCTGAATCAGTTGAAGTTTGTATGAAAATTTAAGGGGATCAGTATATCGACAATCTAAGTGAATTGTTTAATTCTTACTGTGTTTTTAAGCTCAACGGTACTTGTGACTTGTCATAAACTGATATGATCCTCTGATGCATACTCAAACAAAAATAGTGTAGGTAAATATGTTTGTACATATTTCTTTACTGCTTTATGTTTTCAGAAAATACAAAAAAAAAATTATTTCTGCTTTATTTTCGACAACTGATGTCTGAGTGCTGAGTTTCAAAATCTAAGTATGCTGATTGTGTTTCTGAAAATAAAACAAGTTCATTAAATTGAAACTTGAATTAAAATTAAAAAAATTTCAAAAACAGTTTGTGATATCTCTAAGGTCATTAACTTGAACTTGGATGATTAACTGTGAGGGAGTTGGATTCTTTAATATTGCTAAATTTATACAGTTTGTTGATAGGGGGAGTGGATTAGAGATTGATTGAAAATTCAAAATGTTGTTACTCATAAATGTTTGAGAAATTGCAGAAGATAGTCCTGACTACGATCCCGAAAGCAGAGTCTAAGGGGGAGTCTGAAGACAAGTTTGAAACAAAGAAAAGCTTGTAGATGGAAAGCTAGGTGTCGATCCCAAAGCACGAAAGCTTGATGAAAGGGGGAGCCTGAAGCTGATAGAAGAAGAGAGTGATGGATGCATACAATGTTACAACTTGAAAGAGAAGGCAGAATGATCAAGACTGAAGATGTGTCATTTTGCAAGAATAGTCATTGAAGACTTCGTCAATATCCAAGGGGGAGTCTGTTAGTGCACTATGTCTATTGACTTCGTCTTGTATCATGAAATAGTATGTTTAATGTAATTTAGCTTGAAAGTGGTGATTTTCCTTGAAAATGTTACTTGACAGTTTCAAGCTAAATCTAATAGTGAAGGTTTCCCTTGAAATGGTCATGACATTTTCAAGCTAAACCTCATCACTATAAATAGAGTTCAAGCTAAATCATTTTAAGACTTTTGCACATTTGAGATTTGAAGAGCTCTAGTTCTAGAGAGAGAAACTAGAGAGAGAAAGTCTCTAAGTGATTCAAGGTTCTTTGTACGTTTCAGATTTATTAATAGAATCACGTTTATATTATGTCTTGTGTGTTTCGGTCGCGTTAGTGTACGGATTCCGCACGTTTCACGTTCGTTTAGCAATCGTTTCGGAGTCAAACCGGTCCTAACAGTATTCGGGGACCCTAACTAGCTCAGAAAAGGAAAATTAATGTCAATGTCAATATTTTTATGTTCCGGTTGTTCGGTTTGAAACTGTTCCGTTAAACTGCTTAATTAATCCGTAAGGCGTCCTATTTATATATTTTTGTAACACTTTTAATTTCTAACACTTAGGAAATCATAACGGACTATTTAATGATTTTTCTATACAATACTAGTGTGTTAACAGGCGCATGTAAATATAACACAGATATCAGAAAGCAGTTACGTAATTCCACACAGTCGTCAAGCACATTAATTATTATTAATAAACTGTACGGTTACATGAAAATTTGAGGGTTGTCACATTCTCCCGCTGTTAAGAAAATTTCGTCCCGAAATTTAGCGCGTGGTTACTGAGGAAGCTAGTTAAGTTGCGTTGTTTTCCTGATTTTCCTGGGGTGTCTCATCATCCCCCCGTCGATTTGGAATTTCGTCCCGAAATTCTGTAGTAGCTTCAGCCTCAGTAGTGGTTGCGTTTTTCTTAAACAGTTGGGGATACTTGAGTTTCATTTGGTCTTCTCGTTCCCAGGTATACTCTGGGCCACGACGAGCATTCCAACGAACTCGGACCAGAGGTATCCTGGTATGCTTGAGGATCTTAACGTCTCGATCCGTAATCTCTACTGGTTCCTCGACGAATCGCAGCTGGTCGTCGATTGTGGGTTCCTTAAGAGGAACTATGAGGGTCTCATCTGACAGACACTTCTTCAGATTCAACACATGGAAAACGTTGTGAACTCCGCTGAGTTCTTCAGGTAGGTTCAACCTGTAGGCGACTTTGCCAATTTTCTCGGTGACTTCGAATGGTCCGACATAACGCGGATTGAGTTTGCCTCGTTTGCCAAAACGGACTACACCTTTCCAAGGTGAGACTTTGAGTAGCACTCGATCCCAACCTGGAGCTCGAGTGGTTTTCTTCCCTTATCAGCATAGCTTTTCTGACTGTCACGAGCTGCCGCCATTCGCTGTCGTATCTGAGCAATCCTTTCTGTTGTATCTACTACGAGTTCTGGGCCACTGATTTGACTGTCACCAACTTCTGCCCTACAGAGGGGTGATCGGCATTTGCGTCCGTACAATGCCTCGAATGGAGCGGCCTGAATGCTGGTGTGGTAGCTGTTGTTATACGAAAACTCCACTAGCGGGAGGTGCTTTTCCCAGCCATTACCAAAATCGATTACACATGCCCTAAGCATGTCTTCAAGGGTTTGGATGGTGCGTTCAGATTGCCCATCCGTCTGTGGGTGATAAGCGGTGCTCATATCTAAACGTGAGCCAAAAGACTTGTGCATTGCTTGCCACAGTTCAGAAGTAAAACGCGCGTCACGATCAGATATAATAGAGGTTGGCACTCCGTGCCTTGACACTACTTCCTTTAGATAAATGTCTGCAAGAGTAGAAAACTTATCCATTTCCTTGATAGCCAGAAAATGTGCAGACTTGGTCAGTCGATCTACGATCACCCAAATGGTATCGTTTCCGCGTTGAGACCTAGGCAGACCAGTAACGAAATCCATGGAAATTTGCTCCCATTTCCATTTAGGTATCTCTGGTTGTTGAAGTAGGCCTGATGGTTTCTGATATTCAGACTTGACTCTCGCACAAGTCAAGCACTTACTGACGTAGGTTGCTATGTGGGCTTTCATGCCAGGCCACCAATACTTAGTCTTGAGGTCGTGGTACATCTTGTTCGAACCAGGGTGTACCGAATAACGAGACTTATGGGCGTCATCCATCACAAGCTCGCGTAAGTTGCCATAAAATGGAACCCAGATGCGTCCGTTTACATAGGAAGCGTCGTCTTCCTTTTGTTCTAGCCGCTGCCTCGATCCTCGTAGGGATTCAGCCCTGATGTTCTCTGCTTTCAATGCTTCAACCTGAGCATCGCGAATCTGAGCGGGAAGGTTAGACTGGATGGTAAGCTGTAGAGCACGTACACGCCTAGGTATGGTATCCTTTCGACTGAGGGCGTCGGCCACAACATTGGCTTTTCCTGGATGATACTTGATAGCGCATTCGTAATCGTTCAATAGTTCAACCCATCGGCGTTGACGCATGTTTAACTTCTTTTGCTTGAAGATATGCTCGAGACTCTGTGATCGGTGTAAATGGTGCACTTGGTACCGTACAGGTAATGTCTCCATATCTTAAGTGCGAAAACAACTGCTCCCAGTTCCAAGTCGTGTGTAGTGTAGTTCCTTTCGTGAACTTTAAGTTGGCGCAATGCGTAGGCAATGACCTTGTCACATTGCATCAATACGCAACCAAGTCCTTGGTTGGAAGCATCGCAGTAAACCACAAAATCGTCTGTGCCCTCAGGCAATGAGAGGATAGGCGCGCTACAAAGTCTATCCTTCAAGTGCTGAAATGCGGACTCTTGTGCATCACCCCAACGATAGATGACACCCTTCTGAGTCAGTGAAGTGAGAGGTTGCGCAATCTTGGAGAAATCCTTTATAAACCTTCTGTAATATCCCGCCAAACCCAAAAATTGGCAGATTTCTATTGGTGTGCGGGGTGCAGGCCAGTTCTTGATCGATACAACCTTAGATGGATCCACATGAATCCCATCCTTGTTTACCACATGGCCTAAAAAGTGGACTTCGCGAAGCCAAAAGTCACATTTTGAAAACTTGGCATACAACTGCTCTTTTCGAAGAAGTTCCAACATAAGTCATAGATGTTGCTCGTGTTCCTCCTAACTCTTAGAATAGATCAGGATATCGTCGATGAACACAATAACGAACTTATCCAGGTAAGGCTTGCACACTCGGTTCATGAGATCCATGAAGACCGCTGGTGCATTCGTCAGCCCGAATGGCATAACCAGAAACTCGTAATGGCCGTAACGAGTTCTGAATGCTGTTTTGGAGACGTCCTCCTCTCGGACTCTCAGCTGATGGTATCCCGATCTTAAATCTATCTTGGAGTAATAGCTCGACCCTTGCAACTGGTCGAACAAGTCGTCAATACGTGGAAGAGGATAACGATTCTTCACAGTCACCTTGTTAAGTTCGCGATAGTCTATACACATCCTGAAGGTACCGTCTTTCTTCTTTACGAACAAGACTGGAGCTCCCCAGGGCGAAGAGCTAGGACGTATGAAACCCTTTTCCAAGAGTTCTTGTAGTTGTGTGGACAGTTCTTCAAGTTCTGATGGAGCTAGACGATATGGTGCTCTAGCTACTGGCGCTGCTCCAGGAGCTAGCTCGATTTGAAATTCAACTTGGCGGTGAGGCTGAAGACCAGGCAATTCCTCAGGAAATACATCAGGAAAGTTGCGCACAATAGGAATGTCTTCAATTCTCTTCTCTTCCGCGGATGTGTCAGTAACGAGTGCCAGAATGGCAGTGTGGCCCTTTCGTAAACACTTCTGGGCCTTAAGGAAAGAGATGATGCCTTCGACAGCACCACTCTTGTCGCCATGAATCATGAGAGGTTCTTCACCAGGACGAGGAATGCGGATGATTTTCTCCTTGCAACCAATCTCCGCTTGATGATGAGATAGCCAATCCATCCCAATAACGACGTCGAAACTACCCAGTGTGATAGGAATAAGATCGATAGGGAAAGTCTGACCAGCTAAGACGAGGTTACAACCTTTAACTATGTGTGTGGCTTCAAGACTTTTACCATTAGCTAGTTCTACCGTGTGTTTGGTGTTCAGGAGTGTTGGAGTGCGCTTAAGCATTTGGCTAACTTTTAGGGACACATAACTAGTATCGGCACCCGAATCGAATAAAACAGTAACAAAGAAGTCATCCAGAAGAAACTTACCCATCACAACGTTGGGATCGTTCCTTGCGTCACCCTGACCAATCACGAAAACACGACCGCTTGCCCCATTACCATTGTTGTTTCCCCCATTTCCGCCTCCATTGTTGCCTCCATTGTTATTCCCATTGTGGTTCCCATTTCCTTGGTTATTGTTCTGGTTTTGGTTCAGCTGGGGGCAGTTCCTCTTAAAGTGGCCTTCAGCGCCACACTGAAAGCATCCTTTATTTCCCTGCTGATGCTGCTGCTGGTGGTTCTGTGGGGCTTGTTGTTGTTGTTGGCGATTCTGATTTGCTGGTCGGGCGCTCCTGCAATCCTTTGCTTCATGACCAAACTTGTTACACCTCAGGCAACAACCTTTGTTGCACTGCCCGCTGTGATGTTTGTTGCACCGGTTGCACTTGGGGTGGTTCCCTCGGTATCCACCCTGTCCTTGGTTACCAGAAGATTGCTGACCAGGACTCTGGTAGTCATCAGTCTTTCACTGCTGAGACTGAAATGAAGTAGACCCCTTTCCGGAGTTCCCATCCCATTTTCGCTTGTTATCGGTAGGTGCATCAGAAGTAGCTATGGAACTGATACGTTTGGGTAGCCTGTTTTGCTCCACCGCCTGGTCGGTGAGACGATGAGCCAACTTGATAATTTGCTGAATGGTACCCAGGTTTGCTGAAGTTACGTGACTTTGAATCTCTGGTACAAGGCCCTTGAGATACAGCTCAATACGTTTGATGGGAGGGTCCACCATAGTTGGACACAGGATGGCCAGCTCGTTTGACCTTTTAGTATACGCCTCAATCTCAGACCCCGTCATCTTCAAATTGTAAAATTCCACTTCTAGCTTGTGGATGTCATCCCGACTACAGTACTCCTCCTTGATCAGCTCTTTGAAACCATTCCAGGGTGTGGCATTAGCAACTGCCAGTCCTAGTAGTTGAACCTGTGCCTTCCACCAGGTTAACGTAGCTCCTTCAAGTGTTCCGGTAGCATATTTCACCCTACGGTCTTCGGGGCATTCACACATCTCGAAAACAGACTCAAGCTTTTCAAACCAGTGAAGGAGGCCCACTGCTCCTTCGGTGCCACTGAAAGTGGTAGGTCGGCAGTCCATGAACGTCTTGAACGTGCACATAGGAGGTTGAGCATGTTGACCTGTTGCGCGAGAATAGAAGACAAGGTTAAGCACGAGGGTTGGTTTGCGAAGGTAGGATCTAAATATCCTAAGATGGGTTGATACGAAAGGTTATACCCCCTGCAGGAACAGCTGCGAGTGCCTCAGCAACTCGTTCGTTGATCAAAGCCGTCAACTGGGCTTGAGTGAGGTTGATACGTCCTCCGCGTCCGCTCATGATCTTCATAATGAAGCAACGTAAGTGAGAAAAGTGTCGCGAAAGTGTGTAAGTGTGGGACGAGGTTAGAGAGTAAGCACACAAGGTTCAAATCGCAATTATCACATTATCTAATGCACAATGAGAACTATCTAACCGACAATATAACATAAATCATACCACTTTTGGTTTCGAGTCTTGCACGTGGAGCGAAGCGTCGTTGTGGATCGTTGAGCACTGTACAAGTTATAGTCTGGTTTTATCAAAAAGCCTTCCCCTTTTTAAAACCAAGTTCACTATAACCAATGGCTCTGATACCAATCTGTCACACCCCCAAAATCCACCATGCGGAGTACCACCGCTTGGAGGCGTGACGTGACCAGGATCGAGCCACCAATCATATTGAACAACATAATTAGGTAAATAAAACCAAACACAATACGATTGGTGACCAAAAGGAAGTAAACCGATTTTAGGTTAACAGCGGAAGCATAAAACATAAGTTCGAAACATAAGTTCACAGTTCATAAGTTTTAAGTTTCAAAACACAAGTTTAATAAGTTCATAAGGATTTAAACAATGAGCACGGAACATAACAGTCCGTACACCACAACGACTTCTTCCTCGTGCAAGCTCCATCTAGCGACCTGCAAGGCATGTAACAACGAGTCAACAACAAAGTTGAGTGAGTTCACGTTTGGTTGTTTAGTTTTAAGTTGTTTTCTGAAAAACGTGGTTTGACTTTCATTGGCGTAATTGCCATGGGGGTTACCCCAAAGTTGAAAGTATGTTTAACCATTTCCTTTTTCTTTACCCAAACCGTATCCATAATTAGTGGGGGCTTTCCCCGTGTGAACTACTAGACCATACATATCGACAACTGACGAACAATAGTTGTGCCCTACATCAGTGTCTATCATCACTGACAGTTTGCCATAGTCCATTAGTACACGCCCGTCCGAACGGCAAGGTGTGAGGTTTGTTAAACCTAATAGCGCTATTAACTAATGACCCGCTCGCCATTGGCCTCGGCGATTAAGTCGATATAAATTGAGGGACTTCACGATAGAGTTTTGTCTAGCTAGTTTTAAGGTTGTTGTCCTGCACCAGGAGGACGAACGTACGTATTCTGCACCAGGAGAATTCGTAGGATTAATAATGGCATCCACTCTATGGAGGATCGCCATACATATCCTACTCAAGGAGGATATGTAGATTTAGTTTTAATTCTTTAACCCATTCCCAAACCACCGGGAATCCCATGCCTTAGAGAGTGTGTGAACTCACCTCGGTTTGCTCAGTTAGATTCTCAATATAGCTAACAGTCAAGGTCGGTCAATCACTTCCTAGTATGATTTACCAGTTACTCATTTAGTGGCTTTCAAATAGAACACAAAGTTCCTACACGTATCTATCACACAACATGTATCACTTTAACGGTTTATGCCCATCTAAGTTTCCCATCCATTCCCCACTCAAAATCAAACATACGATAATGCACATAACATATATAACATGTTAGATCATTCACAGATAGCATACTCGACATTTAGACACGCGAGTCACTACTTATGTCATTTCAGCATTTATATTCAAAACCGGCTGTTTTCGGACATTTTAATAAAATAGTTAAATTTTTCCAAATATTCCCAAATTTTTACAGGATGTCTTAAACGTCCCATATTTTATTGTGTAAAAATGTCGGGGTCCGGTTCATTACCAACATTTTATAAAAATTCATATTCCGGACTGAACTCAGATTTATGTATTTCTGACCACAGTCCACGGAACAATTTATTAAAAATTCATCGAGTGTCCGATTTATGAAATTCCAGTGGGGTAATTACAAATGCATCGGTTGTCATCTAGTGTACAAATTTCATGGTCCGATTCATCACAAAACTCAGGTTATGACTGAAAGTATGACACCCATTTATTGCTGTCAAAATTCAGCTTAAGTTGTTGTTACAAATCGACACTTTAAAAATAGTAAACGAAGTCCAAAAATTACAATTCCGGTGCCATTAGAACCGTATTTCATAATAACATATTTTAGATTCAAAATATCGGTTTTTCGTTGAGTTTATGGGCTGTTTACAGCCAACTGAAGTTGGCTGTAAAACCGGGACAGATTCTGCTTTCACTCTTTAACTTCCTAGTTCGTGTTCGATTGATTTCCGTTAGCAAGTTTATTAATCACAACAACATTAAACATCAATATTGACTAACAAATCATCAGATAATCACAACTATGCAGGATTTATAAGATTTACACACATATCTTTTCTTTATCCATCATTAAACACTTATGTTCAAGACTTAGAGTTTTGTTCTTTAGTATTCTTAACTTTTAACCATTATATCACCTATTAACCACCATAAACAAGATCAAGATGATGATTAGAGACACTTACTACTAGCTCAAGGCTAGGGAAGAAACAAGGCGTAAAAGTGGTGGTTAAAAGAAAACGAGAGCGGTCCTTCCACTTCCGAACGCACCGAGCTTCGTTGTTCACCTTCTTGCACCTTTGTGTGTACGTAAAATGGCTTGTAAGAAGGTTGATGGTGGGTGTATGATGGCTGATTGTGGCTGCCGAACTCAAGGGGAAAGAAGGAGAAGAGAGTTGAGTTTGTTAAAGTGGTTGATGTTGGTTGGTTGTGAGAAATGAGGGTCTTGTTCCCATGGTTTCATTTATAAGCTTTCCAACATCCTTTTACCTAATGGTTTATATGTTTAAAAATGGGGAGACATGATCTAATAGTTAAATCAAATAAAATATTCACATGGTGGCCAATATGTAACCGTGAGAATTAGGGGAAAAGGGGTTGGTTAAGATGTAATGTTATGGTTAAAATATAGCTAGGATCTAAAGGTGTTAGTTAATACATGGAAGTGTGTTATCTAATATTTAGTGTATTAGGGTATTCGGGGACCCTAACTAGCTCAGAAAAGGAAAATTAATGTCAATGTCAATATTTTTATGTTCCGGTTAAAGTCCGGTTGTTCGGTTCGAAACTGTTCCGTGAAACTGCTTAATTAATCCGTAAGGCGTCCTATTTATATATTTTTGTAACACTTTTAATTTCTAACACTTAGGAAATCATAACGGACTATTTAATGATTTTTCTATACATTACTAGTGTGTTAACAGGCGCATGTAAATATAACACAGATATCAGAAAGCAGTTACGTAATTCCACACAGTCGTCAAGCACATTAATTATTATTAATAAACTGTACGGTTACATGTAAATTTGAGGGTTGTCACAATCATGGCCATTTCAAGCTAATTTTGGGTTGGTTTGAAGATTTAAAGTTGATTTCAAGGTGATTTCAAAGGGGAACAAGCTTGTTTTCATCAAGATTCTCATCATAAAAACCCACTTTATTCTCAAAGGTATAAAGTTTTATTTCTTTTAAAACTCCTTTGATGATGATGAGGATGAGCATGATTCTCAAATACTTGGATTCTCACAACTCTTGAAATCAAACTAACAAATGATTTTTATAAAAATGAAAATGTGAAGATATGTGTGTATATGTATGGCCGTATGTATGTATATGTGATTAGAGTTTCTGTTTTGAATTTTGATTAAAAAGTTTCTTGAAGTGTTATTGTTTGAATGATCAAAGGATATGTGTTAAAGTGTGATTGTTATGAAGTGATGATTGAATCTTGGATTTCATTTGAAATGATATTGAAATGTGTATGTATATGGCCGATTATATACATGCATGTATGTTAGAGTTTGAGTTTTGATTGATCATTTGTTTTGATCTTAAAAAATATGCATGTTCAAATCAAAAAGGGGTTCTCATGAAAGATGTCATAACAAAGTCTTGTGATTTGAAATAAATACAAGTAAAGTAGAATTTTGGAAATTAATATACATGTATGTATATGGCCAAAATGTATATGTTTGTATAGATATTTGTAGATTGTTTGCATTTTCATAAATGTTAAAGTATGATATATGTGTTTAATGATTTTCATTGATTGATGAATGACTGATCAAGAATTTAATTATGGATAAGTTGTAGATCATAATAAATGTAAGAATAAGGGTATTTAATGTTAGTGCACTATGTCTGTTGACTTCGTCTTGTATCATGTAATAGGATAGAATAGGATAACCAGTGCTTGAGGTGCTAGAAACTGAATTTAGTGGATATTAAAGTAATTCCGCTTGAATGTGTCAAGGACAACTTCAAGCGAAATTAACTTAACAGATTTCGCTTGAAACTGCCATGTTTATTTCAAGCGGAATCTCAAACTACTATATATAGAGCACTTGTCTATTTCATTTGGCACGGATCCAGAACTTGTAACGAAGTGCTGCCAAAATTTGTTCAGGTTGTAATAGTTGTTAAATCAATCATAGTGACATATTAAAGAGTATCAAGCTGTTTCCACGTTTGTTTCATTGATTCCGCCTTTGATTCGGATATAAAGCTCTTCTGATCGACTCATTCGGGTCAAACAACGATCCTACATTTACTCTTGTATGATCATTATGAAGTAAATGTGCATAAGGTGATTGTACATAGGCTTGTAGGATGATTAAATGATCATAAGAAAATGGAAATGGTTTGGCATGATAAAGATTCATACAAATCAGAATGTAAACATGTAAAATGATGTTATATGATGTATTTTGATGTTATAAAAATTATGTCATAAACTTGGTAGCTTTACATGTTGTACATCTAGCTTAAAAAGTAGTAACACGAGTGAAATTGCACGATTTGTGTGTTATAAATGAGACCTGCATTATCATGAGTAAAAGTATTATTTTGATCAGTAGATAACATGTTTTATGTTAAAATATCAAGTCATGATGACTTGGGATGGTTACGATAAAGTTCGGTACGAAATTAGGTGTTAAAAACGGTAAAAATGTGCTTTTAAAGCGATTTTTGCGTAATTGTTTTAAATCTGATTATAAACTGATATTTTATAACAAATATAAGTATTTTAACTTATATTAAGTAAATTTCGTGATTGGTTGGTCATACGTGACTTCCGACCCCCAAAGAAGTTACAGAACGGTAAAATACGCATATTTCAACGTACGCAAAAACGGAACGTTCAAGAGTGAACTTTGTATGTTATAGATTGATATGTGATTATGAATATGTGTAATGTGCTTTGTTAAGTAATATATGATGATATGAATTGATTCTATGTTTCAGCTTTTGTGCGATAAAAACGGTAAACTAGATTAAACATCACATTATGTGTATGTATTGTGATGAACATGGAAAATAATGCTCAAGTTAACCTGATGAGTTATTTAGCATATTAAGTGTTTAAGTGTAATATATGTGTAAAATGATGTAATATGTGTGTAACAACACGACTTTTCGGATTGTTATTCGTTGCTACTTGCTTCGATTTGTAACTGTTTTGTACTCCGAGATTCGATTTAAACAATGAGCTATGTTATACTAAATGCATTTTCATCACACAGCACCACTACATGTTTAAACGCTTTATAGTCACAAAATCTCAATGCTAACGCAACCCGAATCACAGAGAATTATGCTACATTATTTGCCAAGTGTGTTTGTTTGTTTGGTAACCACTCTCGCCTTCGCACTCACTTATCGTGCTAAATCGCAAACGCTGTTAATAGTAGTAATGTTATGCTGTGTGTTCTTATATGCCTTACTTGTGTGTGCTTTACATATTAATGGATTATACCCGCAACCTGATTATCACACCGAAACGCAAACTCCACGCAGCCTCTAAACGCGGATTCATTTATATTATTTGTGTGTTTACTTGTTTAATGTGTTGATTTCGTCGCTCAAGCGCTACTCGCACAACTCGATTTATCACTCTAAAATACAACACATCCCGACACTTGACCTCTCGCTAAAATACTTAAAGTATACATACTAACTAACGAAACAAATCACATTAAACGAGCATCCTATACGCGAAACGAGGATTTTTCCGCACAAAACAGCACCTTCAAACGAAGCCAGCCAGCCTCGTACGAAGGCACTACCTTCGTACAAAGGCAGCCAGCTTCGAAGGAGTGCTTCTGTGCGAACCCACCTCTTCTATAAATACCCAAGCCCTTCTCCATTTCATTCACTTGCTTCCTTTTGATCTGAAACGCTGCCGAATTGTTGTATGACCATTTTCAAGTAAGATCTATCATACTTACATCTTCTACAACGATTTCTCACTACGATTTTCCAAAAGAATCACTTCAATTTCATCCAAACTCTTTTGTTTTCAACTAAACTTCATCTTTTCACTTAAACTCCATCTTTTCACCTAAAACTTCATCTTTTTCATCATAATTTCTCTGTTTTACGAAAATCTTCATCTTTTTCATCAAATTTTCTTATTTTGTCAAATCTTCTTACTTAGACCTAACACTCCCCAAGTGTTAGGTCTAAGTAAAAACCTTTTAAAATCCTTTTAAACTCAATTTTCACACTAAAACGGACCTAAAACGACACATATTTCGTTCACTGGATAGTGGAACGAGGTAGTATCGAACCCGTCTTGAATGGGACTCAAAAACACATCCGATTTAGGTGAAAATGCAGCTCCAAACGTCAAGAACAGCCACAAATGTGAGCTAGACTGTTCTGTGCGAAGCCCGGCTTGGTACGAAGGCACTGACTTCTGACCTAACAGCCCAATTCTCACATGTGACTTAACCCAAGACCTCTCCGGCTCTAAGTTTAATCAATAGCTTAAGGTTGGAGGGATGAACACTCGATTTTCTGAAGAAGACGCGAAGAACTCACGATTTTGGACAACGGGAGCAACACAAGTACGAATACCACCACCTTCGTACAAAGGCACGCCTTCGTACGAAGCTTCTGTATCCCACCCGAAACTTCTATTTCGACCGTTTCAGCACTTTGGAGGACTAACGCTTCTGATCCATTTCAGATCGTGTTTACTTGCTAGACACGCACTGTGTGTATACTAAAACCTTTTTTCGCTTAACGCACTTTTGTGTGTTATATACGTTCTCTATCAAAAAACACAACACACAACGCTTAACACTTTTATAATCGCTAACCGCTCTCGCATGCTATACGTGATTAGTTGAATGCTTGTTGCTATGCTTATACAGTGATTACTTGTCCGACCGCCTTTAGCAACGATATTACTATAGTTTGGACTCAGCACCTGTTTGTTCAGGGGTTGCTAAGGGTCACACACTTTACTTCACATGTTCGCTTCGATGAACATGTGTCACGCATACTCTACTCGCAGTCATGTGGTTAGATTGTATCATTGTTGGTAGCTTACTTGATTCACCCGTTACGTGTTACATGTTGGTTATGCGTAAACTCTTTTCATACTATATTTATGCTAAACTTGTGTACTCACCTTTACATCATTGTATTGACTTTAATTTAACGTATGTGACAGGTTGATGACTAGCATATGCTGCAAATGGATAGGAAGTTTAGAAACCCACAAATAAAAATCTAGGTTGTCGGACTTGTTTTGTTTAAGAGACCTGATATCTGTTATGACATTTGTTGGAATGTTTGTTTAATAGTGTGGGATATTAAACCTGGTAAATATTGGTAATGAATAGTCGTTATGGATTCTCTTGAGCAATCTGGTTCGCCTAGTGCCGCGCCCCGATGATTCCACTATCGGTTGGGGTGTGACAGATTGGTATCAGAGCCATGCCTATACGGAATTAGGTCGAGTCATATGAAACAGAGCTAGTCTATAGTCTAAGTACCAAACAGACCCTTCGTACGAACCCACTTGGGGCTTCGTACGAACCAACAAGCTAAACTCCTGATCGAACTGTAACATTGCACCTTCGTACGAAGGCAGCTTCGTACGAAGCGGAACCTTTCCTAAGGTTGAAATTTTATTTTGCCTTTCCTAAGGCTAACACAATGTGCACGATTTGAAAACGCTCGTATAACACCAATGAGTGATTGTGTCGAGATTAGGTGTGAAAACCAAGAACTCTCGAAAAGATCACTCACTCTGCATATTTTACTCTCGCACGAGAATCATTCGTTGGGTTAGGAGTGATATCCACATCTCAACAAAAGGCCTCCATTTCTATCTCGTGGTTTTCCCAATCACAGTTAGGAGCGAAGTTGTTAAGTTAGGGGTGAAACACGCATCTTAGTAACCCGTTCCACTCCCTACTTTGATTTTACAGATCTCACCAAAGTCTCGACTATTCCAATGACTCCAGTCATGTAGTAACTGGAAGGATGGATGCCGGTTGCCGTATCATGGTGAAAGCATAGTCTATCAGGCCAAAGTGTGTACTCGAACTCGTTGTGGATAGTTGAATCACTTTGGGTAGTCGATGTCTACCACCCAAGGCACTCTATTTGATTTCTAGCCTGCAATCACCAATTTTACGCGTCATCGATTTTATTGTTTCTATGTGTTTATGTGTTTTACATTACGATTTATGGTTTTGATTTCTCGCTTCTCAAAAAGGGTACAACTCGCACAGCTCTCGCAACCTAAAACGCTAACTAAACTCGAACAAACTAAGAAGCCTCATACGCTATACTCATCGCTTGTGCTATACGCTATCTCTGGCAACTCTTGCAAACGCTTTACACCATTTAAGAGAAGGTGTATACGTGCAAATATGTGCTTATGTGAATTATGTGCTCATACGTGTTTATGTGTATACATGCTTATATGAACTATGTGTATACGTGCAAATACGTGATTATGTGTATACGTGAATATGTGTTGACGTGTTACTGAGCTTTATAATAATAATAATAAGAATAATAATAATAATAATAAATATTGTGTGGAAAATGCTAAACTTTTCAACAAACCCGATATAATAGAATCTCATCTAACGGCAGATGGCTTCTCTCGGATCGTACACTCGCCGAAATGCTCAGCGCAGCAATGCTGACAAACGCATCGCCTCTCTTGTGGCCAAGGCGATCCCTCAAATCGTCAGCGAGATCCATGTTATCAGTAGCAACTCTTCTGTTAACTCTAAAGTTGATGCGCCAAAACTCCATTCAGCTTCAAGCAGTTCAAAGCCTGTGGTCCTATGAACTTTACTGGTGAAGATGGACCCAGTCAGATGTTTCAATGGTTTGATCCGCTCGAAGTTACCTTCCGACAAAGCAGATGTCCTGAGAATCTCTGCACTGTAAACGCCACTGGAGTCTTTTAGTCAAGGGCACTTGATCCGTGGACCGTCGAGTGCAACAGGCATGGAAATGATGCAGCCTATAGTCTCGAATGGGAGGAGCTGAAAGAGCTCATGATAAAGGAATTATGTCCTCCCCACGAAGTCCAGAAGCTAGAAAACAAATTTTTGAACATCAAGTAAGTTGGAGGTGATAACGCTGGTCTCACCGCCCTATTCAAGCAGTTGAGCATCATATGTCCAAGTCAAGTGGACACCCCTGATAAAACTATCAAGAAGTACATTCACGCTCTCCCCGATTGTGTCACTAACTTTGTTCAAGCAGCGAAACCTGCTACCATCGAGGAAACTTATCAGCTCACAAACGAGATCAACGACAAGCGAGTCTTGGCTGGTGTTTTCAAAACCTCGACCAAGAGTCTCAATCAAGCTACTGCCACTCCCAGCACCGACACTGCATCATCTCAAGCTTCAAAGCCCAGTCGCTAAAGCTGCAAGCAAAGGAACTCTAGCAAGAACAACGCGGTAGTCACAGCACCGCCCAACACCGAGACTCACCAGGTTGCTACTCCCAACGCACCACCTGCTAAGCGTGTGTATACTGGTACTCACCCACTGTGCCCTACTTGCACTTATCATCACCCAGTGGGAACAAACTATCGTTTCTGTGTCAATTGCAACATCTATGGGCACTACATAGCTCACTGCTACTCAGGCCCTCGCCAGCAAGCTCCTCAAGCTCTTGCAGCACCGCCAACTCAATTCACTGCTCCTCAAGTTAATCCAGCACCATCCGCACAAGTTGCTAATGCACGTGCTTGATACACGTGCGGTGATCTGAACCACTTTGCAAATGTTTTCCCACAGCGTGTGGTGTGACAACCCGAGGTTTCAAGGTCTTTCCTCTACGCGTTGCTTGTTTCGCAATCCTCTTTTATAATTCGTTTTGCGTTGTAACTTGTGCATGATTGATGAATAATTGAAGCATTCTTATGTATGGTTATTTATTAATTAACTTAAGGATTGTTTATGTTTCACAACTTCATAACTAAGGTCCTTCGACGACCTCACTTCGACGAAGATAGCTCTTCGTCAATAGTTCTTTGTCACGAACCTTCGTCATCAACATCTTGGACGAAGTTTGATTCTTCATCATGGGTATGCTTCGCCGTAAGGGCTCTCGGCCCAGTTCCTCTAGCCCAAAACCACCTAACCTATTTCTCCTCTTATATGGGCATATGTGGGTATGAACCTGCAGAACGTGTGTTTCCCAAACTACAGCAAACCCTAACTCCCAAACCTTTGGACGGCAGCCCCTCCTCCTTCAAGGTTTCACTCCCTATCGCTCTAAACACCTTGCTTCGTTTCACCTATTCTTCGGTTAGTATCATCCCTGTAAACTTTGTTATGGTGATTGATTGTGTTATCTTAGCGAATGATCTTGACTATATGTTAATTGAATGATGTGATTAATTGTGGTGTATGTGCGACATGGTATTGTATGTGATTAACTTGAATGAACAGATGATATGGATTGTCGAACATGACTGGTATACTCGTTAGGGTTCACGCACATTAAGATCTAAGAAAGCTAATTGTTCATCAGATATGTTTGAAAGGTTCAAGTTAGGTTGTTTGATGATGGAGATGATTAAGCACTAGAACAGAATTACCATCTTTTGCATGATACCACTTGTTGTATGATGTGTGATTCGATGAGAATAGGTGTATATTGTAAAGCCACTGAAAATGATAACTCACGAAGGATTCTCCACTCAACGAACTTGTATCGACGAAGCAATTGAATCTTCGTCGACCATCCTTGACGAACAATGATGATTCTTCGTCGTGATCACTTTTGCCGAAGAATGGATTCTTCGCCAAGAGGGTTCGTCGCCTTGAAGGTTCATCGCCAGGAGAGTATCCCACAAACAGAACTATGGTTTAGAATATGTGTAATGACGAATGCTTATGATTGTTTAAATTCTAATTGATGCATGTTAATAATTATAGTCATGAACGAGGAACCTGATGTGGCTCGTGTGAATAGTAAACTCATCTATTAAGTGTTGTTATGTGATTTGAGTACTCATTATCTGTTATGCGATGATCTTTGCTATGAATGCACACTATGAATATACGTGAAAAACGTGAATGTAAACTGATTATGTGTACATGAACATCATAGGCTTTGACTGATTAAGTGTGAACAAGTAACTAGTCATACCGAGCAAACCAAGGTGAGTTTATTTCTCTCAAAACAAGCATGCGTCCAGTGGGGACAATCAAACAGACAAACAAATAAACGGATTTTCATCAACCCACATCCTTGTAGGGGATGTGAGGTAGTTTTCACAAACCCATATCATTGCGGGGGATATAAAGCAATTTTCAGTAAATGTTGATGTTGGATAATATACACACTTTCTATCACTTAAGTCCCATTATACTATTGGGTTAGTTGCTTGTAGGGCAACGGGGTTATTAGTTGATAGCGCTATTAGGTTTGGCACCCTCACGACGTAGCTAGATAGGACGGGCGTGAACTAATAACTTTAAAATCATGACCAATGTTTGATAGAGCATTGAAGAAGGGTAAAAAGGAGCGTCTACGGTATCGAGTTATTATCAACATAACATAACATAAGTCAAAACTTGGTAACAAACGGTTAAACAAACTGTGAACTCACCAGCGTTGTTTGATACACTTTTCTGCATGCTTGCAGGTCTATAGGTGCATGTTGTTGGAACTTGCTATCTGGGATGCTAGAGTGGTCATGGGTCGAGTTGCATGAAATCACGAGACACGTCTAATGGCTTTTATATACTTGGGTTATGAAATTCTTAACTATTGTAGTATGCTTCCGCTGAATAGTAAACAATGTTTTGTAACGCTTATTTTAATAAATGAAAGTTTTATTTGAAATATTGATATGGGTTCAATGTGATTGGTGGCTAGATCCTCGTACGTCACACGCCTCGCGGGGGTTTCCGCATGTGGTATTTTGGGGGTGTGGCAGATTGGTATCAGAGCTACTGGTTATAGTGAACTTGGTTTTAAAACGTTTTTATAAAACCAGACTATAACCGAACAGCTTCGAATGCGAGAATACGACCATGACACTCAGCTCCAGATTGCAAGGTTCGTCTTGTTACCTGCTGTAGACATTACATGATTAGCGTACACTTGTTTATGATGTAGCATACGGACGCACACTCATCACCATAGCATAATTACATGGATTGCTTGTTTTCATTATGATGCGTTGCTAGTATGTCTTATTCCTTAGATTCCTATGATCTTGTCATTTTGATAGCCCCATTTGACATTTGAGTTTGAGGAGCCATTTGACATGAGTTAGGAGGAACTGAGATGAACATGCAAATCACAATATTATTGTGGGTGCACACATAATAATAATGTGGGGTGCATGTGATTCCCAGTGAGGCTTAACAAGTGTAAAAGGGGTTCCATTCCATTATTCTATCTAATGAGAAACACAATAAATCTATAGGAGTCATAGCAGTGATCCTCCTACTTGATCGTGATCTTTACACTGAATCCTTACGAATCCCGATGATATTGAGTGTTTCCTAAACACGTATCACAACGTCTAGCGAACCCCATAAGAATGTTAGTTGTTAGTGTGGACGTCTCAGAGTTAGATATCGAAGTGTCGAATGTTTGACCTATACACTCCTCATTTACCTCGTTTACTTGAATTTCATGAATTAATGCCTCAAACTTTGAAGTATGATCACTTCTATGTTCTCTAGCAACTTACCATGTATTGTAAATCGACTCGTAAGGTCGATGGATACGTAGGTGAACGTGATATGTTACCAACCCTAGTATTAGGATGACCCTGCTTCCCGATGATGAACACCAGCAGATTGGTGGCAATCAAATCACTAACTCTAGTCGGCAACCTCTAGGAGCCAACTCTCACAAATCCATCTAGGCATAAACGATGACGTTTGACTAGAGTGTGGAAATGTGTAACTGCTAGCGCAATGGGTAGTACTCTAGGACGTGCCAGGAACAGCGAGAAGGTGGGCCCAACTGACAACAGACCGTAGAGATCTATTTTCAAAGCAACAACATTAGAGGCAATGGCCACAGTGACAACAAGGTACTCGCAATCAAAACCTTCAGTATGGGAATGAAGGTGACTTCGACAAGGATTGACTGTTGTTAAGTCAAGACATCAACAACCAAGGAAACAATGGCAGCATTAGGAATCCACGTAACGATAACAAAGACACTGGATGTGGTGCTCGTGGAAGAGCATTTAAGATTGGCGTGGACAATGCCAGGAAAGACAACAACATGGTGATTTGTAGGTTTTGGTAGCAAAATCTCTTCGCCTCTGTTCTGACCCCCCTCCGACATCTCTTGAAGACAGACACATTGTAGAAGTGGCTAATGGCAAGCCAATTGAAGTCTCACACGTTCACCTAAGGTGCAACTTAATCTTGTAGGTCACGAGTTCGACATTGACCTTCCCCCTGCTACTGTTAGAAGCTTTGGGGTAGACGATAGTATGGACCGGATGTCCAAGCCTCAAGCAGAAACCTTCTGTAAGGAGGAAACCACATGTATATCTCTTCATGGTGGAGATTCACTGATTGTCCGCATAACTTCGATGGTGGGAGCCTAGAAGTGTTTCACCTACCCTGCTACCCTATCATTGATTACTGGTGCACAGCCCAAAGAACTTCCAGGTTTTCCCCTACATTGTCAAGAAGAATATCAGATGTGTATCATGCCCGAAGCAGACCTGATTTTTGGCACCTATTATCGTATTGTGCCTAGAGGGTTGCAATAACTGTCCAATCAACTTCAGGAACTACTGGATGGGAGTTTTATCGATCTAGCTCATCGTCTTGGGGAGCCCGAGCTCTATTGTGGAAATGAAGGACGAGACCTTTCCGTACGTGTACAGACTACCACAAGGTGGCAATCATAGACCGTCACCGTCACCCTCTATCTCGTATCGATGACCTGCTTGCCCCGCTGCAATGATCAAGCTTCTAATCGACGAACTTGTATGATGTGTGATTCGATGAGAATAGGTGTATACTGTAAAGCCACTGAAAATGATAACTGACGAAGGATTCTCCACTCGACGAACTTGTGTCGACGAAGAACTTGAATCTCCGTCGACCGTCCACGACGAACAATGATGATTCTTCGTCGTGATCACTTTTGACGAAGAATGGATTCTTCGCCAAGAGGGTTCGTTGCCCCGATGGTTCATCTCCAGGAGAGTATCCCACAAACAGAACCGTGGTTTAGAGTATGTGTGATGACGAATGCTTATGATTGTTTAAATTCTAATTGATGCCTGTTAATAATGTTAGTCATGACCGAGGAACCTGTTGTGGCTCGTGTGAATAGTAAACTCATCTGTTAAGTGTTGTTATGTGATTTGAGTACTCAATATCTGTTATGCGATGATCTTTGCTATGAATGCACACTATGAATATATGTGAATAATGTGAATGTAAACTGATTACGTGTACATGAACATCATAGGCTTTGACAGATTAAGTGTGAACAAGTAACTAGTCATACCGAGCAAACAAGCATGCGTTCGGTGGGGAAAATCAAACAGATAAACAAATAAACGGATTTTCATAAACCCACATCCTTGTAGGGGATGTGAGGCAGTTTTCACAAACCCATATCCTTGCAAGGGATATGAAGCAGTTTTCAGTAAATGTTGATGTTGGATAATATACTCACTTTCTATCACTTAAATCCCATCATACTATTGCGTTAATTTTTTGTAGGGCAACGGGGTTATTAGTTGATAGCGCTATTAGGTTTGGCCCCCTCACGACGTACCTGGATAGGACGGGCGTGAATTAATAACTTTAAAATCATGACCAATGTTTGATAGAGCATTGGAGAAGGGCAAAAAGGAGCCCTCTACGGTATCGAGTTATTATCAACATAACATAACATAAGTAAAAACTTGGTAACAAACGGTTAAACAAACTGTGAACTCACCAGCGTTGTATGAACCACTTTTCTGCATGCTTGCAGGTCTATAGGTGCATGTTGTTGGAACTTGCTATCTGGGGTGCTGGAGTGGTCATGGGTCGAGTTGCATGAAATCACGAGACATGTCTAATGGCTTTTATATACTTGGGTTATGAAATTCTTAACTATTGTAGTATGCTTCCGCTGAATAGTAAACAATGTTTTGTAACGCTTATTTTAATAAATGAAGGTTTTATTTGAAATATTGTTATGGGTTCAATGTGATTGGTGGCTAGATCCTGGTACGTCACACTCCTCGCGGGGGTTCCCGCATGTGGTATTTTGGGGGTGTGACATGTGGTGAAACAAGAACCCCAACAGCAACCACCACAGCAACAGCAATAGAAGCCACAGCAACAACAGCAATCACAAGCAGCCCGCTGAAGAACCTTCAACATCAATGTCCGCCAGGCTCAGATTGACCTTGCTTGTTTGATACTGGAGCCGATAACTGTTTTCTATCGTTTGAATTCGACAGGCTTTTAAAACGTAAACGCGCTAACCTCCCAACGACCTTCGATGTAGAAGTTACCACCGGAAGAACCGTTACGGTCAGTTCCATTCTCCGTGATTGTACTCTTGAACTCAACAATCACGTCTTCCTGATCGATCTCATCCTTATGCAACTTGGTAGTTTTTACGTCATAGTAGGCATGGATTTTCTTCTTGAGAATCGTGCCGAAGTTGTTTGTTTCAAAAAGATGATCTATTTCTCTCTTTCAAACGGTGATCAGTTATGTGTCTACGGTGAAGTACTTTCGAATGAGTTAAAGGTTATGTCGTGTATTCAAGCGAGCAAGTATTTACGCAAGGAATACACCGCTTTTCTAGCCGATATTGTAGTATCGGAGGAAGAAAAGAAAATGGTGAAAGACGTTCTTGTTGTTCGCGATTTTCCTAATGTTTTTCCCGACGATTTACCTGTTTTACCCCCTACTCGCGACAATGATTTTCGTATTGATTTAATCACAAGTGCTAATCATGTTGTAAAAGCTCCCAATCGCCTTGCACCATCTGAAATGCGCGAGCTTTCTAGTCAACTTCAGGAATTGCTTGATAAAGGCTTCATACGCCCTAGCACATCACCTTGGGGCGCACCTGTCCTTTTCGTGAAAAAGAAGGATGGATCGTTCCAAATGTGCATCGATTATAGGGAACTCAACAAGCTTACTATCAAGAATCGCTACCCCTACCCTGAATCGATGACTTATTTGATCAACTCCAAGGCACTACGTGTTTCTCGAAGATTGATTTACGTTCAGGCTATCACCAGTTGCGCATACAAGAGGAAGACATTCCAAAAACCATTTTCCGTACTCGTTATGGCCATTATGAATTCGTGGTCATGCATTTTGGTCTCACAAACACACCCGCGGTCTTCATGGACTTGATGAACCTTGTGTGCAAACCTTTCATGGATTGCTTCGTCATTGTGTTTATCGATGATATCCTTATCTACTCGAAGTTGAGAGCCAAACACGCGCGACATCTACGTTTAGTTCTCGAACTTCTTCAAGGAAATCGCCTCTGCGCCAACTTCTCCAAGTTTGAATTATGGCTCGAGGACGTTCAATTCCTCGGTCACATCGTCAACAGCCAAGGAATTCACGTCGACCCCGTGAAGATAAAAGCTGTAAAGAGTTGGATTACGCCAAAGTCTTCGCTTGAAATTCGTTCGTTCCTCGGATTGGCTGGTTATTACAGCCGATTCATCGCTGACTTTTCTAAAATCACCGTACCTCTTACTGCTATAGCTCAGAAGGAAAAACCTTTTGTTTGGGGTTCCAAACAGGAGGAAGCCTTTCAAACTCTCAAGTGTATACTTTGCAACGCTCCTGTCCTTACATTTCCTGACGAAAACGACGATTTCGTGGTGTATTGCGATGCCTCTAACCTATGTCTTGGTTGTGTACTTATGCAACGAGACAAGGTTATCGCGTATGCATCTCGACAACTCAAGGTCCACGAGAAGAACTACACTACGCGCGATCTCGAACTCGGTGCAGTTGTTTTTGTGTTAAAGATTTGGCGACACTGCCTTTATGGTACCAAGTGTACGGTCTTCACCGACCACAAGAGCCTACAAAAATTCTTAACCCAGAAAGAACTGAACATGCGCCAACGCAGATGGGTTGAACTTCTCAACGACTATGATTGTGAGATACACTACCACCCAAGCAAGGCTAACATTGTAGCCGATGATCTCAGTTGACGAAGCTATGTGTATAGTGTTCGTAATATTCAAGCCCAGAAAGACCTCGAATCCCTAATCCGCGACGCTCAGCACGCATGTTTTCTTGTGAATACCTTAAAGGAGGAAAGGATATGTGGTATCGAAACTCAGTTAGTGAATAAATAGAATGGCATCTTCCACTTTCTCGACCGTATCTGGATTCCTAGTCGCAATAACCTTAGGGAGATATTGATGACTGAAGCTCACAAATCCCGATATTCCATTCACCCTGGTGCCGACAAAATATACCAAGACCTCCGTTCTAGGTCTCGGTGGCCGGGCATGAAAAAGGATATCGCTCTGTATGTTTCGAAATGCCTAACCTGCTCGAAAGTTAAGGCCGAACGTCAACGACCCTCTGGTTTACTCGAACAACCTGAAATCCCAACATGGAAATGGGAAAGTATAGCTATGAATTTTATTACGAAACTCCCTCACACGCCTTCTGGTCACGATAGCATTTGGGTTATTGTTGATCGTCTTACAAAATCTGCCCATTTCATTCCGATACGAGAAGACTTTAAGGTTGAACGATTAGCACAGATCTATACCGACGAAGTCATCTGTCGACATGGGACGCCTCGTGACATCATCTCTGACCATGATGGTCGATTTACCTCACGTCTCTAGGATACATTCCAATCCGCTCTCGGTACCACTCTCAATCTCAGTACCACATTCCATCCCCAGACCGACGGTTAGACTGAGCGCACGATCCGCGCCCTTGAAGACATGCTTCGTTGGTACGTTATAGATTTTGGTGGTAATTAGGATTAGCATTTACCTTTAGTTGAATTCTCGTATAATAACAGTTATCACGCTAGTATACAAATGGCACCCTTTGAGGCACTATATGGTAGAAAATGTCGATCGCCTATCGTATGGCCAGAGATCGGAGACGCACAAATCATGGGTCCCGAGTTAATACAAGAAATGACAGACAAGATCCTCCAAATAAGAGATAATCTCCTGAAAGCTCGGAGTCGTCAAAAGAGCTACGCCGATAAACGCCGCAAACTCTTGAGTTCGAAGATGGTGATCCGATTCGGCAAGAAAGGGAAACTAGCGCCACGATACGTGTGACACCCCAGGAAAATCAGGAAAACAACGCAACTTAACTAGCTTCCTCAGTAACCAGGTGCTAAATTTCGGGACGAAATTCTCTTAACAGGGGGAGAATGTGACAACCCTAAAAATCCCATGTATTCCGTACAATTTATTAATGAAAATTAAAGTGTCTGACGACTGCGTGGAATTACTTAACTGCTTTCTGATATCTGTGTTATGCTTACACGTATTTGTTAATATACTAATAGTGTACAGAAAGTTCACTAAATAGTCCGTTATATTTTCCTAAGTGTTAGAAAGTAAGAACGTTGCAAAAATATATAAATAGGACACTTTACGGATTAATTAAGCGCTTTAACGGAGCAGTGTCAAACCAAACAACCGGACATTACCCGGAACACCAAAATATTACCAGAAACAATGTTTCACTTTTTCTGAGCTAGTTAAGGTTCCCGAGCACACTAACTCACTACATAAAGCATAAAACACTTAAAAACCAAACTCAACACTTTAACCTCCACTAATTGAATGATTTACCAAATAATTTTCATTTTACCCCCCCCCCCCTTGTGTGACCGTCCCCAAGACCCCACCACATCAAAAAAAAGGATTTGATTTAGATCTTCCATATCTTCTCTTGATCCTTGTGAGATTTTGGGGTGATTGTGTTTGTACTAAAGTTGACATATAACCCAATGGATAAAGGAATTTGAGTTTAAATAATCATCATCATCTCCAACTTATCACAACACCACAACTCCATCTCTCTCTCCATCCATAGCTCGGCCGAACATCCTCCCCATCACCACCACATTTTCGGTTTTCATTCTAGCGATCCAAGTGTACTTCTAGGTGCTACAAGGCGTTCAACGAAGCTCGGTGTGTTCGGAAGTTGAAGGACCGCTCTCGTTTTCTTTTATCCACCACTTTTACGTCTTATTTCTTCCCTAGCCTTGTGCTAGTAGTAAGTGTTCTAAATCACTATCTTGTTCTTGATTTTAGTGGTTAATAGATGTTTGTATGATGAAATATGAAGAACACACAAGAACATGACATAAGGTCTTGAACATAAGTGTTTAATGTTGGATAAAGAAAAGATATGTGTGTAAATCTTATAAATCCTGCATAGTTGTGATTATCTGATGATTTGGTAGTTAATATTGATGATTGATGATTGTTGTGGTCACTAAACTTGTTAACGGAATCAATCGAACACAATTTAGAAGGTTAAACACAAAGAATCAGAATCTGTCCAACTTTTACAGCCCACTTCTGTTGGCTGTAAACAGGTCTTAACCTCAACGGAAAATCGATATTTTGAATCTAAAATATGTTATTATGAAATACGGTTCTAATGGCACCGGAATCGTAATTTTTGGACTCCGTTTACTATTTTTAAAGTGTTAATTTGTAACAGCTACTTAAGCTGAATTTTGACAGCAATAAATGGGTGTCGTACCTTCAGTCATAACCTAAGTTTTGTGATGAATCGGACCATGAAAATTTTACTGTAGATGACAACTGAAGTATTTGTAATTACCCCACTGGAATTTCGCAAATCGGACTTACGATGAATTTTTAATAAATTGTTTCGTGGGCTGTGGTCAGAAATACATAAATCTGAGTTCAGTCCCGAATATGAATTTTTATAAAATATTGGGGATGAACCGGACCCCGATATTTTTACACAATAAAATATGGAACGTTTAAGACATTTTGTAAAAATTTGGGAATTTTTGGAACATGTTAACTATTTTATTAAAATCCCCGAAAACAGCCCAGTTTCGAGTATAAAAGCTGAAACGACATAAGTAGTGATTTGCGTGTCTAAATGTCGAGTATGCTATCTGTGAATGATCTAACATGTTATATGTGTTATATGCATTATTGTATGTTTGCTTATGAGTGGGGAATGGATGGGAAGTATATATGGGCGTAAATCGTTAAAGTGTGTGCCTGTTATGTGGTAGAAGTAATGTGCAAATAAACCGTACGTAGGATACGTGTTATGCATGAGAAACTGATTGTTATCCGTACCTTATTAGGACGCGATTGACCGACCTTGACTGTTAACTATATTGAGAATCTAACCGAGCAAACCGAGGTGAGTTCACACACTTTCTAAGGCATGGGATTCCCGGTGGTTTGGGAATGGGTTAAAGAATTAAAACTAAATCTACATATCCTCCTTGGGTAGGATTTGTACGGCCATCCTCCTTAGAATGGATGCCATTATTAAACCTACGAATTCTCCTGGTGCAAAATACGTACGTTCGTCCTCCTTGGGTAGGACAACAACCTTAAAACTAGCTAGACAAAACTCTATCATGAAGTCCCTCAATTTATATCGACTTAATCGCCGAGGCCAATGGCGAGCGGGTCATTAGTTAATAGCGCTATTAGGTTTAACAAACCTCACACCGTGCCAGTCGGACGGGCGTGTACTAATGGACTATGGCAGACTGTCAGTGATGATAGACACTGATATAGGGCACAACTTATTTACGTAGCAGTCGATATAATTCCGTCTAGTAGTTCAAACGGGGAAAAACCCCCACTGATCATGGTTATGGATTGGGTAAAGAAAAAGAGAAATGGTTAAACATACTTTCAACTACGGGGTAACCCCCACGACAAATAAGCCAACGAAAGTCAAACCACGTTTTCAGAAACAACTTAAAACTAAACAACCAAACGTGAACTCACTCAACTTTGTTGTTGACTCGTTGTTACATGCCTTACAGGTCGCTAAATGCTTGGAGCTTGCACGGGGAAGGAGTGGTTGTGGTGTACGGACTGTTATGTTCCGTGCTTAATATTTAAATCCTTATGAACTTACTAAACTTGCGTTTTGAAACTTTAAAACTATGGACTTATGCTTTTGAACTCACGTCTATGCTTCCGCTGTTTAAACTAAACAAGGTTAACTAGCTTTGGTCACCAACCGTATTATGTTTGGTTTTAATTACTTAATTGAGTTGTTTAATATGATTGGTGGCTCGATCCTGGACATGTCACGCCTCCAAGCGGTGGTACTCCGCATGGTGGATTTTGGGGGTGTGACAGATTGGTATCAGAGCCATTGGTTATAGTGAACTTGGTTTTAGAAAGGGGGAAAGCTTTTTGATAAACCAGACTATAACCTGTACAGTGCTCAACGATCCACAACGACGCTTCGCTCCACGTGCAAGACTCGACACCATAAGTGGTATGATTTATGTTATATTGTCGGTTAGATAGTTCTCACTGTGCCTTAGATAATGTGATAATTGCTATTAGAACCTTGTGTGCTTACTCTCTAATGTCGTCCCACACACTTACACACTTTCGCGACACTTTCCTCACTTACGTTGCTTCATTATGAAGATCATGAGCGGACGCGAAGGACGTATCAACCTCACTCAAGCCCAGTTGACGGCTTTGATCAACGAACGAGTTGCGGAGGCACTCGCAGCTAACCCTGCAGGAGGTATAACCTGCCATACCAACTCACCATAGGACATTTAGATCCTACCTTCACAAACCAACCCTCGTGCTTAATCTTGTCTTTTATTCTCGCGCAACAGGTCAACATGCTCAGCCTCCTGTGTGCACGTTCAAGACGTTCATGGACTGTCGACCTACCACTTTCAGTGGCACCGAAGGAGCAGTGGGCCTTCTTCACTGGTTTGAAAAGCTTGAGACAGTTTTCGAGATGTGCGAATGCCCCGAAGACCGTAGGGTGAAATATGCTACCGGAACACTTGAAGGAGCTGCGTTAACCTGGTGGAAGGCACAGGTTCAACTACTAGGACTGGCAGTTGCTAATGCCACGCCCTGGAATGTTTCAAAGAGCTGATCAAAGAGGAGTACTGTAGTCGGGATGACATCCACAAGCTAGAAGTGGAATTTTACAATCTGAAGATGACAGGATCTGAGATTGAGGCGTATACCAAGAGGTCGAATGAACTGGCCATCCTGTGCCCAACTATGGTGGACCCTCCCATCAAACGTATTGAGCTTTACCTCAAGGGCCTTGCACCAGCTATTCAAAGTCACGTAACTTCAGCCAACCTGGGTACCATTCAGCAAATTATCAAGTTGGCTCATCGTCTCACCGACCAGGCGGTGGAGCAAAACAGGCTACCCAAACGTATTAGTGCCACAGCTACTTCTGATGCACCTACCGACAACAAGCGAAAATGGGATGGGAACTCCGGAAGGGGGTCTACTTCAGTTCAGTCTCAACAGCGAAAGAGTGATGACTACCAGAGTCCCGGTCAGCAATCTTCTGGTAATCAAGGACAGGGTGGATACCGAGGAAACCACCCCAAGTGCAACCGGTGCAACAAGCATCACAGCGGGCAGTGCAACAAAGGTCGATGTCAGAGATGTCACAGGCTGGGCCATGAAGCCAAAGATTGCAGGAGCCCACGTCCTGCGAATCAGAATCGCCAACAACAACAACAAGCCCCACAGAACCACCAACAACAGCATCAGCAGGGAAATAAAGGATGCTTTCAGTGTGGCGCTGAAGGCCACTTTAAGAGGAACTGCCCCCAGCTAAACCAAAACCAGAACAATAACCAAGGAAATGGGAACCACAATGGGAACAACAATGGAGGCGGAAATGGGGGAGACAACAATGGCAACGGGGCAAGGGGTCGTGTGTTCGTGATTGGTCAGGGAGAAGCAAGGAACGATCCCAACGTTGTGATGGGTAAGTTTCTTCTTGACGACTTCTTCGTTACTGTTTTATTCGATTCGGGTGCCGATACTAGTTATGTGTCCGTGAAAGTTAGCCAAATTCTTAAGCGCACCCCAACACTCCTGAACACCAAACACACGGTAGAACTAGCTAACGGTAAAAGTCTTGAAGCCACACACGTAGTTAAAGGTTGTAACCTCGTCTTAGCTGGTCAGACTTTCCCTATCGATCTTGTTCCTATCACACTTGGTAGTTTCGACGTCGTTATTGGGATGGATTGGCTATCTCATCATCAAGCCGAGATTGTTTGCAAGGAGAAAATCATCCGCATTCCTCGTTCTGATAAAGAACCCCTCGTGATTCATGGCGACAAGAGTGGTGCTGTCGAAGGCATCATCTCTTTCCTTAAGGCCCAGAAGTGTTTGCGAAAGGGCCACACTGCCATTTTAGCACTCGTTACTGACACATCCACGGAAGAGAAGAGAATTGAAGACATCCCTATTGTGCACGAATTTCCCGAGGTATTTCCTGAGGAATTACCTGGTCTTCCTCCTCATCGCCAAGTTGAGTTTCAAATCGAGCTAGCTCCTGGAGCAGCGCCAGTAGCTCGAGCACCATATCGTCTAGCCCCATCAGAACTCGAAGAACTGTCCACACAACTACAAGAACTCTTGGAAAAGGGTTTTATACGTCCTAGCTCTTCACCCTAGGGAGCTCCAGTCTTGTTCGTGAAGAAGAAAGACGGTACCTTCAGGATGTGTATTGACTATCGCGAACTTAACAAGGTGACTGTGAAGAATCGTTATCCTCTCCCACGTATTGACGACTTGTTTGACCAGTTGCAAGGGTCGAGCTATTACTCCAAGATTGATTTGAGATCGGGATACCATCAGCTGAGAGTCCGAGATGAGGACGTCTCCAAAACAGCATTCAGAACTCGTTACGGCCATTACGAGTTTCTGGTTATGCCATTCGGGCTGACGAATGCACCAGCGGTCTTCATGGATCTCATGAACCGAGTGTGCAAGCCTTACCTGGATAAGTTCGTTATTGTGTTCATCGACGATATCCTAATCTATTCCAAGAGTCAGGAGGAACACGAGCAGCATCTACGACTTATGCTGGAACTTCTTCGAAAAGAACGGTTGTATGCCAAGTTTTCGAAATGTGATTTCTGGCTTCGCGAAGTCCACTTTCTAGGCCACGTGGTAAACAAGGATGGAATTCATGTGGATCCATCTAAGGTTGAATCGATCAAGAACTGGCCTGCACCCCGCACACCAACAGAAATCCGCCAATTCTTGGGTTTGGTCGGATATTACAGAAGGTTTATAAAAGATTTCTCCAAGATTGCGCAACCTCTCACTTCACTGACTCAGAAGGGCGTCATCTATCGTTGGGGTGATGCACAGGAGTCCGCGTTTCAACATCTAAAGGATAGACTTTGTAGCGCGCCTATCCTCTCATTTCCAGAAGGCACCGATGATTTCGTGGTTTATTGCGACGCTTCCATCCAAGGACTTGGTTGCGTATTGATGCAACGTGACAAGGTCATTGCCTACGCATCGCGCCAACTTAAAGTTCACGAAAGAAACTACACTACTCACGATCTGGAGCTGGGAGCAGTTGTATTCGCGCTTAAGATATGGAGACATTACCTGTACGGTACCAAGTGCACCATTTACACCGACCACAGGAGTCTTGAACATATCTTCAAGCAAAAAGAGTTAAACATGCGACAACGCCGATGGGTCGAACTCTTGAATGATTACGAATGCGCTATCAAGTATCATCCGGGCAAAGCCAATGTTGTGGCTGACGCCCTCAGTCGAAAGGATACTTTACCTAAGCGTGTACGAGCATTACAGCTTACCATCCAATCCAACCTTCCCGCTCAGATTCGAGATGCCCAGGTCGAAGCATTGAAAGCAGAAAACATCAGGGCTGAGTCCCTACGAGGATCGAGGCAGCGGCTAGAACAAAAGGGAGACGGTGCCTACTATGTTAACGGACGCATCTGGGTTCCATTTTATGGCAACTTACGCGAGCTTGTGATGGATGAAGCACATAAGTCTCGTTATTCTGTACACCCTGGTTCAGACAAGATGTACCACGACCTCAAGACTACGTATTGGTGGCCTGGCATGAAAGCCCACATAGCAACCTACGTCAGTAAGTGCTTGACTTGTGCGAGAGTCAAGTCTGAATATCAGAAACCATCAGGCCTACTTCAACAACCGGAGATCCCGAAATGGAAATGGGAGCAAATTTCCATGGATTTCGTTACTGGCCTGCCTAGATCTCAACGCGGAAACGATACCATTTGGGTGATCGTAGATCGACTGACCAAGTCTGCACATTTTCTGGCCATCAAAGAAACGGATAAGTTTTCTACTCTTGCAGACATTTATCTAAAGGAAGTGGTATCAAGGCACGGAGTGCCAATCTCTATTATATCTGATCGTGACGCACGTTTTACTTCTGAACTGTGGCAAGCAATGCACAAGTCCTTTGGCTCACGTTTAGATATGAGCACCGCTTATCACCCGCAGACGGATGGGCAATCTGAACGCACCATCCAAACCCTTGAAGACATGCTTAGGGCATGTGTAATCGATTTTGGTAACGGCTGGGAAAAGCACCTCCCGCTAGTGGAGTTCTCATATAACAACAGCTACCACACCAGCATCCAAGCCGCTCCGTTTGAGGCATTGTACGAACGCAAATGCCGATCGCCTCTCTGTTGGGCAGAAGTTGGTGACAGCCAAATCACTGGCCCAGAACATGTGGTAGATACCACCGAGAAAATTGCTCAGATACGACAGCGAATGGCGGCAGCTCGTGACCGTCAGAAAAGCTATGCTGATAAGGGAAGAAAACCACTCGAGCTCCAGGTTGGGGATCGAGCGCTACTCAAAGTCTCACCTTGGAAAGGTGTAGTCCGCTTTGGCAAACGAGGCAAACTCAATCCGCGTTATATCGGACCGTTCAAAGTCATTGAGAAAATTGGCCAAGTCGCCTACAGGTTGGATCTACCTGAAGAACTCAGCGGAGTTCACAACGTATTCCACGTGTCAAATCTGAAGAAGTGTCTGTCAGATGAGACCTTCATAGTTCCTCTCAAGGAACTCACAATCGACGACCAGCTGCGATTCGTCGAGGAACCAGTAGAGATTACGGATCGAGATGTTAAGATCCTCAAGCACACAAGAATACCTCTCGTCCGAGTTCGTTGGAATGCTCGTCGTGGCCCAGAGTATACATGGGAACGAGAAGACCAAATGAAACTCAAGTATCCCCAACTGTTTAAGAAAAACCCAACCACTACTGAGGCTGAAGCTACCGCAGAATTTCGGGACGAAATTCCAAATCAACGGGGGGATGATGTGACACCCCAGGAAAATCAGGAAAACAACGCAACTTAACTAGCTTCCTCAGTAACCAGGTGCTAAATTTCGGGACGAAATTCTCTTAACAGGGGGAGAATGTGACAACCCTAAAAATCCCATGTATTCCGTACAATTTATTAATGAAAATTAAAGTGTCTGACGACTGCGTGGAATTACTTAACTGCTTTCTGATATCTGTGTTATGCTTACACGTATTTGTTAATATACTAATAGTGTACAGAAAGTTCACTAAATAGTCCGTTATATTTTCCTAAGTGTTAGAAAGTAAGAACGTTGCAAAAATATATAAATAGGACACTTTACGGATTAATTAAGCGCTTTAACGGAGCAGTGTCAAACCAAACAACCGGACATTACCCGGAACACCAAAATATTACCAGAAACAATGTTTCACTTTTTCTGAGCTAGTTAAGGTTCCCGAGCACACTAACTCACTACATAAAGCATAAAACACTTAAAAACCAAACTCAACACTTTAACCTCCACTAATTGAATGATTTACCAAATAATTTTCATTTTACCCCCCCCCCCCCCCCTTGTGTGACCGTCCCCAAGACCCCACCACATCAAAAAAAAGGATTTGATTTAGATCTTCCATATCTTCTCTTGATCCTTGTGAGATTTTGGGGTGATTGTGTTTGTACTAAAGTTGACATATGACCCAATGGATAAAGGAATTTGAGTTTAAATAATCATCATCATCTCCAACTTATCACAACACCACAACTCCATCTCTCTCTCCATCCATAGCTCGGCCGAACATCCTCCCCATCACCACCACATTTTCGGTTTTCATTCTAGCGATCCAAGTGTACTTCTAGGTGCTACAAGGCGTTCAACGAAGCTCGGTGTGTTCGGAAGTTGAAGGACCGCTCTCGTTTTCTTTTATCCACCACTTTTACGTCTTATTTCTTCCCTAGCCTTGTGCTAGTAGTAAGTGTTCTAAATCACTATCTTGTTCTTGATTTTAGTGGTTAATAGATGTTTGTATGATGAAATATGAAGAACACACAAGAACATGACATAAGGTCTTGAACATAAGTGTTTAATGTTGGATAAAGAAAAGATATGTGTGTAAATCTTATAAATCCTGCATAGTTGTGATTATCTGATGATTTGGTAGTTAATATTGATGATTGATGATTGTTGTGGTCACTAAACTTGTTAACGGAATCAATCGAACACAATTTAGAAGGTTAAACACAAAGAATCAGAATCTGTCCAACTTTTACAGCCCACTTCTGTTGGCGGTAAACAGGTCTTAACCTCAACGAAAAATCGATATTTTGAATCTAAAATATGTTATTATGAAATACGGTTCTAATGGCACCGGAATCGTAATTTTTGGACTCCGTTTACTATTTTTAAAGTGTTAATTTGTAACAGCTACTTAAGCTGAATTTTGACAGCAATAAATGGGTGTCGTACCTTCAGTCATAACCTAAGTTTTGTGATGAATCGGACCATGAAAATTTTACTGTAGATGACAACTGAAGTATTTGTAATTACCCCACTGGAATTTCGCAAATCGGACTTACGATGAATTTTTAATAAATTGTTTCGTGGGCTGTGGTCAGAAATACATAAATCTGAGTTCAGTCCCGAATATGAATTTTTATAAAATATTGGGGATGAACCGGACCCCGATATTTTTACACAATAAAATATGGAACGTTTAAGACATTTTGTAAAAATTTGGGAATTTTTGGAACATGTTAACTATTTTATTAAAATCCCCGAAAACAGCCCAGTTTCGAGTATAAAAGCTGAAACGACATAAGTAGTGATTTGCGTGTCTAAATGTCGAGTATGCTATCTGTGAATGATCTAACATGTTATATGTGTTATATGCATTATTGTATGTTTGCTTATGAGTGGGGAATGGATGGGAAGTATATATGGGCGTAAATCGTTAAAGTGTGTGCCTGTTATGTGGTAGAAGTAATGTGCAAATAAACCGTACGTAGGATACGTGTTATGCATGAGAAACTGATTGTTATCCGTACCTTATTAGGACGCGATTGACCGACCTTGACTGTTAACTATATTGAGAATCTAACCGAGCAAACCGAGGTGAGTTCACACACTTTCTAAGGCATGGGATTCCCGGTGGTTTGGGAATGGGTTAAAGAATTAAAACTAAATCTACATATCCTCCTTGGGTAGGATTTGTACGGCCATCCTCCTTAGAATGGATGCCATTATTAAACCTACGAATTCTCCTGGTGCAGAATACGTACGTTCGTCCTCCTTGGGTAGGACAACAACCTTAAAACTAGCTAGACAAAACTCTATCATGAAGTCCCTCAATTTATATCGACTTAATCGCCGAGGCCAATGGCGAGCGGGTCATTAGTTAATAGCGCTATTAGGTTTAACAAACCTCACACCGTGCCAGTCGGACGGGCGTGTACTAATGGACTATGGCAGACTGTCAGTGATGATAGACACTGATATAGGGCACAACTTATTTGCGTAGCAGTCGATATCATTCCGTCTAGTAGTTCAAACGGGGAAAAACCCCCACTGATCATGGTTATGGATTGGGTAAAGAAAAAGAGAAATGGTTAAACATACTTTCAACTACGGGGTAACCCCCACGGCAAATAAGCCAACGAAAGTCAAACCACGTTTTCAGAAACAACTTAAAACTAAACAACCAAACGTGAACTCACTCAACTTTGTTGTTGACTCGTTGTTACATGCCTTACAGGTCGCTAAATGCTTGGAGCTTGCACGGGGAAGGAGTCGTTGTGGTGTACGGACTGTTATGTTCCGTGCTTAATATTTAAATCCTTATGAACTTACTAAACTTGCGTTTTGAAACTTTAAAACTATGGACTTATGCTTTTGAACTCACGTCTATGCTTCCGCTGTTTAAACTAAACAAGGTTAACTAGCTTTGGTCACCAACCGTATTATGTTTGGTTTTAATTACTTAATTGAGTTGTTTAATATGATTGGTGGCTCGATCCTGGACATGTCACGCCTCCAAGCGGTGGTACTCCGCATGGTGGATTTTGGGGGTGTGACAATACGTGGGTCCCGTTAAGATTCTGGAAAGATTTGGTAAAGTGGCCTACCGACTCGAATTACTGGTTGAACTCAACAACGTACATCTAACTTTCCACGTATCAAACCTCAAGAAGTGCCTAGCTGAAGAAAATCTTCATATACCTCTCGAAGACTTGCAAATAAACGAGACACTGCACTTCATGGAGAAGCCAGTAGAAATCATGGATCGAGAAACCAAGAAACTTTGACGCTCTCGCATTCCTATTATGAAGGTTCGCTGGGAAGGCAAACGCGGCGCCGAGTTCACTTGGGAACTCGAGAGTGATATGAAAGCTAAATATCCGCAACTCTTTGTTATGTCAACTTCTTAATTTCGGGATGAAATTTCCTCAAGTAGGGGTGACTGTAACAACCTGACTTTTCGGATTGTTATCCATTGCTACTTGCTTCGATTTGTAACCGTTTTGTACTTCGAGATTCGATTTAAATAATGGGTTATGTTATACTAAATACATTTTCATCACATAGCACCGCTGCATGTTTAAACACTTTGTAGTCGCAAACGCTCAACGCTAACGCAACCCGAATCATAGAGAATTATGCTACTTTATTTGCCGAGTGTGTTTTTTGTTTGATAACCACTCTCACCTTCGCACTCACTTATCGCGCTAAATAGCAAACGCTGTTAATAGTAGTAATGTTATGTTGTGTGTTCTTATATGCTTTACTTGTGTGTGCTTTACATGTTTATGGATTATACTCGCAACCCGATTATCACACCAAAACGAAAACTCAACGCAGCCTCTAAACGCGGATTCATTTATATTATTTATGTTATTTGTATGTTTACTTGTATAATGTGTTGATTTTGTCGCTCAAACGCTACTCGCACAACTCGATTTATCACTCTAAAACGCAACACAAACCGAGACTTGACCTCTCAGTAAAATACTTAAAGTATACATACTAATTAACGCAACAAATCACATTAAACGAGCATCCTATACGCGAAATGAGGATTTTTCGCACAAAACAGCACCTTCAAACGAATCCAGCCAGCCTCGGACAAATACCCAAGCCCTTCTCCATTTCATTCACTTGCTGCCTTTTATTCTGAAACACTGCCGAATTGCTGTCCGACCGTTTTCAAGTAAGATTTATCATACTTACATGTTCTATAACGATTTCTCACTACGATTTTCCACAAGAATCACTTCGATTTCATCCAAACTCTTTTTTTTCAACTAAACGTCATCTTTTTCACTTAAACTCCATCTTTTCCCCTAAAACTTCATCTTTTTCATCATAATTTCTCTATTTTACGAAAACCTTCATCTTTTTCATCAAATCTTCTTATTTTATTACGGATCTACACTTAACCGAGTGTATTGGGCTTAGCTTCGGCTTCCAAAGTTAGAAATCTGCTAATTTCACACTCACCAAGTGGTAGGTCTAAGTAAAAACCCTTTAAAACCCTTTAAACTTGATTTTCACACTAAAACGGAACTAAAACGGCACATATTTCGTTCACTAGATAGTGGAACGAGGTAGTGTCGAACCCGTCTTGACTGGGACTCGAAAACACATCCGATTCAGGCGAAAATAAAGCTCCAAACGTCAAGAACAGCCACGAATGCGAGCTGCACTGTTCTGTGCGAAGCTCGGCTTCATCCGAAGGCACTGACTTTGCACCTAACAGCCCAATTCTCACCCATGACTTAACCAAAGACATCTCCGGCTCTAAGTTTAATCAATGGCATAAGGTTGGAGGGATGAACACTCGATTTTATGAAGAAGACGCGAAGAACACTCGATTTTGGAAAACGGGAGCAATACAAGTACGAAGACCACCACCTTCAATCCATTTTTGATCGTGTTTACTTACTAGACACGCACCGTGAGTATACTCGAACCCTCTTTCGCTTAACGCACTTTTGGGTGTTACATACGTTCTCTGTCAAAAACACAACACACAACGATTAACACTTTTATAAATGCTAACCACTCCCGCATGCTATACGTGATTAGTTGAATGCTTGTTGCTATGCTTATACAGTGATTACTTGCCCGACTGCCTTTAGCAATGATAGTACTATAGTTTGGACTCAGCACCTGTTTGTTCAGGGGTTGCTAAGGATCACACACTTTACTTCACGTGTTCGCTTCGGTGAACATGTGTCGCGCATACTCTACTCACAGTCATGTGCTTACGTTGTATCATTGTTGATAGCGTACTTGATTCACCTGTTACGTGTTACATGTTGGCTATGCGTAAACGCTTTTTGTCACACCCCTAAAATACCACATGCGGACAACCCTCGCTAGGAGTGTGAAGAACCAGGATCTAGCCTCTAATCACATTGAACTGATAACAAGATTTCGAATAGAGTATTCCATTCATTGTAAATAATGTCTCATAAAATATTATTTTAAACCCAACATTTTCAGCGGAAGTATAATTCATTGTTTAAGTAACTCAAAACCCAATGTATGAAAACAGATAAACTAGTCTCGCTATTCCATGTATCACGACCCACGACCACTCAAGTAATTCCAAACTGCAGGTTCTTCATCCTCGTATCTATCGACCTGCAAGCATGCACACAAGTGTATCAGCATAAAGTTGGCGAGTTCATAGTTTTGTAAAAACGTTTAATTGCCAAATGTTTAGTTTAAAAGCATGTTGATAATGACTTGAGTACCGCAAGATGGCATCAGTTTGTTTGCCCTTCCCCAATGCCTAACAACATTGGTCAAGTGGTTATGGTCATTAGTTCACGCCCGTCCTTTCCGGTGTGGTGTGAGGGTACCAAACCTAATAGCGCTATCAACTAATAACCCCGTTGCCTCCTCGGCAACTAGTTTGGTAGTGGATGGGACTTAAGTGATAGATATGAGTGTATATCTAACATCGAATTTAAACCCAACAAAACCAGTATTCCTCCCCGAAATCTTTACCAATTTGTCCCTCCCTGGGACGCATGCTTGTAAAAATAAGTAGTGAACTCACCTTAGATTTGCTTGGTAGTTAAGTTACTTGTTCCAAGTTGGTCAACCAAACCCTAACGTGGTTACCAATAACAATCAGTTTCATATTCAATTAAACCATGTATCAGTTCACGTATACTAGCAACCAATTACACAAGTAAACATGTTTCAACTCTACACAAATGAACAGTATTCCAGTCGCACACTCTAGTGTGCGACCCATTGACATGTAATCCATTCAAAGAGTGCACAACCCATTAACACAAAACCCATTTGGGTTGTACGGTCCACACCCAAGTGTGCGACCGATACGTGGTGTACGGCTAATCCCATGTTCATGGCCCAACATAACGTACTAGTTATGGAATGTGAAACTGGGTTTGAGTGTGCGGCTTATTCCAAACGCACATCCCAATACGAGTATGGCCCAATATAAGTGTCTGACATTGTGCTAGTGTGCGACCCGACTGTTTTTCAACGTTATGTTTTTAAGTGGTGTTCAAAGTGAGAGTGTGCGGGTGAGGAGGGGGTGTGCGACCTGTACTGTGTTTCAAGGGGTTGTGCGATGCGCATTTATATGTGTGCGGTTTCAGTTACATTCTGCCATAAATTATGATCAATCAGTTACAAAGTTTCCATCAGTTACTTTACAGGTTTCATAACAGTTTCTAGAATAATGTGTAACTAAATCATCAATCAAATCAGCAAACAATTTCCAGAATTATTAACCATATTCATCGAGAGTTCAATACCCAATTCAAATCAAACAGCATATTAACTTCCTGGTTAGTATTAGCAGTTCATCGATTAACAATGATTATACCAATTCAAGAATTATTTATCATCCGAATCACCAATACAGATTCTTGTGTAACCCTAGTTCATCGGTTCACATCACATTCATCATAATTAACATAAATCACTAACATACATAATTAACACAAATCACCAGCATGTTAATCAACCCAACATTCATAACTATGATTACTAACAAAACTCCTTATTCTCATGTCAACAAACATCATCCAACAAACATATTCGTAACCAAGTATTAACAGGAGACTCGACTCAAGCAATGATTACATACCGATTGCGGGAGAGATGCGAGCGAGTGGAGAAGAGAGAACCGAAGGAACTTGCTGCCGTGGCACGCTTGAGAGGAAAAGGGTTGGGTAATAGGGTTAGCTTATGTTTGAGTTTCAATTATTCCGATAGCCATGCACAATCGGGTGTGTAGATGCGCCCACATAATTGAACCGAGCCTCATCTTGGGCCGTAAAGTGTTGGGCTTCGAGGGAGCTAGGCGAGTACACAAAGTACACTCATATGAGAGTGTGCGACTGGGGGTGCAGTGCACGACTGGATTTAACGGACCCTCAAGTAGGATATAATAACTTACAAAATATAACTAGATACCATCTCATAACACCATCACATAAGGCCATCACATATTTAACGTATCATACACTTGGTTAGTATGTAGTGAGACATAAAACGTAACCATACAAGCTAGGGTTAAGAAATTAGGTAACGCTAACCTTGAAAGTTCGAGTTGTCACATCATCCCCAACTTGAAAGAAATTCCATCCCGAAATTTGATAAACAGTCTCAGAAAGTGAGGTGATAGATAAAGACGACAGTGGATTTTCCTCAGGTGTCACATCATCCCCAACTTGAAAGGGAATTTCGTCACAAAATTCACCAGTTGCATCGAGGTTGGATTCAGCCGTCTTGGATAAGTGGAGATACTTAAACTACATCTGATCCTTGCGTTCCCACGTGAACTCCGGTCCACGTATTGAGTTCCAACGAACTCTCATAATTGGGATTCCACTGTATTTACGATCTTAACCTCCCGGTCCATAATTTCAATAGGTTCTTCAACAAACTGCAACTTATCGTTGATCTTCAGTTCTTGAAATGGTACTATAAGTGTTTCATCGGACAAACACTTCTTTAAATTTGAGACATGAAGGACATCCTGAACGTTACCCAATTCATCATGTAACTCAAGTTTGTTAGCCACTTTACCGATTCTTTCCAGAATTTTGAATGGCCCAACGTATCGTGGATTAAGCTTGTCGTGCTTCCCAAAGCACACCACACCCCTTGAGACTTTCAACATGACACGATCGCCTACAGTGAACTCCAACAGTTTCTTACACTTATCAGCGTAGCTTTTCTGACGATCATGCACTGCCGCCATACAATTTCTGATCCAAACAATCTTCTTATAGGTTTCTAGTACAAGCTCATGACCTGTGATTTGGCTGTTGTCCATTTTAGCCCAACAAAGAGGAGATCGGCATTTCCATCCGTACAATTCCTCAAACAGAGCTGTCTGCATACCCGAATGATAACTGTTGTTGTAGGAAAACTCTACCAAGGGTAGGTGTCCTTCCCAACTCTTGCCAAAATCGGTCATACATGCTGGCAGCATTTCTTCAAGTGTCTGGATGGTTCGCTCGCTTTGGTCATTTGTCTGAGGGTGATAAGCAGTGCTTATGTCTAGATGTGAGCCAAAAGATTTGTGCATTGTCTGCCACAAGTCAAATATAAAATGCGGATCATGATCAGAGATGATAGGGGTCGGCGCCCTGTGCCTTGAAATCGCCTTTTTCAAGTAAATGCCTGCAAGTTGTGAAAACTTGTCAGTTTCCTTGACCGCAAGGAAGTGTACTGATTTTGTGAGACGATCAATGATCACCCAAATGGTATCGTTTCCGTTCTGAGTTCTAGGTAGACCGGTGACAAAGTCCATGGCAACATGTTCCCATTTCCACATGGGTATTTCTGGTCATTGAAGCAAACTAGACGATTTCTTGTATTCCACCTCGACTTTCGCACAAGTCGAGCACTTTCCCACATACGTCACTATGTGGGCTTTCATGCTCAGCCACCAGTACAAAATTTTCAGATCCTAATACATCTTATCAGAACCCGGATGAACTGAGTATCGAGACTTGTGTGCTTCGACCATCACAAGCTCTCTAAGGTTACCGTGCAAAGGGACCCATATTCGCTCCATGAAATAGCGAATACCGTCGGATCTTGTTACAAGTTGTTTCTCCATGCCCCGTATGGATTCAGCTGGGAGGTTCTCGCCCTTTAACGCTTTGGTTTAGGTAGAACGAATCTGGTCAGGAAGGTTAGAGTGAATAGTGAGATGCAAAGCTCGAACATGTTTAGGTTTCGTTTTCTTTCATCTAAGGGCATCATCTACAACGTTAGCTTTTCTTGGACGATACTTGATTTCACAGTCGTAATCGTTTCAGAGTTCCACCCAGTAATGCTGTCGCATGTTCAACTCTTTCTGGTCAAAGATGTGCTGAAGAATCTTGTGGTCGGTATGAATAGTTCATTTAGTATCGTACAAGTAATGCCTCCAAATTTTTGGTGCAAAGATCACGGCTCCCAATTCCCAGTCGTGAGTCGTGTAATTCTTCTCATGATTTTCAACTGTCGAGAGGCGTAAGCTATCATTTCTCGCGTTGCAACAGCACGCAACCGAGACCCTGAATAGAAGCGTCACAGTACACCACAAAATCTTCCGTGCCATCGGGCATGGACAGTATTGATGCACTGCAGAGTTTTTGTTTCAACAGTTGAAAGGCGTTCTCCTACTTTACTCCCCACGAATACACAACACCCTTCTGGGTTAAAGCGGTATGAGGTTGAACGATCTTCGAAAATCCCTCAATAAATCTTTGATAGTACCCAACGAGACCAAGAAATTGCCGCACCTCCGAATGAGTCTTTGGTGCCACCCAATTCTTGATGGAATTGATTTTAGCGGGATCCACATGTATCCCCAGCTCATTAACTATGTGACCAAGGAAGTTGTACTTCTCGAATCCAGAAGTCACACTTAGAGAATTTCACGCATAACTGTTCCTTCCTTAGGAGTTCCAAGATAAGACGCAAGTGCCACTCGTGGTCCTCCTTGCCCTTAGAATAGATCAGGATGTCATCAATAAATTCAATGACAAAATCATCCAGATATGGTTTGCACACATGGTTCATGAGATCCATAAAAACCATTGGCGCGTTGGTTAACCCGAATGGCATAGCCAGAAACTCGTAATAGTCGTACCGCGTTCGAAAGGCTGTTTTAGGAACATCCTCCTCTTGGAATCTCATCTGATGGTAGCCTGATCTTAAATCAATTTTTGAATAGAAGCTTAACCCTTGCAGCTAGTCAAATGGATCATTGATGCGAGGCAGAGGATAACGGTTCTTGACCGTCACCTTGTTGAGTTTCGTGTAGTCTATACACATACGAAAAGGATCTATCTTTCTCCTCTGCGAATAGGACTGGGCTCCCCAAGGAGAAGAACTGGGTCGGATAAAGACTCTATCCAACAGTTCTTGGAGCTCATTAGAAAGTTCTTGCAATTCTCCGGGTGCAAGACGATAAGGAGCATGTGCAATCGGAGCTGCTCCTGGTGTAAGGTCAATCTGAAATTCCACCTGACAGTGTGAAGGTAATCCTGGAAGTTCTTCGGGAAACACATCGGAAATGCCACGAACATCTGGAAGATCTTCAATCTTTTTTTCCTCAGGCTGAGTATCAGTAACATGTGCAAGAATAGCAGGATAACCCTTCCGTAAGCACTTCTGGACTTTCATGGCCTAAATGACGCCAACCGTAGCACCACTCCGATGACCTTGAATGTCACACCCCGACCGCGTTAAAACAACAAAACCGCGGCGGAAACGTCGGGGAGTGTCGTGGCAGAATTATCGTTTCATAACCATGGGTATAAAAAGTGTTTCGTTTTATTAATAATATTAAACATTAACATTGTCTTAACACAAAACAAACAAGTTACATATCGACTAATATTGTTATTATGTCACTAAGGCCTCGTCCAGATCCTATGTGACTCGTGCATCCTAGTAATCATCATTAAGCATCAACACCTGAAACATATGTGAAAACAAAGTCAGCAAAGAAATGATGGCTAGTACATAGGTTTTATAGGAGTGTTGGATTCATGGCTAGTTTAAATGTTGCAATACTTTATTAAAACCTTGTTTTGAAAAGAGTATAATATTGCAACTTAATTAACCAACTCAAATCAAGCGGGCTATAGTTTATAAAACCTCGTAGCCATGATTCTTAACCCAAAAACATTTGTTTTAGTAAAGCAATTTGTAAAACTTCTCGTATTAAATCGTTAATAAAACTCGTTAATAAATCTCGTAAATAAATCTCGTTAATAAAACTCGTATGGTTTATATCATTTCGAAAACCTCGTTTGTGTGACATCGTTTCAAAATCGTTTACCCAAGTGAACTAAATAACGCCACGGTTTGTAATATGATGAAAACACTTATATATAAGAAGTACCAGCGGCGTATCTACCATGTGTTCACCACATTACCCCCGTCCCGTTATCTAAACACTTAACCAAAAACCAATAGTTTATCCAACTCGTTTAATCTCGTATGAATCGTTCCCAAATCGTTAATTTGTTTAAATCGTTTCAATCATCCTCATTTTAAGTGTGAAAACTATTTGTGGTCGCCTCGCTAATAACATTCAAACCTTCGTGACTCGACTACATCGCTCTCGCATTAACAAACCACCAAAGGGTAAATTAACATTCAGATTCAGTCATTAGCCACCTAACCCACACATAACCATGGGTGCAGTACGATAATGGGATTTGTCAGATCCTATGGTACCATAACCTAATACTGGTTGGCTTGATCAATGCTAATGAATGCCATTCGTTATGTAATTACAACCAACAAGTTTATTCACTTTATTGAAATCGTCATTAGTTTAATATAAACCATCTTAATCGTTTTTGAAATCATCGTTATAATATCGAAAGTTGTTTTGAAAACCATCGTTAAAACCTTGAAAACATTTAGCACATATGAATCACCCCAAAACAATTGAAAACAGTAAAATAGGGGAACTATGTACTCACATGGAGTGCAAAGTATCCTCAATCAATAGAACTTCAACAAACTCGAGCAAACCAGAGAAATCAAATAGCACCTAGTAATCGAATCACTAGTCAAACAATAGACACCTAAATCAGAAGATCAGATAGAATGAGGTCTTGTAAACCAAATGAGTGTTGGAACTCATGTGATATGGTTTAACAAAGCCTACATGCTAAATCGGAACCTAACCTAAGTGCTTTCGACCCGTTGCGACCCATTAAGGTAGCTTACGCTACTTTAACGCGTCGTGCGCGCAAATGCGCGTTCGAGACGTCTAACTAGTCTTATGACAAATATTATATGCCTAAACATGTTGCATAATCAATTAAGTGACAAAAGTTTATGTTACATATGCTTAATTACCAATTATGCATGAAAAGGGCATTTTGGTCATTTACCTAAGGCATATAAACTACTTATCATACAACTACTTAAACCTAAGTGACCATAAGGTATAACCTCGGAAGCTTATTCCCTATGCAACTATGGTCACTAAACATGTTTGGTTGGATCCTAATGATCGACCAAATGGGTCGAGTTCGAAAGTCTAAGCGGGTGTTTAGTCCGCTTGACTTACGACTCTACACAAGCACTAATCTAAAAGTGACGAGCTAAATATGCTAAAACATGTTTAGTTAAGTTAGAAAACAGGTTTTGATATCAAAACAAACGGTTTTCATACCCAAGAGTAGTTTAGTTACAAAATACGCATAAACACGTATTTTGGCCGAAACTACGACTCGTCACTACGCCTAGTCAACGTGGTAATCAGTAGGTATAGTCACAAGGGACTATAACCATCGTGATTACGCTCACATTGCAAAGTTCAACGGAACTTTGTGTTGACCATTGACTAGTCAAATCTGAAAGTCAAACTTGTTTGACTTTCATGCTTGAAATATAAGAACAAGCAAGAAGAGGACTTACAAAGGGTCCAAGAAGGATGTTTGATCTAAAATAGCTCAGGTATGAAGTGCAACACCCCAACTTAGAGCTGATTTCAGATTCAAGTGTGAGAAAAGAGCAAGGGGGGCTTGCTATTTATAGTAATTTCACAACCATTAGGATTATTTCTTGGAGAAAAGGAAATGATCTTGGCCTTACACTTGGGCACAAGGTTTTGAATACCATGGGGACATCAAATACCAGCCCATAGTGTGTAATTCAAGGGGTGAAAACCATTTGACCAGGTGGAATAGGCCAGATTCAATGTTTCTGCAATTCTGTGGTTCTAGGGAAGGCTTACGGACCATAAGCTATGGTCCATACGGTCCGTAAGGGACCTGCAGACCAGCCAGTTTCACTAAATTACAGTTTAGCCCCGGCACCTTGTTTCGTTGCGTAACGGCACTTCTAACACCCGTCAAACCCATTTTCAAGCTCCACAATGATGTTAAAACATAGGGAACATGAAATATGCTTGAAAACATCTCGGGTATCGGTTCGTTTGGCCGTACGGTTGCGTTGTTCGGTTAATTACGACGGATGTCGTAACGAGCGCAAAAACGATCCAAATTGCGAAATGAATGGAATTTTATCATGCCAATCACTTAAATAAAATATTTTAATGGTTACATAAATTTTTGGATGTCCGGATATATTCAGAACGTAAGATATGCACGAAAATGCAAACTTGTGCACTTTTTGACGCTTTTAGTCCCTATTGATCAATAAAGTTTATTTTAGCATACCGAACCCCTCAAAGCCTATTTCTAAGCTATGTAAAGGATATTTAGGGTATGTTTAACTTATGATCAAGTTCCGGAGTGTTCGTTACTACACAAATCGGTATAGTTTCACAGTTTGACACAAATAGTCCCTGCGATCGAACAAACTTGATTTCAACACACCAAACCATCCAGAACTTATTTCTAAGTTATGTGGAGGTTATTTAGGGTATGTTAAGCCTATGTCACTATTCCGGATTGTTTGTTGCATTAAACTGGTTATATTTACGCATCAGTGCATGTATAACCTTCCAGAAAGCGATTTAGAGTTTGAAATCGGAATCGAATCTAATTGAAAATTCACCAAACACAAATACACACATAATAACATCAAAACACATATAGTAACACCAAAACACATTGTTTTATTAATAATCAACATTGTTTTACATCGTACATCGATTACAGAGTACAGTTGTCACATTGAACAGACAGTGAATCTCCACTAGGGAGAGGAATGCGTACGATGTTCTCCATACCGAGTATTTCTGCTCGGTGTTTCGACAAGTTTTCCATGCCAAAGACTACGTCAAAGCTACTAAGAGTGACAGGAAGAAGGTCAATGTCAAACACTTGACCTAAAAGATCGAGTTTACATCCTATGTGAATCTGAGACGCTTCAATTGACTTACCTTCAGCCAATTCTACAATATGCTTGGTTTCGAGAGTGTCGGGGTCGAATAGAACAGAAGCGAAGAGGTTAATCAAAAAAACGTATATGTCACCATGTTGCAATTGTTCCTAGCGTCACCAGCGCCGATCATGAATGCTCTTCCACGAGCACCATTTCCACCATCGTTTTTATTTTTACAAGAACTTCCAACGTTGTTGTTGTTCCCATTGTTGTTGGCATTTCGACTTATTTGCAGCCAATCCTTATCGAAATCACCCTTACTTCCATACTAAAGAAACACTTACGAGTATCTTGCTGCTACCGTGGTTGTTTCCCCTGATGTCGTTGCTTCCAAATAAAACTTTGTGTCCTTTTGCCAAATGGTCCACCTTTTCACACCCTTGACACGTCCTAGGGCACTACCCATGGTGTTAGTAATTACACGTCTTATACTCTGGTCGTTGCTAGTGTTTATGCCTCGGTTTGATTCGTAGTAGTTGACTCGATGAGGTTGCAGTCGTTGTTGTCAGTCTATTTCTATTGCTCACTAGAGTTGGAGACTTGGTTAATGTCACTTTACTTGTGACACATGTGCCTCTGCGCCCATAAAAAAATACCAAATCAATGAAATATTGTGTTTCATGCTTGGGATTTGTATAAATATGTGTATCATGTGCACATATCAATTCATGTTCGATTTTAAGCTTTAAATCGCTTTATGGAAAGTTATAAGCGAACTGATACGTAATAATTACCAGTTTGATGCAACAAACACTCCGAAACAGTGACATAGGCTTAACATACCTTAAATAACCTTTACATAACTTAGAAATAAGTTTTGGAGGGTTTGGTATGCCGAAATCAAGTTTATTCGTTTACAGGGACTAATTTCGACAAACTGCGAAAGTATGTCGATTCGTACGGTAACGAACATTTCAGAACTTGATCATAAGTTAAATATGCCCTAAATATCCTTTACATAGCTTAGAAATAGGCTTTTAAGGGTTCAGTATGCTAAAAATAAACTGTATTGATGAATAGGGACTAAAAGCGTCAAAAAGTGCATAAGTTTGCATTTTCGCGCATATCTTACGTTCTGAATATATCTGGACATCCAAAACTTTATGTAATCATTAAAATATTTTATTTTAGCTATTGGCATGATAAAATTTCATTCGTCACGTAATTTGGATCGTTTTTGCATTCGTTCTGATTTCCGTCGTAATTAACCGAACAACGCAACCGTACGACCAAACGAACCGACATCCGACATATTTTTGAGCACATTTCAAGTTCCCTATACCTTAACTTTATTTTAGAGCCTTGAATAACGGGGCTTAAAAGTGCCAAAAAATCAAGTTTTACAAGTGCAGGGACCATTTTTAAAAATTTCTGGCAGATACATTGAACTTGGTCCATTTTTGAGGTTTTAATGGTTTTAACCCAAGGTTTTGCACTCTATGGGCTAGAATTTGATGGTTTTAAGTATTCCCATGGTTTTGAAAACCATGTGCCCACTTGTAAGGTCAAGATCAAAGCACGATTTGCGAGAAACGATCCTAACGGTTCTCCGAAATCTATAAATACCCAAGCTCTCATTCCATTTTCCTCACACCTTTATCTAATTTTATGCTCTAAGTTGAAGCTTTAGGCTTCATACCTAAGTATTTAGATCAAGTTCTTCTAGCTTGGATCCTTTGTAAGTATTCTTTCATGGTTTTCTGCGTTTTAAGCGTAAAAGTAAAAAAGTGTTTGACTTTCTACTTTGACCACTCAATGGTCAACACGAAGTTTTTTTGAACTTCGTAATACGAGCGTAATCATGATGGTTATAGTCTCTTGTGACTATACCTACTGATTAGCACGTTGATTAGGTGTAGTGACGAGTCATAGTTTTGGTCAAAATGCGTATTCTTGCGTATTTTGCAACCAAACTATTCTTTGGTATCAAGACCCTTTGTCTTGATATCAAACTTGTTTTCTAACTTCGGTAAACATGTTTTAACATGTTTAGCTCGTCACTTTAGGTTTAGTGCTTATATAGGGTCGTAAGACAAGCGGTCTTAACAACCGCTTAGACTTTCGAACCCGACCCGGTTGGTCGATCATTTGGATTCGACCAAGCATTTATTGTGACCATAGTTGTATAGGGAATAACCTTTCGATTTTATACCTTATGGTCACTTCGTTTAGTTAGTTGTATGATAGGTAATTTATATGCCTTAGGAAAATGACCAAAATGCCCTTTTTACGCATAAATTCTTTTTAAGCATATGAAACATAAATTTTGGCATCTAAACTGATTAGGCAACATTATTAGACATGTTAAGGCATATAATACTTGTCATAGGACTAGTTAGGCGGCCCGAACGCATTTTACACGAACGACGCGTTAAAGTGGCACAAGCTACCTTAACGAGTCGTAATGGGTTGTAAGCACTTAGGTTAGGTTTCGTTTTAGAATGTAGGCTTTGTTAAACCATATTACATGAGTCCCTACACTCATTTGGTTTAGGAAACCTCATTTTATACAATCCTCCGATTTAGGTCCGCTTTATTAACATAGTTACCTATATTAGGTGCCGTTTGATTTCCGTGCTCCCTCTAGCTTGCTTGGTTGTTATTCAAGGCTTCTATGCATCCTCAAGTGAGTACATAGTCCCCTCTTTTACCGTTTTCAAATGTTTTGGGTGATACACATGTGCCTACTTGTTACTTTCATGCTTTTCATGTTTTTATATCATATACTTGCTATGTTCATTAGTACGTAGATAGTACATGATTTCATTATGTTTTGCTATGTATGTTCACTTAGCATGCTAGCACATTGATTTTCGTATATTACATTTTGTTGCATATGCTCATCCAGTATATGGACACATTGTTTTACATTTTGAACCGTTTGAAGTTGTTTGATTTATGTGAACCGTTTGAAGCTGTTTGATTATGTGAACCGTTTGTAACCATTTGATTTATGTGAATTGTTTGTAATCGTTTGATTTATGTGAACCATTTGTAACCATATGATTTATGTAAACCGTTTGTAACTGTTTGATTTATGTGAACCGTTTAAATCTGTTTGAACCGTTGGGTTAGGGAAGTGATTAGGTAACGGGGTGGGTGTAATGTGTTAAAAGCATGGTGGATACGACGCTGGTACTTCCTATATATAAGTGCTTTTAACACATTATATATCGTTGCGTTATCTAAGATCACTTGGGCAAGGTTATCAAAACAAAGTTATATTACAAGGTTTTTCTAATAATATAAACCATACAAGTTTAAAGTTTTATTAGCGAGTTTTTACGAGATGTTTTACAATTTGATTTAATAAAATAAATGTTTTGGGTTAAGAAGCATGGCTATGAGATTTTATAAAGTATAACCAACTTGATTTGAGTTGGTTAAATATGTCGCAATACTGTACTTTTCAAAACCAAGTTTTTAATTAAGTATTGCAACATGTAAACTAGACATGGATCCGACACTCAAATAAAACCTATGTACTCGCCGGCATTTTTATGCTGACGTATTTTCACATGTGTTTCAGGTACCATAGTTGGTGATGTTTGATGATGATATTGATGCATACTCACATAGGAACGGACGAGGCCTTAGTGACTTAATAGCAATGAAAGTCTATTTGTTCATGTTTTGTTTCTAATTTCAATTTAATGTAATACATTTAATTCAATAAAACAAAACTTCAATCCATGTGTTATGAAACAATGATTCTGTTACAACACTCCCCGATGTTTCTGCCACGATTTGTTGTTTTATCATGGTCGGGGTGTGACCAGTGTTGTAAAAGTCGCTAGGCGGCCGACTGGGGAGTTGGGAGTAATCGGAGTACTCGGAGAGTACTCGGGGAGTACGCGGACATGGTAAATATAAAGAAAATTAATTGTTATATATTATTTATGTGTTAAAATAAGCATAATTCATGTCAACTGAGTATAATTTAAAATGAAACATGTTTAAAGTTCAAATATTCTGAATACAAGTCTAACTAGTCTGAGTACAAGGCCGAGTAGTCCGAGTACAAGGCCGAGTAGGCCGATTTTGACCGAGTTTGACCGATTAAAAGTCAACAAACCACGTTGACCGCCTAGACCGACTAGGCCGACTACGTCCGACTAGGCGACGACTAGGCTGACTAGGCACCGAGTACTCCCGAGTAATCTCGAGGCCGACTAATTGAGACCGCCTAGGAGGAGGTCGCCTCGGAGGGGGTCCGAGGACCGAGTACTCGGCCGAGTAATCCGACTTTTACAACACTGTGTGTGACAGAAAAGTTGGTATCAGAGCTCATGGTTATAGGGAATTAGGTTATTAGTAATGCTTTGGCCTAGTCTATAACCTTCCTAGGACCCTAACGCGAGTTCACTTGCGTTTAGTTATAAACAATACCATCGCCTATCTTTAGGTGACAACCATAATTAGAACACAAATTTCGAATCCGCTTTGAAAACTAATCATCTGTTCTAGGATAATTTATTATAAGGTTTTGAACCCTCTAAGCTTCCAAAAAGATTTTGAAAATAAGCACCCACCCTTCCGGATGATTTGTTTTGGCTTAGTGCCTTCTGAATTTTCAAAATCTCGTCAAAGTTTGGGCCTTATAGTGTGAACACGTGCAATCTGGAAGAGTGGATGCCTGTACCCTGAGTTTTCTGTCGAAGGCTAGAGTGTTCGTACAAATCAGCAGTATCGGACGAGTCACTCTTTCCTGGGAACTCTTGGGGTGAGTATCCACTTATAGGCGAGCATGTCTTTGCGATACATTATGAGAATCAATTTACTTTGATTCAGCTTTTGTGTGTCGTTTGTTTTCTTTGTGGTTCAAATAAATGACCATCACCCATGCCTTTTGGTCAGAAATTGTAACATCCTTACCCAAAGCCTTTTCACTTGTTTTCTCTTGTTTCCCCTTTTAGAATGCCTCCACGACGCGACAATCAGGTACCTAATAAGGAACTGGCTGCTGCAATCCCAAACATCATTGCTCAATGTAACCTAGCTCTTAACAACAATAATGCTCCCTGCAACTTCAAGACGTTCAACTCTGCCAAGCCATCAAAATTTTCTGGGTCTCAAGGAGCGACTGCACTTCTGCAATGGTTCGAGAGTTTAGAGAGCACCTTCAGACATGTTCAGTGTCCAAATGAGCGAAAGGTAGAGTTCGCATCTAGTGTTTTTGAGAAACGAGCATTAACATGGTGGAATGGTGTGATAAGAGATAGGGGTGCAGGTAGCACTGGCTCAAACCTGGGAAGAGCTTCGAGCCATAATGATGAGAGAATTAGGTCCTCGTTATGAGATTAGGGCCTTGGAAAGGGAATTCGATGATCTTAAGCAGGATAGCGGTGAGCATCGAGCCTACACAGATCGTTATGAGGAGTTGAGTCTGTTATGCCCGAACATGGTTATGCCCTTGGATAAAGCAATCGAAAAGTACATTGATGGCCTCCCTGACTCAGTACAAGACATTGTTACTGGTAGCAACCCCACTACCGTTAGACAGGCCATTGAGCTATCTGCTACCTTGACTGAATCTCAGATCAGGAAAGGTAAACTTTTCCGAAAGGGTGACAAGAAACAGATCGAGGAATCGAAACCAAAGGAAGAACAGACTGGATCCCCTAAGAAGTCAAAGAAGCGAAAGGATTCTCAGAACTTCGCTGTGGTTGCTCACAATGATCAAGTTGTCCCCAACCAACCAGCTCAACCCCTTGCTAGGAAGCCATACAACGGAACCGCACCCTTGTGCAACCAATGTAGCCTTCACCATCATGCCAATTTATAGTGCCGCAAATGCCAAACTTGTGGACTGATAGGCCATACAGCAAGAGTTTGCCCAACTGCAGCTGCACCAAATCAAGCTGGCAACAATCCTACTCAAGCTCATTTTCCACCAAGTTGTTGCTTCAACTGTGGCGAGATGGGCCATTTTCGAAGGAATTGCCCAAAGCTTGCTAATGCAAATCCAGCGCAGGGATGAGCATCTGACCGATTGGAAGACAATGCTATTTAGAAATAATCAAGCTTTATGTATTATTTTCTTTTGTTGTCAAGGTCTATGAAACAGTTTTTGATGTTGTTTATAAATAAATCTTTTATTTACATTGCAATGTGTTTATGTGGTTGCATGTATAAACAACATATCCCCTACAATACCGACAATCAAGGAATCGTATTCCTTGAAGAGCAGACTACTCCCAAATTCTTCCATTTTATGATCTCTTGCGTTTTCCACGAGAATCCTAAGTACCCGTTTCTTCCAAGGAAACGAAGTACAAGGCGCAAGTTACAACTCTGGACAAATACCCAAAGTGCCTCAATAAATCCGTAATAGGGTACCTAAGGGTATTTCCGTAAGTCCTTAATTGTTGTGTATCTTAATTCGAATGTTATGATTCCTTGTAATCAAAAATCGAATTTTTGGAAGATCATCCTATCTTTTCAGATAAATTCTTGAGGACGTTGAAGTCCATCGACTGGGTTCCTGGTATACCTTGAATACCCATGTTCAAATCAACGTCAAATTAATAACAAATTAATAACCAAGAAAACAATTATGTGCTTATGTGTTTATGTGTTGACCTAATCAAAGTTGTCTCAAGCTTGTTCAAATTCTATCCCTTTCACATTATAAAACAAACTGTGTGAACTGTGCAAGAAATTACGTAATTATGGATGCATGCATAATTATGGAATTTAGTGCACAGAAACCACAACAAGTTTTGTCATGTGTCTAGAGTTAATTCTATTCATTTCCATTTCTGACGAAGCACCTGTTGAAAATGACTCTGTCCATTCATTTTCGTTTCTGTAGAATGTCTGTTGAGGGAAATGAATATCCTTTTGAGTTAATTCTATTCATTTCCGATTCTGATGAAGCACCCGTCGAAAATGACTCCGTCTGTTCATTTTTGTTTCTGAAGAATGTCCGTTGAAGGAAATGAATATCCGTTTGTTTATTCCTTCATTTCCGTTTCTGAAGAATACCCGTTGAAAATGACTCCGTCCGTTCATTTTCATTTCTGAAGAATGTCCGTTGAGGAAATGAATATCCGTTTGTTTATTATATTCATTTTCCATTTCTGATGAAGCACCCGTTGAAAATGACTTCGTCCGTTCATTTTCATTTCTGAAGAATGTCCGTCGAGGGAAATGAATATCCGTTTGTTTATTCTTTCATTTCCGTTTCTGAAGAATACCCATTGAAAATGACTCCGTCCATTCATTTTCATTTCTGAAGAATGACCGTTGAGGAAATGAATATCCGTTTGTTTATTCTATTCATTTTCCATTTCTGAAGAGGCAACCATTGAAAATGACTTCGTCTGTTCATTTTCATTTCTGAAAAATGTCCATTGAGGGAAATGGCAGGATTATGCCTTATCTTTGATGGTTATTTAACACAAAGTCACAGACAGACTCCTACGAATAAATTTCGAGACGAAATTTCCTAAAGTAGGGGAGACTGGGACACCTGTGCCTCTGCGCCCATCAAACAAATACCAAATCAATTAAATATTGTGTTTCATACTTTGGATTTGTATAAATATGTGTATCATGTGCACATAACAATTCATGTTCGATTTTAAGCTTTAAATCGCTTTCTGGAAGGTTATAAGCGAACTGATACGTAAATATAACCAGTTTAATGCAACAAACACTCCGGAATAGTTACATAGGCTTATCATACCTTAAATAACCTTTACATAACTTAGAAATAATTTTTGGAGGGTTTGGTATGCCGAAATCATGTTTATTCGCTTACAGGGACTAATTTCGACAAACTGCGAAAGTATGTCGATTCGTACTGTAACGAACATTCTGGAACTTGATCATAAGTTAAATATGCCCTAAATATCCTTTACATAGCTTAGAAATAGGTTTTAAGGGTTCAGTATGCTAAAAATAAACTGTATTGATCAATAGGGACTAAAAGCGTCAAAAAGTGCATAAGTTTGCATTTTCGCGCATATCTTACGTTCTGAATATATCCGGACATCCAAAAATTTATGTAACAATTAAAATATTTTATTTTAGTGATTGGCATGATAAAATTCCATTCGTCGCGTAATTTGAATCGTTTTTGCGTTCGTTACGATTTCCGTAGTAATTAACCGAACACCGCAACCGTACGACCAAACGAACCGACATCCGAGATATTTTTTAGCACATTTCAAGTTCCCTATACTTTAGCTTTATTTTAGAACCTTGAAATGGGGTTAACGGGGCTTAAAAATGCCAAAAAATCAAGTTTTACAAGTGTAGGGACCATTTTTGAAATTTCTGGCAGATACATTGAACTTGGTCCATTTTTGAGGTTTTAATGGTTTTAACCCAAGGTTTTGCACTCTATGGGCTGGAATTTGATGGTTTTAAGTATCCCCATGGTTTTGAAAACCATGTGCCCACTTGTAAGGTCAAGATCAAAGCACGATTTGCGAGAAACGATCCTAACGGTTCTCCGAAATCTATAAATACCCATGCTCTCATTCCATTTTCCTCACACCTTGATCTAATTTTATGCTCTAAGTTGAAGATTTATACTTCATACCAGAGTATTTAAATCAAGTTCTTGTAGCTTGGATCCTTTGTAAGTATTCTTTCGTGCTTTTCTGTGTTTTAAGCGTAAAAGTCAAACAGTGTTTGACTTTCTGCTTTGACCAGTCTATGCTCAACACGAAGTTCGTTTGAACTTCGTAACGTGAGCATAATCATGATGGTTATAGTCTCTTGTGACTATACCTACTGATTACCACGTTGATTAGGTGTAGTGACGAGTCATAGTTTCGGTCAAAATGCGTATTCTTGCGTATTTTGCAACCAAACTATTATTGGGTATCAAGACCCTTTGTCTTGATATCAAACTTGTTTCCTAACTTCGTTAAACATGTTTTAACATGTTTAGCTCGTCACTTTAGGTTTAGTGCTTAAATAGGGTCGTAAGATAAGAGGTCTAAACAACCGCTTAGACTTTCGAACCCGACCCGTTTGGTCGATCATTAGGATTCGACCAAGCATTTATTGTGACCATAGTTGTATAGGGAATAACCTTCCGAGGTTATACCTTATGGTCACTTCGTTTAGTTAGTTGTGTGATAGGTAATTTATATGCCTTAGGAAAATGACCAAAATGCCCTTTGTACGCATAAATTCATTTTAAGCATATGAAACATAAATTTTGGCATCTAAACTGATTAGGCAACATTATTAGACATGTTAAGGCATATAATACTTGTCATAGGACTAGTTAGGCAGTCCGAACGCGTTTTACGCGAACGACGCGTTAAAGTGGCGTAAGCTACCTTAACGAGTCGTACTGGGTTGTAAGCATTTAGGTTAGGTTTCATTTTAGAATGTAGGCTTTGTTAAACCATATTACATGAGTCCCTACACTCATTTGGTTTACGAAACCTCGTTTTATCCAATCATCCAATTTAGGTTTATTAACATAGTTACCTATATTAGGTGTCGTTTGATTTCCGTGATCCCTCTAGCTTGCTTGGTTGTTATTCAAGACTTCTAAGCATCCTCAAGTGAGTACATAGTCCCCCCTTTTACCGTTTTCAAATGTTTTGGGGTGATACACATGTGCCTACTTGTTACTTTCATGCTTTTCATGTTTTTATATCATATACTTGCTATGTTCATTAGTACTTAGAGAGTACATGATTTCATTATGTTTTACTATGTATGTTCACTTAGCAAGATAGCACATTGATTTTCGTATATTGCATTTTGTTGCATGTGCTCATCCAGTATATGGACACATTGTTTTACATTTTGAACCGTTTGAAGCTGTTTGATTTATGTGAACCGTTTGAAGTTGTTTGATTATGTGAACCATTTGTAACCGTTTGATTTATGTGAACCGTTTGTAACCGTTTGATTTATGTGAACCGTTTGTAACCGTATGATTTATGTGAACCGTTTGTAACTGTTTGATTTATGTGAACCGTTTGAATCTGTTTGAACCGTTGGGTTAGGGAAGTGATTAGGTAACGGGGCGGGTGTAATGTGTTAAAAGCATGGTGGATACGCCTTTGGTACTTCCTATATATAAGTGCTTTTAACACATTATATATCGTTGCGTTATCTAAGATCACTTGGGCAAGGTTATCAAAACCAAGTTATATTACAAGGTTTTTCTAATAATATAAACCATACGAATTTTATTAACGAGTTTTTACGAGATGTTTTACAATTTGATTTAATAAAATAAATGTTTTGGGTTAAGAATCATGGCTATGAGATTTTATAAAGTATAACCAACTTGATTTGAGTTGGTTAAATATGTCGCAATACTATACTTTTCAAAACCAAGTTTTTAATTAAGTATTGCAACATGTAAACTAGACATGGATCTGACACTCACATAAAACCTATGTACTCGCCGGCATTTTTATGCTGACGTATTTTCACATGTGTTTCAGGAACCATAGTTGGTGATGTTTGATGATGATATTGATGCATACTCACATAGGAATGAACGAGGCCTTAGTGACTTAATAACAATAAAAGTCTATTTGTTCATGTTTTGTTTCTAATTTTAATGTAAGGTAATACATTTAATTCAATAAAACAAAACTTCAATCCATGTGTTATGAAACAATGATTCTGTTACAACACTCCCCGACGTTTCCGCCACGATTTGTTGTTTTATCGTGGTCGGGGTGTGACACAAATAGTTCATGTAATCATGTTGTAGTGTTGTGTATACAACTATATGCAATGTTATACATAAATGCATGCTAGTTGTGTAATGTATACTATATTTAAAGGACTAACCTTGCAATCTGGAGCAGAGTGTCATGGTAGATTTCAGAACTGTTCGGTTATAGTCTGCTTGATTAAAACATCTTAAAACCTAGTTCACTATAACCAGTGGCTCTGATACCAAACTGTGACGCTCCCAAAATACCACATGCAGACAACCCCCGTGAGGCGTGTGATGAACCAGGATCTAGCCACTAATCACATTGAACTGATAACAAGATTTCGAATAGAGTATTCCATTCATTGTAAATAATGTCTCATAAAATATTATTCTAAACCTAACATGTTCAGCGAAAGCATAACTCATTGTTTAAGTAATTCAAAACCCAATGTATGAAAACATATAAACTCGTCTCGTGATTCCATGTATCACGACCCACGACCACTCCAGTAATTCCAGACTGCAAGTTCGTCATCCTCGTATCTATCGGCCTGCAAGCATGCAGACAAGTGTATCAACATAAAGTTGCCGAGTTCACAATTTTGTAAAAACGTTTAATTGGCAAATGTTTAGTTTAAAAGCAAGTTGATAATAACTCGAGTATCGCAAGATGGTATCAATTTGTTTGTCCTTCCCCAATCCCTATCAACATTGGTCGAGTGGTTAAGGTCATTAGTTCACGCCCGTCCTCCCCTGTACGGTGTGTGGGTGCCAAACCTAATAGCGCTATCAACTAATAACACCGTTGCCTCCCTGGCAACTAGTTCGGTAGTAGATGGGACTTAAGTGATAGATATGAGTGTATATCCAACATCGAAATTAAACCCAATAAAACCCGTATTCATCCTCGGAATATTTACCCGTTTGTCCCTCCCCGGGACGCATGCTTGTGAAAATAAGTAGTGAACTCACCTTAGATTTGCTCGGTATTTAAGTTACTTGTTACAACCAAACCCTAATGTGGTTACTAATAACAATCAGTTTCTTATTCATTTAAACCATGTATCCGTTCACGTATACTAGCAACCAATTACACAAGTAAACATGTTTCAACTCTACACAAATGAACAGTATCCTAGTCGCACACTCTAGTGTGCGACCCATTGACATGTAATCCATTCAAAGAGTACACAACCCATTAACACAAAACCCATTTTGGGTGTACGGTCCATACCCAAGTGTGCGACCGGTACGTGGTGTGTGGCTAACCCCCTGTTCATGGCCCAACAGAACGGCCCAGTTATGGAATGTGCGATTGGCTTTTAAGTGTGCTGCTTATTCCAAACGCACAGCCCAATATAAGTGTGTGACATTGAGCTAGTGTGTGACCCGACTATTTTTCAGCGTTATGTTTTTAAGTGGTGTTGAAAGTAAGAGTGTGCGAGTGAGGGGGGTGTACGACTTGTACTGTGTTACAAGGGGTTGTGCGATGCGCATTTATAAGTGTGCGGTTTCAGTTACATTCTGCCATACATTATGGTCAATTGGTTACAAAGTTTCCATCAGTTACTTTCCATGTTTCATAACAGTTTCTAAAATAATGTGTAACTGAATCATCAAACAAATCAGCAAATAATTTCCAAAATTTTTAACCACGACAGTTCAATACCCAATTCAAATCAAACGGCATATTAGCTTCCTGGTTAGTATTAGTAGTTCATCGATTAACAATGATTATACCAATTCAAGAATTCTTTATCATCCGAATCACCAATACAGATTCTTGTGTAACCCTAGCTCATTGGTTCACATCACATTCATTATAATTAACATAAATCACTAACATACATAATTAACACAAATCACCAGCATGTTAATCAACCCAACATTTGTAACTATGATTACTAACAAAACTCCTTATTCTCATGTCAACAAACATCATCCAACGAACATATTCGTAACCAAGTATTAACAGGAGACTCGACTCAAGCAATGATTACATGCCGATTGCGGGAGAGATGCGAGCGAGTGGAGAAGAGAGCACCGAAGGAACTTGCTGCTTCCGTACGCTTGAGAGGAAAAGGGTTGGGTAATAGGGTTAGCTTATGTGTGAATTGCAATTATTCCGATAGCCAGGCACAATCGGGTGTGTATATGCAGCCACATAATTGAATCGGGCCTCATCTTGGGCCCTAAAGTGTTGGGTTTCGAGTGAGTTGGGCCGAGTACACAAAGTATACTTATACGAGAGTGTGCGGTCAGGGGTGCCGTGTGCTACTGGATTTAACGGACCCTCGAGTAGGATATAATAACTTACAAAATACAACTAGATACCTGTCACACCCTAACTTTGGCGGAAGCGTGATTTGGTGTGACTTGCTTAATATCATTGCATCTAACCATAACCAACAGCTATATGATAAATCCAAGATGTTCATCCATTGATTAAGTTTTGAAACATTACAATAATCATTGTTTTAATCCCACAAAAACATAGACTTCGTATTCAGAATACAACACCAACAGTTTTTAAGTTCCATAAGAACTTTTCAAAAGACTCTAATGAAAACTAGGCTTTGAGACATGCGTCCTATCCAGGATAGGACACACACTCTAAACCATTCGACACTGGATGACATCTTTTATTCCAAACAACACTTGAAACTTCAACGCCTGCCAGATCCATTCTTAATTTCCTGAAATACATGTATTTTGAAAACAGCAACAAAAGTTGAGCGAGTTCTTGTGTTTTGTATGTGTGCTTGAATCATCCTTGAAAACATTAGTAAGTATGTTTGTATGTATGTATGTATGTATGTATGTATGTATGTATGTATGTATGTATGTATGTATGTATGTATGTATGTATGTATGTATGTATGTATGTATGTATGTATGTATGTATGTATGTATGTATGTATGTATGTATGTATGTATGTATGTATGTATGTATGTATGTATGTATGTATGTATGTATGTATGTATGTATGTATGTAGGTATGTATGTATGTATGTATGTATGTATGTATGTATGTATGTATGTATGTATGTATGTATGTATGTATGTATGTATGTATGTATGTATGTATGTATGTATGTATGTATGTATGTATGTATGTATGTATGTATGTATGTATGTATGTATGTATGTATGTATGTATGTATGTATGTATGTATGTATGTATGTATGTATGTATGTATGTATGTATGTATGTATGTATGTATGTATGTATGTATGTATGTATGTATGTATGTATGTATGTATGTATGTATGTATGTATGTATGTATGTATGTATGTATGTATGTATGTATGTATGTATGTATGTATGTATGTATGTATGTATGTATGTATGTATGTATGTATTTATGTATGTATGTATGTATGTATGTATGTATGTATGTATGTATGTATGTATGTATGTATGTATGTATGTATGTATGTATGTATGTATGTATGTATGTATGTATGTATGTATGTATGTATGTATGTATGTATGTATGTATGTATGTATGTATGTATGTATTTGTAAAATGGTATGAAGCAACAAGGAACAGATCAATTAATGTGTAGCTAATACATTAACATGTGTGAAACGACGTAGGAAGGCTCAAACCTAGCAGATTTGTACCGGGCCTCCGGTTGTAAGACATAGTCACCTCATGGGCCACCCTGGTCCACATGGGTGTGGGCTCGCTACACCCAAATAGATCTATAACTCATGTCACTCGGTCCTAAAACGAGGATTAATGGTCTTAGGAGTGTGCCTAACCTTTCACATGATCTAACAGTATTTTCCTTAGCTAACCATACCATTTGTAATTGTTTGTAAGCATTTAGTAACATGTACTTCACCCTCGAAGTTATAAAACTGAAAAACAGTTAAAAGAAAAGGAGGAAACATGAATTCACAGTTTTGCGTTCCTTTTATCCAATGTAACTCAAAGCTTCTTCTAGAACGCACGACTACCTACATGCGTACTACAGTCCATTAGACGATCTGGCCGTGCCTTGATTTAGTATTAGTTAGTGTCTTTGAGTTACGTTTCTTTTGTGTTTTCGATGTTATTCCAAGTTATATAATTATTTGTTAAAATAATTAATATTTTAACTTGTGACAACCGGTGATTTACGGCTCTTAATTACGTGATTAACAGGTGATTAACGCGATAATAAATAGTGTTTACAGCGCAAATTAACTTAATTAGACCTTTGCAGTGCCTAGGAACGTTTATTTGACTTTACAGTACGCGTATGAAGATTCGCGTGGAATCTACGGAACATTAAACGACAACGAACTGACACCGTACAAAATACTGACAACACCGAAAAATACGGATTTTCTACGAATATTCTATATATGAAATTAATTTTGTGAATTTATTAGACTTCCGTGCGACACAAATGCAAACATGAACTAAAAACGCGATGGTAGGAAACGCATTGGCAACGAAACGAAAGCGACGGAGACGCCTGTCACTCCGAAACTTACATTTTTCGCTACATTTTGCTCCATAATAAAATTTTAGTAACTACAGTCAAACCCGGATCGAAAAACGGATTAAAGATGGCAACGATATAATTTTTCGCGATTATTACCGTAATCGACAAACGAACGAGTCACACGACAAACGCCACTATTATACGCCTTTTAATTTTAGAATTTTATTCTTTCGACACTTATGAAGTTTGGGTTGCGATATCGGGTCTCGTAGAAATTTCGGGCCACTTACAGATGAGATGGGCTTGTGGGCCCTGGGCCCAAGCCCAAAACCCACAAGCCTAAACCTACACATAATATATTAAATCTTACCAAGATCTTAAAGATCTCTACAACATCTGCTGAAAATCTCTATAAAATCTAAGCTAAATCTATACAAGATTTACATAGATTTATAAGATCCACACAAGATCTTCAAAAATCTCTACACAATCTCTATATAAGATCACCTCCCCACCATATTCTTTCACTCACCCTCTATTACTTCAACATATCACTGTAAACAAATTATACACACAAACCCTCTACTCCCTCTCATTTCTTTCGGCTGCAGACCAAACCAAACACCCTCTCGGTTCCCCTGAGATCCGACGATACGCCACACCCCCTCTTGTTAATATCCGGCAAGCACAAAAGAACTCCGGCTGAGCTCCAGCCGACGAGATTCACAGCCAAACATACCCCACTGTCTCTTTCTCGTGTCCTGTGGCGGGAGATCGGCTTAGGGTGCGGCGACGAAGACAGAGACGGGAGAGAGAGAGAGAGACGAGATGGAGAGAGAGAGAGGCTGAGAAAAAAGAGAGAGATCTGGTGGAGAGGCAGCAGCGCAGCCGCTCATGGCGGCGGCAGCGGACTTTGGCGACGGGGGAAGTAGAGGCGAGCGGCGGCAGCGATGGTGCTTTGTTCGTCCGATAAAGTTTTCGGTAACCCCTCTCTTCTATTTCTTTCATGTTTTCTTCTGAAGTTTTGATGACGATGTTGATAGTGTTCGACCAGTGAGCAGTTGTCCGACAGCGGGTTGGGGACTGGCTCGACACAGTCCAGTTTTTGGTTCGGGTTTGCGGTGACCAAGTCTCAGCTCCAGATTCAATCTCGATTCAAGTTTGTGGTTCAGTTCAAGGTTCTGGTTTGCAACATCAGGTGGTTCAGATTCGGGTATCAAGTCGGCCACAGTTTGAGTTGGGTTCGGGAGTTTCAAGTCAGCTTGGTTCGGGTCAGGTTATGAAGCGGTTCGGGTCGACTCGGTCAAACCGAGTTAACTCGGTCAAACTCAGTCAACGTTCGACGCGAAGATGGGTAAAGTCTAACGACGCGTTTAATATTTGTGTTTTTGAATAAATTTAATCTTACGTAACAAACGAGCTCAAACCGGTTGAATTATAATTTACATTTGATATATTTGACGAAATTATATATATATTGTTGAATCATGTTGAATTTTGAAAATAAAACGACAACTTGAGTTGTCAGGGCCATCCGAAAACAGAGGAAGCTCTGCCCGTTTTTTGAGAAAATCCGTAAAATAAGACGCATGTTATTATAAAACAACTTTCAGATTCAAATGATATTTTAGAAAGACAAATACAAGTATACAATTACTTTCGACAACACTTCACAATTTACGAAAATGATGATTTAGAACGTATTTACAACAATAAATATAGTATTTATATTTATTCTAAACTTTGAAATCTCGACGATTCTTTTATAAAGGTGAATGTAGTCTACATCGGACATCAACACATTTCGGATTCTTTTATAGAAATTAATATAGCTATTATATTACTTTAAACTTGAAAGTTCGACAAGTCTTTATGAAATCAATGTAATGATTTATATCGTTTTAAATGTCGACTAATACGACTTCTTCTCATAAAAATAAATATATTGTATATTTATTTCAACAAACAAACGACACGACAAATGTTTAGTAAAATAAATATAATGTATATATTTATTTGAAATATTAAACGACACGAATTCGTTTTATAAAAATAAATATAGCTTATATATTAATTTTAAACATCGTACATCACGAGCTCTTTTGTAAAATAGATATAGTTTATCTATTCCTTACAAACGTTCAACAACTCGATCATACTCTTGTAAAATAAATATAACTTTTTTTAAAACGCCTAAACGGCATCTACATATACTTTGATGAATATATACAAGACGCAATATATGATGTGAATTTGTTATATGTTATTTTTATATAAACATTCTTTTTATATACGTGCGACTTCTCAGGACGACTAACGCTACTATACCGACATATTTATATATTCTTATATAAATATTCATATATTTAAATCTCTCGATAAGCTAAGTCTTTCTAAGACCTATTAACTATTACTGATATTAGGCCAAACTTAACGAGTATAACTTAATCGTTACTATTAAGTTATCAATTTACCGTTGAATCGTTCGGTTAACGATTCGGTAGAGCTCGATGACAGGTAGTTTAGTTACTCCGTTATTTAGAAACTTATAACATATTCCGTGTTAGGAATATTGTAGAATGCACGCTAGAAAGTCAAGTCTTGGAAAAGACATCACAAAGTCATAATTAGCTAGCTTTGCACAAGGCAATCCAGGTGAGTTCATGACCCCACCTTTTTACGGTTTTAATTTTTGTAAATGTTTTCAGGGTGGAAAGACATGCACGTTTTTCAGAAACATACAAGGTTATCGATAAACAAAGATTGCATATTTTAGACAAAGCACGTTTTGCAAGAACATACAAAGTTTTCGAATGAACGAAAACTCATATTTCTAAATCATGTTACGAACGGATTTCAAGGAACTCAAATGGTTTATGAATGAATTATACTAAATACACCGGTTTTACAAAACAAATACGTATTATCGAAATGTGAATGATTTTCATGACTAGGGATGGGATCGTCTGGTGATAATATGGGGACTGGGTTTGTCTGAGAGACTGGGGAGTTAGTCTGAGAGACTAGCTGGGTAATTTGGTCTGAGAGACTGGGGAGTTAGTATGAGAGACTAGCTGGGTAATTCAATCTGAGAGACTGGGGAGTTGGTCTAAGAGACTGGGGCAAAATACATGTTACAAAAGGATTACTTACAATACAATTGGTATGGTTAGCTAAGGAAGGGCACACTTAGATCATGTGAGTGGTGGGCACAACACTTAAGGCCATTAATCCTAGTTGTAGGACCGAGGGACATGAGTGATAGATCTATTTGGGTGTAGCGAGCCCACACCCATGAGGCCGGGGTGGGTGGTGACTATGTCTTCATCACTTCACACATACCATTGGCCTTGCAAACCATTGGTGATCTCTTTTTTTTCCTTGTTGCTTTCATACCGGGTTTTTACAAATTATATACCATGTTTTATACAAATTCAAGGCATAGGATTATGCGGGCATGGAGTCAAACTCAGGGTGGACATTGACGGTTATACAAACATTACAAATACAAGAGTTTACAAATACATGGTTTTACGGACATAATGCGATAAAAATACAAAGTTTCCATATAAATTGTCAAGAAAATGATTTCTAAATTCGTTTTCTCAATAATATTTCACAAACCAGTTATTCAAAAGGTTTATCTCAAATCTTTTACAAACAAACTATGAACTCGCTCAACTTTATGTTGATTTTTCGCATGTTTCTTTCTCAGGTCATTTCTTCAAATTATGGAACGGTTGGAATAGGAGAACCATTGGAGACTCGAGTACTTAGTGGGCGTTCATTTTCTAAAAGTCTTAGCTTATTTTGCTTCCGTTGTGCAATGAAGATACCAGTCCAGTCACGCCAGCTCTGATAATTTCGGGGTGTGACAGATTGGTATCAGAGCTATAGGTTTCAGCGAATAGGGTTTTCTGTAGGAATACCTAGGCTCTAACCTCATGTTTTCTCTGGGACTTAGACTATTAAGACCTTGAGTGCATACAGAACGCCTAAGACTCGAATATGGTCTCCAACCGTTGCTGAAAAACAATGTGTCAAAATTTTGTTTCCAAACATACGCTAAAGTGGTGTTTTACACACGATACACAAAAAAATTACATACAGTACACAAAACTCTGAGAGTTTAGGAAACATGCATTTAAGACCTTTGGAAAACTTATGTTGAAGTTCATTAAAGGTCATCTCGTAGGAACCGCGAATATTAACTCGGGCACACACTATTATCCATATTGTCTATGATATTTCCCGAGTAGGCAGCCTACGCATAATGAAACGCTAGTGCACGAGAATACATGGAACTCAAATTTTACGTCAACGGATGTCGGAGTACATCACATTCTACGCGGAACGAAACACTAGTGCACAGGTATACGTGAAACTTAAGTTATACATCAACGGAGGTTGAAGTACGTCACATACGACCTTCCAGGTGAAGTCATCGAGAAGACACTGTGGAATATTTCAGCGATGATGCTAATCCTGTCAGCGCGAAAACTATCGATCAGGAGGCGGCGGTTTGGCACACGGCCCTGCAACGACACGAGTCACGCTAAGGAGAAGACACATGTCTTCGTATCCCCCTTTCTCATTAACGACGAGTACGCTATGATCGACATTCCATGGTAATGTCACCTAACAACCGATCATCACACGTAACCCAGGTAAAGTCCTCAAATTTCTTTTATTGAAATTTTTACTTTCACATTTACTGAGTAGATTTTCGTATCTCTACTCCTCTTAATGGTCATTGCATCACAATAACTTCTTTCACTACAACGAATACTCATTAGCTTCATTTCTTGAAAAATTCATATGTTACGCATGCATCGTTTGTTACGCATGTGGTTTCGTTTCGAATAAGCGCTTCATCAAAGTTCAAATATCATTTCGCTAAATCTAATTATTGATTGTGATTCGAATGACCCACATTATTGTAATTGTTGGCTCCTTTGTTATCAAGTCAACACATTTTCTTGAAATTTTCTTTTCTTTTCAAGTTACATACATGGTTTTTCATCGTAACCATGTCGAAATTTCCTTTTTGAAACATATATATTTATTGTCATATTGCGCTAAAACCAAGTTCAATTGTTTGAACTTTTCCATTACACATATCAAATTCAGAGCATCATATTCAAAATTCGTTTTAACAAGTGTTTCATTTGTTCCGAGTCGAAGTAAACTTGTTTGGCATTCGACTCCATTAAATAGTTTGTTGATTTCGACACCTTGTGGTGGTATTTTCACTAATTTGAAGCTTGCGCTAATCTCGTTTACACACCTCATGCACGGATTTAAACATTTATTTACCGATTTGCTTTAAATCCGCCTTGGTTTATCATATTACTGCAGTATTAACACAATCGTGTGTTAAGAAAACGGTACACAAATTCATTTCATGTTCTGGTGTACCTACCAACGTCTGTTTCATTATCGATCGAATGTTTCGCGATATTTATTGCCTCTTCATCTTCGATCAAAAACATTATTTCTTTGATGTTCCATCTTCAATTGAAAATCTTTTGATTTTGCTTGAAACAAACGTTCAGATTTACTTCATTGAACCTTCAGTTGATCACCGCTATTATTGAATTATTTAAATCACTGCGACACCTTGTGGTGTCAGTACAAACTTGTAGTTTGGGCTAATCATGTTTGAGCGTTTCATGCAAAACACAGGTGATACTTGTTCGATCACCGCTTTATTTGAATTGTTTCATTCTTTATGACACCTTGTGGCATCGGTATAACTTGAAGCTTGTGCTGATCACGATCGAGCGTATCATGCAAACTATTACATTTGAGATTGTTGATTCTAAGTTCATCTAGTGGATGTTATTGCTTCTAGAACTCATTTACATATTGTGAACGTTCATACGAAATTCAATTGGTCGAAGTTCCTGTTCTTTGTTGGACCCCAGTTAAGTTAGTCACACTGGTGACTGTATCAATATGTCTCGTTTCCTTTGACATTATTCGCATAACGTAACTCTAAGGAGTTGACGTAGTCTAAATTTTGAGGACGAAATTTTATTAACAGGGGGAGAATGTGACAACAGGTGACTTGCGACTCTTAATTACGTGATTAACAGGTGATTATAACGATGATAAATAGTGTTTACAGCGCAAATTAACTTAATTAGGCCTTTGGAGTGCCTAGGAACGTTTATTTGACTTTACAGTACGCGTATGAAGATTCGCGTGGAATCTGCGGAACATCAAACGACAACAAACTGACACCGTACAAAATACTGACAACGCCGAAAAATACGGATTTTCTACGAATATTCTATATATGAAATTAATTATGTGAATTTATTAGACCTCCGTGCGACACAAATGCAAACATGAACTAAAAACGCGATGGTAGGAAACGCATCGGCAACAAAACGGAAGCGACGGAGACGCATGTCACCTTCAAAACTTACATTTTTCGTTACATTGAGCTCCGTAATAAAATTTTAGTAACTACATTCGAAACCGGATCGAAAAACGGATTAAAGACGGCAACGATATAATTTTTCGCGATTATTACCGTAATCGACAAACGAACGCGTCACACGACAAACGCCACTATTATACGCCTTTTAATTTTAGAATTTTATTCTTTCGACACTTATGGAGTTTGGGTTGCGATATCGGGTCTCGTAAAAATTTCGGGCCACTTACACATGAGATGGGCTTGTGGGCCCTGGGCCCAAGCCTAAACCTACACATAATATATTAAATCTTATCAAGATCTTAAAGATCTCTACAAAATCTGCTGAAAATCTCTATAAAATCTAGGCTAAATCTATACAAGATTTACATAGATTTATAAGATTCACACAAGATCTTCAAAAATCTCTACACAATCTCTATATAAGATCACCTCCCCACCTTATTCCTTCACTCACCCTCTATTACTTCAACATATCACTGCAAACAAATTATACACACAAACCCTCTACTCCCTCTCATTTCTTTCGGCTGCAGACCAAACCAAACACCCTCTCGGTTCCCCTGAGATCCGATGATACGCCACACCCCCCTCTTGTTAATATCCGGCAAGCACAAAGGAGCTCCGGCTGAGCTCCAGCCGATGACATTCACAGCCAAACATACCCCCCTGTCTCTTTCTCGTGTCCTGTGGCCGGAGATCGACTGAGGGTGCGGCGACGGAGACGGGAGAGAGAGAGAGAGAGATACGAGACGGAGAGAGAGAGAGGCTGAGAAGAGAGAGAGATATGTGGCGGAGAGGCAGTAGCGCCGCCGCTCACGGCGGCGGCAGCGGACTCCGGCAACGGCGGCAGTAGAGGCAAGCGGCGGCAGCGATGGTGCTTTGTTCGTCCGATAAAGTTTCCGGTAACCCCTCTCTCTGATTTCATTCATGTTTTTCTGAAGTTTTTATGACGATGTTGATAGTGTTCGACCAGTGAGCAGTTGTCCGACAGCGGGTTGGGGACTGGCTCGACACAGTCCAGTTTTTGGTTCGGGTTTCGGCGACCAAGTCTCAGCTCCAGATTCAATCACGATTTAAGTTTGTGGTTCAGTTCAAGGTTCTGGTTTGCAACATCAGGTGGTTCAGATTCGGGTATCGGGTCAGCTTGGTTCGGGTCAGGTTATAAAGCGGTTCGGGTCGACTCGGTCAAGCTCAGTCAACGTTCGACGCGAAGATGGGTAAAGTCTAACGACGCGTTTAATATTTGTGTTTTTATATAAATTTAATCTTACGTGACAAACGATCTCAAACCGGTTGAATTATAATTTACATTTGATATATTTGACGAAATTATATATATATATATATATATATATATTGTTGAATCATGTTGAATTTTGAAAATAAAACGACAACTTGAGTTGTCGGGGTCGTCCGAAAACAGAGGAAGCTCTGCCCGTTTTTCGAGAAAATCCATAAAATAAGACGCATGTTATTATAAAAGAAATGATATTTTAGAAAGACAAATACAAGTATATAATTACTTTCGACAACACTTCACAATTTACGAAAATGATGATTCGGAAAGTATTTACAGCAATAAATATAGTATTTATATTTATTCTAAACTTTGAAATCTCGACGATTCTTTTATAAAGGTGAATGTAGTCTACATCGGACATCAACACATTTCGGATTCTTTTATAGAAATTAATATAGCTATTATATTACTTTAAACTTGAAAGTTCGACAAGTCTTTATGAAATCAATGTAATGATTTATATCGTTTCAAATGTCGACTAATACGACTTCTTCTCATAAAAATAAATATATTGTATATTTATTTGAACAAACAAACGACACGACAATTGTTTACTAAAATAAATATAGTGTATATATTTATTTGAAATATTAAACGACACAAATTCGTTTTATAAAAATAAATATAGCTTATATGTTTATTTTAAACATCCTACATCACGAGCTCTTTTGTAAAATAGATATAGTTTATCTTTTCCTTACAAACGTTCAACAACTCGATCATACTCTTGTAAAATAAATATAACTTTTTTCAAAACGCCTAAACGGTATCTACATATACTTTGACGAATATATACAAAACGCAATATATGATGCGAATTTGTTATATGTTATTTTATATAAACATTCTTTTTATATACGTGCGACTTCTCGGGACGACTAACGCTACTATACCGACATATTTATATATTCTTATATAAATATTCATTTATTTTAAATCTCTCGAGAAGCTAAGTCTTTCTAAGACCTATTAACTATTACTGACATTAGGCGAAACTTAACGAGTATAAGTTAATCGTTACTATTAAGTTATCAATTTACCGTTGAATCGTTCGGTTAACGATTCGGTAGAGCTCGATGACACGTAGTTTAGTTACTGTGTTATTTTGAAACTTAGAAGATATTCCGTGTTAGGAATATTGAATATTGTAGAATGCACGCTAGCAAGTCAAGTCTTGGAAACGACATCACAAAGTCATAATTAGCTAGCTTTGCACAAGGCAATCCAGGTGAGTTCATGACCCCACCTTTTTACGGTTTTACATTTTTGTAAATGTTTTCGGGGTGGAAATACATGCACGTTTTTCAGAAACATACAAGGTTATCGATAAACAAAGATTGCATATTTTAGACAAAGCATGTTTTGCAAGAACATACAAAGTTTTCGAATGAACGAAAACTCATATTTCTAAATCATGTTACGAACGGATTTCAAGGAACTTAAATGGTTTACGAATGAATTATACTAAATACACTGGTTTTACAAAACAAATGCGTATTATCGATATTTGAATGATTTTCATGACTAGGGATGGGATCGTCTGGTGATAATATGGGGACTGGGTTGGTCTGAGAGACTGGGGAGTTAGTCTGAGAGACTAGTTGGGTAATTTGGTCTGAGAGACTGGGGAGTTAGTCTGAGAGACTAGCTGGGTAATTCAGTCTGAGAGACTGGGGAGTTGGTCTGAGAGACTGGGGAGTTAGTCTGAGAGACTGGGAAGTTAGTCTGAGAGACTAGCGGGGTAACTCAGTCTGAGAGACTGGGGCAAAATACATGTTACAAAAGGATTACTTACAATACAATTGGTATGGTTAGCTAAGGAAGGGCACACTTAGATCTTGTGAGTGGTGGGCATAACACTTAAGGCCATTAATCCTCGTTGTAGGACAGAGGGACATGAGTGATAGATCTATTTGGGTGTAGTGAGCCCACACCCATGAGGCCGGGGCGGCCCATAGTGGTGACTATGTCTTCATCCCGGAGACAAATTTGCTAGGTTTGAGTATTCCTGCATCACTTCACACATACCATTGGTCTTGCAAACCATTGGTGATCTCTTTTTTTTTCCTTGTTGCTTTCATACCGGGGTTTTTCAAATTATATACCATGTTTTATACAAATTCAAGGCATAGGATTATGCGGGCATGGAGTCAAAGTCAGGGTGGACATTGACGGTTATACGAACATTACAAATACAAGAGTTTACAAATACATGGTTTTACGGACATAATGCGATACAAATACAAAGTTTCCATATAAATTGACAAGAAAATGATTTCTAAATTCGTTTTCTCAATAATATTTCACAAACCGGTTATTCAAAAGGTTTATCTCAAATCTTTTACAAACAAACTATGAACTCGCTCAACTTTATGTTGATTTTTCGCATGTTTCTTTCTCAGGTCATTTCTTCAAATTATGGAACGGTTGGAATAGGAGAACCATTGGAGACTCGAGTACTTAGTGGCCGTTCGTTTTCTAAAAGTCTTAGCTTATTTTGCTTCCACTGTGCAATGAAGATACCAGTCCAGTCACGCCAGCTCTGATAATTTCAGGGTGTGACATAACTTAAATTATATTTATTAATTTTTGGAATAATTGTTAAAATAATCACACACATGGTGTCTTCTAAATATATATTTTCTAAATACATATTTAGCCACTTTTATTTATAAAAAACCAACCTCCAATAATTATAATTTTTGTAGCAAAAATTATGGCAAAGTTTATGTAATCATTTATTGTTGAAAATACACTTGTAAGTGCATGTTCATAAATATTTTCTAACTGTTTAGATTTTTAGAAAATTTTGCCATAGTTTCCCCTAAAAAATGGAGGTTTCCATGCTTTCAAGCATATCATTTTCTTTTGTAAAACTCATCACAATCAATTCATAATTAACAATAAACAACCTTTACTTACCAATCTTGCTAAAAACAAGCATAATCTAATGCTTCATGAAGTTGAATATTTGAAAAAATTTGTAGGAACTTACTAGTGTTCTTAGTAAGCCTTGTTACCTTCTAAAGTGTGATTAGTTCTTTAAAAACTTCATTTTTAAAGAATATGGATCTTTACAACTTGTGATCATCATTTTTAAAAATGTTTCTTTATGAAATTTTCTTGTTTCACAAGTGTTTCTACACTTGTTTATTTACTAAAAATAAGGTTTGTTTATGTAAGAACCAAGATTTAGTAAAACTTATATTTTTAACTTGGTTTCTTTAGAAATCATCCATGAAAGTTTTAGATCTACAAGTATTACTACTCACTTTGATCATTATTTTTCAAGAATCAACTTTATTCTTTCAAGTTCATGCTTTATGTGTGGATGATCTGTCATCCTACAACATTTCTATTTTCTCATCTTGCTAGTTTATGTTTTTAATCATGATCTAGCAAGATCACATGATGATCTATGTCATATACATGAACAAATAACAACCAACAAGCAAAACAACACAATAACAACTTAGTTTCTTCATAAACCATGCTTATGTTCAAGTTTACTTCTTGTGATTCTTAGTGTTCTTCACGATTAACATTATGAATCTTCTTTTAACCACTTAAAATAGAAGTAAAATGGAAAGATCATGGTTCTTACCACTAGCACAAGGCTAGGGATGATCAAGAGGAGAAAACAAGTGGATAAAAGTAAATGGTGGATGTTCTTCAACTTCCGAAAGCTCCTAGCTTCCATATGTAACCCCTAACATCTTTGTATATACTTGGAACTAGTTGAAGATGAGGGAATGATGGTGGTTGTGGTGTGCTTGGTCTTGGCCGAACTCAAGGGAGGAAGGAAAGAAGAAAAGTGTGTGTTTCAATGTGTGAAAGATATGAAGTTTAGACTCAAGGTGCCATCTTATAATCCATCCATTCATTATAACCCTTGGTCATTATGTTTAGGAAAGTAATAACACAATCTAATATAATATTAAAACAAATCAATATGGTGGGGGCCACTTGGGCCGTGAACTAGGTGGGGGGGGGGGGTAGTAGCTTAGGCTTGAACCAAGTTAGTTAGTTTAAGGTTAAATTGTAAATATCTAGTTAGTTATATTAGTTACTAGATATTTTAGGAGGCGTTATGATGTTCAGGGATCATAACTAGCTTGGAAATGTTAAAACAGTGCTTCTAGTGTAAATTTGGTGTTTCGGGTAGTGTCCGGTTGTTCGGTGGGTTACCGGTTTGTTAAGGTGCTAAACTACGCAGTTTAGTGTGCTTTATGTACCCTTTTGTAACAGTTTTGATTCCCGACACTTAGGAAAGTATTCAGGACCATTTAAGCATATTTCTGCATGATATTAGATTGTTTAAATGCTGAATTTTGCTGAATTCTGCAGAATTCTGCAGTTTATGTGAGTTTTAGGCACTTTCCGACACTTAAACTCTAGAAAGGCAGTTTTGTGATCCTTACTTTCCTATGCACTATATTAGTGTAATACTTGGTTTCTGGCTCATTCTGTGTCTCAACACAACGTCTGTCTATCTACTGAATTATGTCAGCATTTTCTGATTTGTCTGATAACTGTGCTAGCTTTGTTTCGTGCATCATTTCAATCAATAAAGTTTGCATGCAATAATGTTATGTCATTTGCAATATATGACGCATATGTATGTATGATAACAATATTCAGAAAGCAATTCTAGTCATAAATTGTAAATCAGCACAGTCATTAATCATTAATTATTGTCTAATTAATTGTACAGATGCATGCAAATTTGACAGTTGTCACAATACCATCTCATAACACCATCACATAAGACCATCACATGTTTAACATATTATACACTTGGTTAGTATGTAGTGAGACATAAAACGTAACCATACAAGCTAGGGTCAAGAAATCAGGTAACACTAACCTTGAAAGTTCGGGTTGTCACACTTTCCATACTATATATATGCTAAACTTGTTTACTCACCTTTACATCATTGTATGGACTTTATTTTAACGTATGTGACAGGTTGATGACTAGCATATGTTGCAAATGGATAGGAAGTCTAGAAACCCACAAATAAAAATCTAGGTTGTCGGACTTCTTTTGTTTGAGAGACATGATATCTGTTATGACATTTGTTGGAATGTTTGTTTAATAGTGTGGGATATTAAACCTAATAAATATTGGTAATGAATAGTCGTTATGGATTCTCTTGAGCAATCTGGTTCGCCTAGTGCCGCACCTAGATGATTCCGCCATCGGTTGGGGTGTGACAATGTGAATTACGATATATGTCAAATATGTCCATACTTATGTACATATATTACGAAGCGTAAATCGTAGATATATTGTGAATAAGTAGGCATAATAACAAATAAAGAGTCACCAATAAAATCATTATATATATATATATATATATATGCCAACATAATCAAAACAAAGACTTATCATAAAAAACCTCATGGATATGTGAAAATTCTAAGTATTGGAGAAGCTTGATTGTTTGCAGAACAATTAGTTATTAAATTATTCGTATTTAAATTAGGATATATAGATTTGATCTGAGGGATTGTGATATTAAAAGCGCACCCAAAGGTGAGTGTCACGAATAATCCTCTTATTACTGTATTATATACTATTTTGGGGGGAAAACATGCCTTTTAAAAGGGTAACACACAGCATGCAAATGGAGTTGATAAGTAACATGGTGGATGTTAGGTACAAAGATACCCAAGCAGAGATTACGGCCATTAAAGACCGTCTTCTTCAAACCACTGGTACAACTCCCATTCTTCCCAAATGCATAGATGATGCCAAAAAGGAGGGGATTGATAGCATGGGAAAGCTCACTCATCTTGTATAGAAAGCCCTAAAGAGGCCTGATACTTCTAAAGCCAAATAGGCCAAACAAGAAGCAATTGAAAAAGGAAAGAGGAAAGATACAAGGGAAGCAAAGCAGATGTTGATAATGTAACAGATTAGTGAAAGAAAAATAATTATAGATAATCAAGGCTCCTCAACAGAGGTTTCTAAAAGCACTACTTCAACAGAACCAACACCAACCACCCAAATCACTACTTCCATTGCCCAAACATATGTTTGCAGTACAAAAGTGACAACAGATGTTACACCTACACCTCCACAGTCTCAAAAATCTCCTAAAGGGTTACTCATCAAAAGAAAACCATCTACAAAAATCCCACTACCACCAACAAAAACACCCACGCCTCAAACCAGATCTAGAAGAGCCAAATTCATTATCCAAGATGATGATGAAGAAACACCTGAAGCATCACCTATCAAAACCACCACCACCACCACAACATTATCCATCACATTTCCACGACAATAATGTCCATCAAGTGTAGGCACCGCGCACAACACACATGGTAACACTGGGAAACACCATGACACTAGCCGCGGAGACCCCCGCGATGGTTTACATAGTCAAGCCCACACTACACCACACCCCATAGTCATGTGCGCACTCTTACTCAAAAAGAAATCGTGGACTTGGATAATTACACAGCTGAGGTTAACCCCACTTACTCAGAGGAAGATACCTACAGTTTCCACACTCAAATAAATCAAAGCAGTCGCACAGTGTATAAGCCGCCAACTCGACCTGCATACAACCCTGATGCGGAAGATGATTTCTCAAGGAGATACCATTTAGTTGCCTATGTAGAAAAGTCCAAGTTTATACGCAAGATAGCTTTGGCTCCACTCCCAAAGTCAAAGCTCTCACCAAATTTCGGGAAGTACATTGGTCTAACCGACCCAAATGACTACATATAGGGTTTCGTCAATGCAGGCACTTTACTCGGTTGGACTGACCCAGTATGGTGTCACATTTTGCATAAACCTTGGTTGGTGTAGCATACACATGGTTCGATAGCTTACCTGGCGGCCACGTTTAATCCTTTCGAAGATCATCAAGCCAAATTCCTACAACATTTCAGCCAGCAACGTCGTCACATGAAAGATACGGCAGATGTCAGGCTCATTGACCGCCGCGACAATGAGGGCCTTTGAAACACCCACTTTAATGAAAAACAATTGAGAAAGTGTTTACATGCTTCCTAGACACTTATAGCACATCAAATTATTGTTTGGAAACCTTGTTTGAATCCACCGAAATATAAGACTCTCTAGCCTTGTCTTGTTGGACCTTACCTTCAAGAATCATATGCTATAATACACTATTTTCACTTGTCTCCGATCTCCATATGGTCCAAACACTCAATTTCATTGTGGTGAACAAATATAAAATGTTTGGTCATTTAAAGTTATGCTACATCATTTTTATACATAATTGGTCCCTCAACTTTATATTAATTTAAACTATACTTCGATTATTTTTTTATCACCCGACTTCTTATTTTGCTTAGAAATTTCTTAGAATGTCATAATAAAAAAACTTTGCTAATGATTTAAAATATCTTTCATTACTTAAAAACAAGAGTAAATTACATGTTTTATCCTTTATGTATACATCAAATTGCAGGCGCTGTCCTTTAGCGCAAAAGTTGACAAGTTTTATACTTAATGTTCCAAAATCTTGCACTTTATGTCCTTTAGGACAACCCCAGTTAGATTTTTTGGTTAAATCAGGTCATGTGCCCTTGCACATGAGGGTATTCTCATCATTTCTCCCATGGACTATTGACTAAATAACTTTTATTAAGAAACTATTTCTGTAAAAAAATGAAAAAGTAAAGTATAGATAAAAAAACCTTTGCACACTTCTCTCTCTCTCTCTACCACTTGCCACCATCACTCACCACAACCCACCGTCACCATCTGCCACCCACCACCAGAAACCTACCACCACCTTCAAACCATTGCTCCCACCATCAGACATAACTAGGATTTAGAGAACAAACATTGTCTCCTACATACCACCACCACCCACTCGCACCATCTGCCAAACTAATAACCCACCCCACGACACCACCACCCCCCCCACACCACCTGCTACTGCAACTACTCATTACCACCATTCCCGTCAACCACAACCACCATTGTACCTTTGTCACTAAAAACCCTAGCCAAACCACCACCGTACCACTCCCACACATCAGAACCACCATCGCCACTGAATTCACCACCATCCACCCTTGTTCATTATCTTTCTGAATTAAACCCCAAAATTAAACTCTAAAAACCCTAACAAAAGTAATAACAACATTCAAATTATATGAAATTAAGCTAAATCTGTGTTAGAAACTAAATCTAAGTAATAATAGCATTCATTTTATGAAATTAATATAATATATATCAATACACCTATTTCAGAATCAAAATGGTGGTTGTAAACACCAACACAACCATAAATTGAAGTCAAAATCCTCAGTTTTATCTTGCATATAGTTCTTTGACCGAGCATCTGTGCTTTTAAACAAAAAGATGAAAACAAAAACCATAATTCAGAATCAAAATAGTGGATATAAACACCAACACTAGATCTGGTTTTCCGGTGGTGTTAGAGACGGAGTAAGAGATAGTTGCCGAAGAAGTTGTTTTCGCCGGTGATGAGAAATGAGAAGGATTTGTTGACATAAGAAGACAGCTGTGGCGGTTTTGTTGTATGGTGTCGGAGTGGCGTTGATGGCCGGTGGTTGGGTGGGTGGCCGGTGCTCGTGTAGAAGGTAGGGGGCGTAGATGGCTAGTGGTTGTGGTGTAGATGGGGGTAGAAGTCTTGATAAAGGAAAAGAGAGGGAAGAGATAAAATGATAATTGTAAAAATTACATATACGTTATATATATATATATATATATATATATATATATATATATATATATATATATATATATATTTACACAATACTCCCTACATATAAGTTATGGGTAAGGTTCATTTGAGAACCACCTTTATTGTGAGAACCGCAAGAACCAATGTTAACACAAAATAAAATCTAAAAAAAATCAAAAAAGCACTCAAAAAAAATTTTTAATATTTTTTTTTAAATCGCTATATATCGTTACAAAAAAAAACTTTTTTTCTGAGTAACAGTTATCCATGCACATGTGCATATATATCATTCCTTCGACAAATTCCGTAATACATTATCAGTAATAGACAATTGCACTTTAATTTACAATACCATCCGTAATACACTACTTTTTACATTATCAATATTCAAAATGCACATATGCATCATTATGTATAACCATGATATAATGTGTTTTGGTACAAAAAGTTTTTGATTTTGAATGGAGAAGTAGGCTCACATACATGTTTTTTGGTTAGTTATATCTAGTGGTTGATGACTTGGTTATAGTTGTCAATTTATGTTGTAATATGTTGATTGGATGGTATAAATGGTGTTTATATACATGTAATAAAGTGAAAATATTGGTAATGATATTGTATTATGGATGGTAGGAGGTAATGGTATTGTATTATGGTTGTTAGGAGATAATGGTAGTGTATTATGGATGGTATGATAGATGAAAGGGAAAGTGTATTCAAAGTTGTGTACCAAAACACCTTATTTCATGTTGATACATATAGATGCACATGTGCATATCTAATATTGGTAATGTAAAAAGTAGTGTATTACATATGGTAGTGTAAATGAAAGTGCAATTGTCTAATAATTGTAATGAATTACGGAATTTGTCAAAGAAATGACAAAAATGCACATGTGCATGTTTTTGTATTATGGATGAAATGATAGATGAAAGAGAAAGTGTATTCAAAGTAGTGTACCAAAACACCTTATTTCATGTTGATACATATAGATGCACATGTGTATTTCTAATATTGGTAACGTAAAAAGTAGTGTATTACACGTGGTGGTGTAAGTGAAAGTGCAATTGTCTAATATTTGTAATGAATTATTGAATTTGTCAGAAAAATGATACATATGCACATGTGCATGGATAACTGTTACTCGAAAAAAAAATTGAAAATTTTTTTTTTGACGAAATATAGCAATTTTTTCAAAACAAATAGTAAAAAAAAAAATTTGGGTGTTTTTTAGATTTTTTTTTTAGGTATTGTTGTTTGTGTTCACACTGGTTCTCGCGATTCTCACAATAAAGGGTGGTTCCTAATGGATCCTTCTCCTATAAGTTATTTACACAAAAATAGTCCTTGATAATGAAATGATAAAAATGTCATGTGCAAGGCACATGACCAAACTAACCAAAAAGTCTAACCATGTTTGGTCTAAAGGACATATCGTGTAAGATTTTGGAACATTAAGGACAAAACTTGTCAACTTTTGTGTTGGTCCTAGTATGGACTTAAAAACTTCTTTTCACGTAATATGGCAAGTGAATTCAGTAGATGTGAAAAAGTGTGCGGGAATGGAAATCAGACTTTCAAGAAACAAGACCTACAGAATTATCAAGTTTATATCACTTTGAAACAAAATGGTTTACAAGGTGATTGTAACATTATTATCTATTACAAATGAATACTTGAATTCTGAGGGTGAGAGGACAATGAAGTTTTGTAGTATGTATTGAATGGCTTAACTCAACTCATGTTCTCTGCTTGGTGAGCCTTCTATTTATAGAGGGCTGAATATATGAATAAACATTTGTTTATTCATATATACTCCTGCAAAAAGTAGCGCCTTGACATATTCATTGAATCCAACAATCAATTTGCCTTTGTCATCATGAGATCCAATAATGTCAACTTGCTTCGGGTAGTGTGGTAGGATAGAGCTGATTTTTAGACAAGTGGGGTATCTTATCAGAATTTATGATAAACCACTTCATCAGAAATTCTGGTGAACAAATCATCAGAGAATCTGATGATCAGAATCGTCAGAAACTGATGATATTTCTATTTCATCAGAAATATCATCAGATCCATCAGAAATGACCTTCTCTGATAATCTTCTTCAGCTCTTGATCAACTTGTGATTCTTTGAAGTAGATGTTGTTCATTTCAGTTGTCGTATCCGATCTTCTTCTTGTTGTGATCTTCAGGACTGTTGTCTTTATTCATAGATCAAGTTGAATCTGATTTTCTTCAACACTTACAAATAAAGTTTCCTAACAGTTTCCCCCTAAGTAATGTAAGAAAATGAACTATCTCTATATCTAACATAAACAACTTTCAACTAATCCTTGAAAAGAAAGTTCAAACAACTAAGTTCAGAAACATAAAACATAATCAAACCAACCGTTGTTCAAAGCAGACAGAAATAAAATATTGTTCTCAAAAAGAGAAATTTAATCTCATCAATTCATTAATTGATCTTCACTCTACTTCTTTATTTGTCTCCTGGTTTCAGCCTTTTCTTGTGATCAATTGCCTTTTAACTTTCCTTGTAAAGTTCTTTGTACCATCCTCTTGATTCCATCCACTTTTCAATGCAATCTTCAATTGTTTTTCTCAGCTGTTCATTGTTCTTTCCCTTCTTCTTGAGTTGTTCTTGTTTCTCATTCATGCAATTCTTTATATATTTCAGAGTTTGATTTGAATACCTGCATATTTCACTGATTCTAAACAGAGCTTTCTCATCATGAGCATCTTTGAAGACCACACACATTTCTGGTTTGTCAAAGATTGCTCCAGTTCTTACTAGTTTAGAAGGAATTTCAGCTAGAATTGTGTTTTTGGGAGGAGGTATTAGCACCTTGTTGCTATACTCAAAATTGATACATAAATCAAAGTCTGCCAGTGCAGCCCTTTTATATAACTTTGCTCCTGCACTTTTGATGTTGTCAAGGGCTCTTCTGATCACAACTGAACCACTTTTCTCACTATCAATGATATTCTTCATTTTGACTATTTCCAGTGGGTGAATATCATCAGCCAGATTTCCATCAGTAACCTTTTGTTCACTATTATCTTTTCTGATCAAGGTGTATTTGTTCTACCCTTCATTTCCTAAGACACCTCCTCTAGTGGTTAAAGTGTTGATTCTTTCAATAGAGACTATTAGATTGGTCATTGGTTTGTGCAGAATTTCCCAGCTTCCATTATTCCTGACTTGAACAATATTTTTGCTTATTGGAGAGAGTGGCCTTTCTGGGTTGTCTTCTTTACCTTTCCAGTAGTAATGCTTCAAGTGTTCTTCAGGGTACATGATTGTGTGTAAATCACCTTTCAACACTTCTATTTCTTTGAGGTTTCCATCTAAATCTTCTCTAATCACTTTTCTTGGCCTTTTTGAAGAGGTTACTTCATGTTCCATTCTTCTCTTCTCTTTTGTATCTATTTTTATGCTGAATTCTGTTTCTCCTGTGAGAGCTGGTGGAGGACCCATGAGTAACTTTGGCTTACTAGGAGGAGGACCCATGAGCTGCTTCTGTTTTTAAGTTGTTTGTGTTTCTGATTGTTTGGTTTGATCTTGTTGAATGATATCTGGTTGTTTGAGTTTTTGTTGAGAAGTTTTTGGTACTCCTGCTTGTTTTTCTTGTGGAATTGAGGCTTTCAGTTCATGAAAATCAACTTTTGCCAGTCTGGCAACATTGTACTCCAACCTCTTTACCAATAGATGAACATCATCAAGAACTTGAGTATTTGATTCTTCTTGTTTCTTCATTCTCTGAAATTCCAATTTATTCTGATCTTTCTGTCACACCCCCAAAATACCACCTAGGGAATGTCCCTGTTAGGCGTGTGACGTACCAACAACGAGCCACTAATTACATTGAACCCACACAAGTTTCAAAATAAAATCCTCAATGACTAATGAAAATACCATTAACGAGTTTAAATGAAAACCAACATGTTCAGCGGAAGCAAATAGTAAACCAAAGTTAAACCGTTTCAAAACCAATGTATAAATCAATAAGTCAATCACATGAATCCCTCCAGTCGACCCATGACCACGCCAGCTACTCCAGACAGCAAGTTCCAAATCCAAGACATCTAATGACCTGAGAGCATGCAACAAGTGTATCAGACAACGCTATTGAGTTCATAGTTTTACGAAAGCGTTGGTTACCAAGTGTTTAGTTAATCCATTGAATTTAATGTTTATAATACCCCGACTACAAGACGGCTCCTGATTTACATTGCCCTTTCTCCAATGCTCCTATCAAAGCATTGGTCATGACTAGGTCATTAGTTCAACACCCGTCCTCCCAGGTACGGGGTGAGGTTGCCAAACCTAAGTAGCGCTACTAACTAATACCATGTTACCTCTCAGGTAACCAAACAACACGGAGGGACTTTAAAGGTGATAGGATGAGTATATTATCCAACATTACCGATTTACAACAAGACGTATTCCTCTCAATAATACCCAAACAAGTTACCCAAAACCTATCCCTCCCAGGGATACCCAAATACTATCCCAACCACCGGGACGCATGCTCAAGAGAGATGAACTCACCTTTGATGTGCTCGGTAAGATTATCTACTTAATTACCAGTTGATCAATTGCGTCCTATCATGGTTACCAGTAATGATCAGTTTTATGTGCATATAGATTGTATATCACATACATAATCAATTCACGTATTAATCATCCACATAAAACACATTTATCGTACATGTAACGCACACAAATAGTTCATGTCGTGACCGTTAATCCACTCACCTAGTGTCTTCGAATATATGCTTAATTTGTAATAGTTTAACTTTCCTCATACATGCATATACAGTTTATTTACAAACACCCCGAACCCAACCATTTAACACGTTCGGCCCAAAACAGATCCATTATTACTACTATGCGGCCCACTAACGCAGCCTAGAACATCACGCAGCTCAGTTGGGCTTCAAGCCCAGTCTCAAAACATAAATAATAATGCGGCTCTAAGGCTATCCAAAACATGTGTGGCCCAATCAATTTGCTTGAAAGTCCGATTATATATATGCAGCCCAACTATTAACATGAAAGTCCAAATGTTTAACAGCTATTTCTTTAGTTGTTACCTACTGAACAGTTTATTAACAAAAATCATCACATAAAATTCATGAGCATGTCATACTAGATAAGTTATCGTATATAACAATATCATTAATCGACTAACCATACCTCCTAGTTTACATAGACAATGACATCCAGTTAAAGTTTCACATAAAATCACACAAACTAATAGATCTCAACAGTTTGCCTATTATCATGCATATTAGCCCTGCCTCGGTCGCGAACAAAATAGTCGAACAACATCAGGTCTATTATCATTATTATTTACACAATACATGCATATACGATTTAAGGTTTATACGTCCATATACATACATAATTCGTTACATCAGATCGCACATATACAAGATTATCAAATATGGATCAATATAAGCATGGTTCGATTTACGGTTCGCATATATCATGTATAACTTGATCGCTGTTAAACATCAAAGCATAATCATCATATATCTTGTAAAAGAAATCACTAACCCAATAATAAGATTGGCTGGAATAGTGTTTCGTGAGAAGGGAGGGGGTCTCCTATTGCCGCAATTCCAAGGGGGGTAGGGTTTGTATGTGACGATATTGTGAGTTATAAAAAAAACATTACGTAACATTTAATATAATGCCAAACAACCAAAGTGGGCCGGGAACTATAACTGACAATTCAAACAACTTTATCACATTGAGTCGAGAACTGTTGACTGAATGACAATATTCACATGAATATCAACTGAATACGAATTCAATTGGACCGATCTACACTAGCAATTGATGGGTCGACAACTTTATTTAATGAATACTGAGCACTTTCTACTCTAATTGGACCTCAACTAACTGTGCCATGAAAATCCAATTCAAATGAATGTCACATGATGTGTAATGGCTGACACGTATTATGTGCATTCAAATTGTTACAAAAATCTCAACTGCACATGGGTCAAGGTGGCGGTTTGGGCATTTTTAATCCATTTGGTTTTATTGGCCTAAAAGGGTTTGGGATTATATTTCTTTGTGTTTGACATGACATGACCAGGCCGGCCCAGTTGGGCTTGATGATTTGGGCCGAGAGTGCAATGGTCCGAGCAAAAGGAAAAGATGTGCAGTTCAATAAGTGTTGTGCGACTCAAAAGCTTATGCGATTAACTAACATGAAACCAACCAAGATATAATAACACTTCAATTTTATTTGTATAATAAATGCCTAGTTTCAGCGTATAATAAACAAGTAGGAAAACGACGCTCAACGATACTCATGAAAGGACCTTGGAAAACCGAGTTGTCACATCATCCCCAACTTGAAAGAAATTTTGTCCCGAAATTTGATAAGTAACCCAAAAACGGCAAGGCGTTAGATCAGGATGACTGTAGATTTTCCTCGGGTACCACATCATCCCCAACTTGAAAGTGAATTTCATCCCGAAATTCATCAATGACGTCCAAGACTGAAACAACTATTTGAACAATTGAAGATACTTGTCACACCCCCAAATTCCACCTGCGGAGTACCGTCCGCTTGAGGGCGTGACCGACCAGGATCCAGCCACCAATTATACTGAGTATTTGGGTGATAATAAAGATGATCACCAACTTAATAGTTCGTAAGCATCAAAGTTTAAAGTTCGAAAGTTAGGTTCAAATAACAGTTTAAGTAAATAGCGGAAGCATAGGCAAAATAGTTTAAACAAAGTTCATAGTTCAAGTTATTTGGAACCCAACACGCGGGTTTAGACGACCACTACACTTCCCAAGCTGCAAGCTCCTGAGTCACTGGTTACCTGCAAAGCATGCAGTAAGGGGTCAACAATAATGCTGAGTGAGTTCACTAGTTATCCAGTTTTAGTTACCAAAAACTTGTTTCGCCAGTTAATTTATCCGTTTATACATGCCATGGGGAGCTACCCCAAAAGTTAGCGACTAAACTGTTTTTCCAATACCGAACACTAGGTGACCGTTGCGTATCCGCAGAGTGCCCCGATGTCAATGTTCTATCATCATTGACAGATGCCTGAGTACATTAGTTCACGACCGATCCCATACCTTGGCACGGTGTGAGGTTGGTAAGACCTAAATAGCGCTATCAACTAATAACCCGTTCGCCTGGCCCCGGCGACTAATCGGTATTATGTAGTAGGGACTTTAAGTGATAGAGTTTCGTTTAGTGCCGTTTGTTGCAATCCGTATAAACAGTAATTAACTAAAAGGTTCCCAATAACAAGGGAAGAAAAGTAAGTTGTATCCCTCATAAGGGGATAGTGTTGTTTTTAGTTCCGTTTCCCAAACCACCGGGAATACATGCTTTAGGTTGTGAACTCACCTTGGGTTGCTCGGTAGATTAATTACCCGGTCGATCACGTTGGTCACCACGTCCTAGCATGGTTACCGAATATGGGTCAAGTTGGGGTCCAAGTAAATACGTATAGCAAACACGTACAGGAACACATAGCATGCATTCATACAAACACTCGGGTTATTGGGCCTGCCCTAACATTTCACAACAAACAGTACAGATACATATGCAGTCCAGTCAACAGATAGTCCAACAAGCTTTTGGCCCAATAGCACTTAGGCAGCCCAGTCGTGACAAGGGCGGTTTCGACTCGAGAATACACGGTCTCGAGTCGCAACCAAGGGTTCCGACTTGTCACGTTTTGGTTGCGAGTCGCAATCACCTAGTCTCGAGTCGCAACCGGGCGGTCTCGAGTTGTCACGAAGGGTTCCGACTCGCAACCTCGGTTTCGGTTCATCATGCTTTGGTCTCGAGTCGCAACCAGGGGTTCCGACTCGCAACCTCGGTTTCGGTTCATCATGCTTTGGTTTCGAGTGTGCTGCTTTGCGAGTCGCAACCGGGAGATCTCGAAGAATTCACGTTTTGGTCTCGAGTCGCAACCAAGGGTTCCGACTCGCAACCACTGTTACGTGCACCTGAATCCTTCTAGAACCTGTCCTACGTACTAGCCAATAGCATTTTGATTTCATGTAATTTTGTACTAGCCAATAAAAGTGCATAAACATGTTTTATTGTCTAGATTCCCACTAAATCAGATCAAACAAGGCATATTTCAAATATTTTCATGACATTCAAATTATTCTTCATATGTTCATACTATATTTAATACATATTCATGATGTTCTTCATGAGATTATTCAAGCATGAAATAATATGAACACACATTTGCCCAAAATATCTAGCGTAAATCATATACATAAATCGGATAACATAATTTGGATAACATAGCCATTTATCCTACAAAACACCTTAGCAAGATATTATCAAAACAATATTTCCCTTACACTTTCTAGCATGAATCATTTATTCAAACACACTAGCTTATCCATATCATATAGTTATTTCAAGGCATTCATAAGGTTTATGAATAAAACACATTGTTCATCAATTCATCATTCAAACATTGATAACAATCTATTATCTAATAAGCAATATACTCCTTCAAACATCCAACAAATCACATAGTTTCTATATATCATAAATCATCATTTTTAACCTAATAACTAAAGGCACTAACCGGCTAGATGAAGAGGTGTGAAGGATTGATGGACTAAGTTCCGAGTGGTGATGATGAGCTAATCCGAGATGATCCGGGAGCCCCTTTTGTTGTCGCCGGTTAGATCCGAGAGAGGGAGAGGAGAGGAGGTGAGCTTGATTGTTAGGGTTTTAGTGGTTTGGAGGAATGTAGGAGGGTGTGTGAATGGTGGGAGTGTCAAATGAGAGAAGGAGGGCTTGGGCATGGGTTTTATACTCGGTTTGGGTGGTGCACCCTACAATGGTTCCGAGTGGGCTCGAAGGGGGGTATATGGCCCAATCCGGCCCAACCGTTTTTTTGTTTACTCGAGACCGAGTGGTCTCGAGTCGGGTTCGGTTCACACATATATATCTATATACATACCACACATTATATATATACATACCACATATAGCACATTAAGGTAAAACGCAACTTTTCATTTAATAACACATATATACGCCTAACGAAATTACAAGGTGTTCACTCGGAAAAACCTAGAGTGTCACATTATCCCCAAGTTTTAAGAACTTTCGTCCCGAAAGTTAAGGCAGCCACTGACAAGCTAGTAAAAGTGAGGGCGTTTCAACAGGGTGTCACATCATCCCCCCGTTAGTTTGGAATTTCGTCCCGAAATTCAGTTGTAGCTTCAGTGCTGGGGGTTTCGTTTGGGAACAGCTGGGGATACTTGCGCTTCATCTGGTCTTCCCGCTCCCAGGTAAACTCTGGGCCACGGCGTGAGTTCCAACGAACTCGCACGAGGGGTATCTGGCTACGTTTGAGGGTTTTGATCTCACGATCCGTGATCTCAACCGGTTCCTCAGTAAAGTGTAGCTGTTCGTCAATAGTAAGTTCCTTGTAAGGAATGACGAGTGTTTCATCTGACAGGCACTTCTTTAGATTAGACACGTGGAAGACGTTGTGCACAGCACTCAGTTCTTCAGGCAGATTCAATCTGTAAGCGGCCGTACCGATCTTTTCGGTAACTTCAAAGGGTCCGACATATCTTGGATTAAGCTTGCCCCGTTTTCCAAAACGAACCACACCCTTCCAGGGTGAGACCTTAAGTAGAGCCCGTTCACCAACCTGGAACTCTTGCGGTTTCCTATCTTTATCGGCGTAGTACTTTTGACGGTCACGAGCTGCCGCCATGCGTTGCCTTATCTGGGCAATCTTTTCTGTGGTGTCGACTACATGTTCCGGGCCTGTGATCTGGCTGTCACCAACCTCAGCCCAGCAGAGAGGCGATCGACATTTACGGCCGTACAATGCCTCAAAGGGTGCTGCCTGAATGCTGGTGTGGTAGCTGTTGTTGTAGGAGAATTCCTCCAACGGTAGGTGCTTCTCCCAATTCTTGCCAAAATCGATCACACATGCCCTAAGCATGTCTTCGAGGGTTTGGATGGTGCGTTCAGACTGCCCATCCGTTTGCGGGTGATAAGCGGTGCTCATGTCTAAACGTGAGCCAAAAGATTTGTGCATGGCTTGCCACAATTCAGAAGTAAAACGCGCATCTCGATCAGAAATAATAGAGGTGGGCACTCCGTGCTTCGAGACCACTTCTTTTAAGTATACCTCTGCTAGGGTAGAGAACTTGTCTGTTTCTTTAATAGCCAAGAAGTGTGCAGACTTAGTTAAGCGATCCACTATTACCCAAATGGTGTCATTTCCGCGCTGAGACCTAGGCAGGCCAGTAACAAAATCCATGGAAATCTGCTCCCATTTCCATTGCGGAATCTCTGGCTGTTGGAGTAGGCCTGATGGTTTCTGATACTCAGCCTTGACCCTTGCACAAGTCAAACATTTCCTGACATAGGTTGCTATGTGGGCTTTCATGCCAGGCCACCAATAGGTAGCCCTCAAGTCGTGGTACATCTTATCTGAACCCGGATGTACTGAGTAACGGGACTTGTGAGCTTCATCCATCACAAGGTCACGTAAATTTCCATAAAGCGGAACCCATATGCGTCCGGCTACGTAGTAAGCACCGTCTTCTTTTTGTTCCAATCGTTGTCTCGATCCTCGTAGGGACTCAGCCCTGATGTTCTCGGCTTTCAATGCTTCAACCTGAGCATTCCGAATTTGATTAGGGAGGTTCGAGTGGATAGTGAGCTGTAAGGCACGAACACGCTTGGGTTTGGTCTCCTTTCTGCTGAGGGCATCGGCTACCACATTAGCCTTGCCTGGGTGATATTTGATTGCACACTCGTAGTCATTTAGGAGTTCGACCCATCGGCGTTGCCGCATATTCAACTCTTTTTGTCCCATTATGTGCTGGAGACTCTTGTGATCAGTGTAACTCGTGCACTTGGTGCCGTACAAGTAGTGTCTCCAAAGCTTGAGCGCGAAGACCACAGCTCCAAATTCTAAGTCATGCGTCGTATAGTTCCGTTCGTGGACCTTGAGTTGTCGCGAGGCGTAAGCAATAACTTTCTCGCGTTGCATCAATACGCAGCCAAGTCCTTGAATAGAAGCGTCGCAGTAAACGACGAAGTCGTCGGTACCTTCGGGTAAGGAGAGGATAGGGGCACTACAAAGGTTCTTCTTTAGTTCCTGGAAGGCAGATTCCTGAACATTACTCCATTTGTAAGCAACACCCTTCTGAGTGAGTGTCGTAAGTGGTTGAGCGATCTTAGAGAATCCCTTGATAAATCTTCGATAGTATCCCGCCAATCCCAAGAATTGGCGAACTTCGGTCGGAGTCTTAGGCACAGGCCAATTCTTAATGGACTCAATCTTAGCGGGGTCAACATGAATCCCTTCCTGATTGACGATGTGTCCAAGGAAATGGACCTCTCTAAGCCAGAAATCACATTTCGAAAATTTGGCGTACAGTTGCTCATTGCGAAGAAGTTCAAGAATAAGACGTAGGTGTTGTTCATGCTCCTCTTGGCTCTTCGAGTAGATTAGGATGTCGTCGATGAATACGATCACGAACTTGTCGAGGTAGGGTTTGCATACTCGGTTCATGAGATCCATGAAGATTGCAGGTGCGTTGGTCATTCCGAAAGGCATAACAAGGAATTCGTAGTGACCATAGCGGGTTCTGAAAGCAGTCTTAGAGATGTCCTCATCGCGAACTCTCAGCTGGTGATAACCCGATCGCAGATCAATCTTGGAATAATAGCTCGACCCTTGCAGCTGGTCGAACAGGTCGTCGATACGGGGAAGTGGATAACGATTTTTGATGGTAACCTTGTTAAGTTCGCGGTAGTCAATGCACATTCGGTATGAGCCATCTTTCTTTTTGACGAAGAGCACTGGGGCTCCCCAGGGTGATGAACTAGGACGGATAAAACCTTTGTCCAAAAGTTCTTGTAGCTGAGTAGAGAGTTCCTTGAGTTCTGCAGGAGCTAGGCGATAAGGTGCACGAGCTATAGGTGCTGCTCCGGGAGCTAGCTCGATTTGGAATTCGACCTGACGGTGAGGAGGGAGTCCAGGTAGTTCCTCCGGGAATACCTCAGGATAGTCGCGTACAACTGGAAAATCTTCAATCCTGTTTTCCCTTTTCTGTGTGTCGGTAATGAGTGCTAAGATAGCAGTGTGCCCTTTTCGTAGACACTTCTGGGCCTTTAAGAATGAAATGATGCCTGTGACTTCTCCGCTCTTGTCGCCTTGAACTATAAGGGGTTTGCCAGGGGGACGGGGAATACGAATAGCTTTCTCCTGGCAGAGGATTTCAGCTCGATGTTTGGATAACCAATCCATACCAATAATGACGTCGAAGCTCCCAAGAATGATGGGGAAAAGATCGATACGGAAGGTCTGACCAGACAACTCTAATTTGCAGTTACGAATTATGTGTGAGGCCTCGAGGTTTCTACCATTAGCTATTTCAACGGTGTGCTTAGAGCTTAGCGGCGTAAGAGTGAGCTTAAGTTTCTTACTAATACGTAGGGATACATAACTAGCATTTGCTCCGGAATCAAATAGCATGGAAACATAACGATCATTAAGTAGGAACTTACCCGCCACAACGTTGGGGTCATTCCTCGCTTCCCCAGCTCCAATCACAAAAGCTTTTCCTCTAGCACCATTTCCAGCATTGTTGTTATTGTTCCCAGCACCTTGATTGTTGTTGTTTTGATTCAGTTCAGGGCAATCCTTTCGCATGTGCCCCGTTGCTCCACACTTGAAGCATCCACGGTTGTTTCCTTGTTGCTGCTGTTGCTGTGGTTGTTGCTGATTCTGCCTAGCTGGGAACTGGCTTCGGCAGTCTTTGGCTTCATGCCCCATCTTGTTGCATCACTGACACTGACCTTTTCCACATGGCCCACTGTGATGTCGGTTACATTTGTTACACTTAGGGTGGTTTCCTCGATAGCCACCCTGTTGCTGAGGGCCCTTGTTGCTTTCAGTCTTCCTTTGTTGAACTGAGGCCTGAGTGGGGTTAGCATCCTTTCCCTGACTTCCATCCCACTTTCGCTTGTTATCGCCAGAAGTTCCAGCAGTAGCACCGATCCTCTTGGGCAGCTTGCCCTCTTCCACAGCCTGATTGGTGAGTTTGTGAGCAAGACGAACCACAGGCTGTATGGTATTGAGGTTGGCCGAGGTCACATGACTTCTGATTTCTGGGACCAAGCCTTTGATGTACAATTCGATCCTTCGATACATAGGTTGGGACATGTTTGGGCAAAGTGCAGCATAGTCGTTGGACTGCTTGGTGTAGGTCTCAATCTCTGATCCAACCATCTTGAGCGCATAGTACTCGTTCTCGAGCTTGTGGATGTCATCCTTGTGACAGTACTCCTCTTTGATCATGTCCTTGAAATCTTCCCATGCCGTAGCATTAGCAGTTTCCAGACCAAGCATCTGAATCTGTGCTTTCCACCATGAAAGCGCGTTTCCTTCAAGCATACCAGTTGCGTACTTAACCCAGTTAGCAGGGGGACACTCGCAGACGGCAAAGACAGCTTCGGCCTTTTCAATCCAATGCAGAAGGCCTATGGCACCCTCAGTGCCGTTGAAAGGGAGAGGCTTGCCATCCATGAAGGTTTTGAAAGTACAAACACGTGGTTGCGCAGGCTGACCTGTTGTGAGAAATGGAGCGAATAGGTTTAGAGGTGAAAAGACGATGTGGGGGTAGGATCTAAACATCCTATAGCAACGAGTTTACCTCCAGGGTGAGCTGCGAAAGCTGCAGCCACCGTGTTGAGCAAGTTAGCGAATTGAGCCTGAGTCATGTTAACGCTTCCTCTTCCGCGTCCACTCATTGTCTTCATAACCAGAAAACACAGTATGAGTGTGATGTTGTAACGTAGCGAGAATGAGGTAGAAGAGAAATGTGTATCTATCTAATCAGGTACACTAGTATGTATAGTAGAGCAGTCAATATAAGATAAATCAAGCAAGTAAACATGGGTCCGAGCTATGAGGTCAGATAAGTCGAGCCTTGCACTTAGAGTGTAGTGTCGTCACGAGTCACGGGTTATAGTCTGGTTTTTCTCAAAACACTCTTCTTTTTAAAACCAAGTTCACTATAACCAATGGCTCTGATACCAATCTGTCACACCCCCAAATTCCACCTGCGGAGTACCGTCCGCTTGAGGGCGTGACCGACCAGGATCCAGCCACCAATTATACTGAGTATTTGGGTGATAATAAAGATGATCACCAACTTAATAGTTCGTAAGCATCAAAGTTTAAAGTTCGAAAGTTAGGTTCAAATAACAGTTTAAGTAAATAGCGGAAGCATAGGCAAAATAGTTTAAACAAAGTTCATAGTTCAAGTTATTTGGAACCCAACACGCGGGTTTAGACGACCACTACACTTCCCAAGCTGCAAGCTCCTGAGTCACTGGTTACCTGCAAAGCATGCAGTAAGGGGTCAACAATAATGCTGAGTGAGTTCACTAGTTATCCAGTTTTAGTTACCAAAAACTTGTTTCGCCAGTTAATTTATCCGTTTATACATGCCATGGGGAGCTACCCCAAAAGTTAGCGACTAAACTGTTTTTCCAATACCGAACACTAGGTGACCGTTGCGTATCCGCAGAGTGCCCCGATGTCAATGTTCTATCATCATTGACAGATGCCTGAGTACATTAGTTCACGACCGATCCCATACCTTGGCACGGTGTGAGGTTGGTAAGACCTAAATAGCGCTATCAACTAATAACCCGTTCGCCTGGCCCCGGCGACTAATCGGTATTATGTAGTAGGGACTTTAAGTGATAGAGTTTCGTTTAGTGCCGTTTGTTGCAATCCGTATAAACAGTAATTAACTAAAAGGTTCCCAATAACAAGGGAAGAAAAGTAAGTTGTATCCCTCATAAGGGGATAGTGTTGTTTTTAGTTCCGTTTCCCAAACCACCGGGAATACGTGCTTTAGGTTGTGAACTCACCTTGGGTTGCTCGGTAGATTAATTACCCGGTCGATCACGTTGGTCACCACGTCCTAGCATGGTTACCGAATATGGGTCAAGTTGGGGTCCAAGTAAATACGTATAGCAAACACGTACAGGCACACATAGCATGCATTCATACAAACACTCGGGTTATTGGGCCTGCCCTAACATTTCACAACAAACAGTACAGATACATATGCAGTCCAGTCAACAGATAGTCCAACAAGCTTTTGGCCCAATAGCACTTAGGCAGCCCAGTCGTGACAAGGGCGGTTTCGACTCGAGAATACACGGTCTCGAGTCGCAACCAAGGGTTCCGACTTGTCACGTTTTGGTTGCGAGTCGCAATCACCTAGTCTCGAGTCGCAACCGGGCGGTCTCGAGTTGTCACGAAGGGTTCCGACTCGCAACCTCGGTTTCGGTTCATCATGCTTTGGTCTCGAGTCGCAACCAGGGGTTCCGACTCGCAACCTCGGTTTCGGTTCATCATGCTTTGGTTTCGAGTGTGCTGCTTTGCGAGTCGCAACCGGGAGATCTCGAAGAATTCACGTTTTGGTCTCGAGTCGCAACCAAGGGTTCCGACTCGCAACCACTGTTACGTGCACCTGAATCCTTCTAGAACCTGTCCTACGTACTAGCCAATAGCATTTTGATTTCATGTAATTTTGTACTAGCCAATAAAAGTGCATAAACATGTTTTATTGTCTAGATTCCCACTAAATCAGATCAAACAAGGCATATTTCAAATATTTTCATGACATTCAAATTGTTCTTCATATGTTCATACTATATTTAATACATATTCATGATGTTCTTCATGAGATTATTCAAGCATGAAATAATATGAACACACATTTGCCCAAAATATCTAGCGTAAATCATATACATAAATCGGATAACATAATTTGGATAACATAGCCATTTATCCTACAAAACACCTTAGCAAGATATTATCAAAACAATATTTCCCTTACACTTTCTAGCATGAATCATTTATTCAAACACACTAGCTTATCCATATCATATAGTTATTTCAAGGCATTCATAAGGTTTATGAATAAAACACATTGTTCATCAATTCATCATTCAAACATTGATAACAATCTATTATCTAATAAGCAATATACTCCTTCAAACATCCAACAAATCACATAGTTTCTATATATCATAAATCATCATTTTTAACCTAATAACTAAAGGCACTAACCGGCTAGATGAAGAGGTGTGAAGGATTGATGGACTAAGTTCCGAGTGGTGATGATGAGCTAATCCGAGATGATCCGGGAGCCCCTTTTGTTGTCGCCGGTTAGATCCGAGAGAGGGAGAGGAGAGGAGGTGAGCTTGATTGTTAGGGTTTTAGTGGTTTGGAGGAATGTAGGAGGGTGTGTGAATGGTGGGAGTGTCAAATGAGAGAAGGAGGGCTTGGGCATGGGTTTTATACTCGGTTTGGGTGGTGCACCCTACAATGGTTCCGAGTGGGCTCGAAGGGGGGTATATGGCCCAATCCGGCCCAACCGTTTTTTTGTTTACTCGAGACCGAGTGGTCTCGAGTCGGGTTCGGTTCACACATATATATCTATATACATACCACACATTATATATATACATACCACACATAGCACATTAAGGTAAAACGCAACTTTTCATTTAATAACACATATATACGCCTAACGAAATTACAAGGTGTTCACTCGGAAAAACCTAGAGTGTCACAATACTAGAGCTTCATCCGATCATGGCGTTTCCATGTGAACTCCGGTCCACGTCTCGGGTTCCAATGAACACTCACGATTGGAATTCGACTAGGTTAACGAACCTTGACTTCCTGGTCCATGTGTTCGATAAATTCCTCCAGTAAAGGTATCGCATGTGTTCATCGGACAACCACTACCTTAGATCCGAAACATAAATGACATCGCATACGTTACCCAATTCGTTGGGTAACTCGAGCTTGTAAGCCATTTTACTGATCCGCTCCAGGATTTTAAATGGCCCAACGTAATGCGGGTTAAGCTTGTCACGCTTTCCAAAGCGCACCACACCCTCCCAGGGTGAAAACTTCAGCAAGACTCGTTCGCCTGCAGCGAATTCCCAGTGTTTCCTAACCTATCAGCTTTCCTGACGGTCGCGCATTGCCACCAAACAATTTCCGATCTAAGCAGTCTTCCCAAGAGTTTCGAGTACAAGTCCTGGACTTGTGATTAGGTTGTCACCCACCTTAGTCAAACAAGTAGATCGGTATCATCGTCCATGCATTGCCCCCAAACAGAGCTATCTCAATACTTAGAGTGGTAACTGTTGCAGTAGAGCTCCACCAAAGGTAGATATCCCTCCAAATTTTACTAAAGTCAGCCACACACATGCTCGCAGCATGTCTTTGAGTGTCAGGATGGCTCGTTTATTCCGACCGTTTATCTTATGGTGATAAGAAATACTCATTTCTAGATGTGAGCCAAGGGTGTTGTGTATCGCTAGACATAAATCAAGTATAGGTCAAAATCAGAGGTATCAGGAGTTTCCACCCCATGCCTAAAAGCCGCCTCTCCCAGAGGAACATCCACAGCTGTAAGAAGGTGTGCTGGTGACGTGAGTCCATCAACGATCACCCAGGTGATAGTGTTTCCGTTTCGAGTTGTAAGTAGACTCGTGATAGAATCCATGGCAGTCTGTCCTCATTTCCAAATGGGTGTTTCTGGTTGCTAATACTTCACCTTGACTTTCCCACAAGTCAAACATCATTCCCATACCTAGCTAGGTGGGCCTTCATGCCTGATCACCAGTACAAGGTTTATAAATCCTAATGTCTCTCATCAAAACCCAGGCGACTAGAACATCGAGGCCAGTGTGCTTTGCTCAACATAAATGTCCTACAGTTACTGTATAATGAGATCCACACTCGTTCCATGAGGTGGCGAATATCATCTGACCTGCCAAGGTTGTGATGCGTGTGTGATGTGTATATAATTTTAAGTATATTTTAAGCCCTTTTTACACGTTAGTCAAGTTTTAAATTTATAGAACATGATATTTACTAACACTGTGACAACCCTCAAATTCCATGTATTCCGTACAATTTATTTTTGATAATTAAAGTGTTTGACGACTGTGTGGAATTACTTAACTGCTTTCTGATATCTGTGTTATACTTACATGTATTTATTAACATACTAATAGGATACAGAAAAGTTACTAAATAGTCCGGTATGCCTTCCTAAGTGTTAGAAAGTAAAAACGTTACAAAATATATAAGTAGGACACGTTACGAATTAATTTAGCACTTTAACGGAGTAATACCCAACCGAACAACCGGACTCTACACGAAACCTAAAAATATTGACAATGACATCGTGTTTCTTTTCCTGAGCCAGTTAGGGTCCCCCAATACCCTAACACCCGTTACAATTTACAACACACTAGTAAATAATTTCAAATCTCTAACTAACCAATATTTAACTTACTAGTTAGAATTGAACCAACCCACCCCCCATGTAACCGATCGGTCACCCTATAGGTGACACAAGATGTCCTTGCTTAATTATTTTAATTCCATTGCTCAATATCTAGTAAGCACAATATCCATGGGACAATTAAGATAAAATGGTTTATATAAGAAACTAATAGACCTTCACATTCATTCACCACACTTGAACAAAAGAAATCAACTCTCATCCCTCTCTCTAGATATCTCGGCCGAACACCAAGCCCCACTCACCACCATTTTTCAATTTCAACCTTACCATTCCAAGTGCACTCAAGTGTGAAGGATCGCATACGAGGGAGCCCGGTGCTTGCGGATTGCCAAGGACCTCACTACGTTGCTATTAACCACTCGTTTTTCGTCTATTTTCTTCCCTAGCCTCGAGCTAGTAGTAAGTGTCTCTAAACATCTTCTTGATCTATTCTAAAGTGGTTAATAAGAGTTTCGACGGTTAAAAATCACTAAAATATAAGATCACCAACTAAAAGTCTACTAAAGTGATGAACAAGGTGGTTAATGGATGAATGTTAGTGTAAATCATGTAGATCTTGTGTGATTATGATTATTGGTTAATTATCTGATGTTTTGCTGAATAATATTAATATGTGAAGTTGTTGTGGTCACTAAACATGATTAACGGAATCAATCGAACACAAGTTAGTAAGTTAGATAGTGAAAACCGAATCTGTCCCGGTTTTACAACCAACTTCAGTTGGCTATAAACAGGTCATAAACTCAATGAAAAACCGATATTTTGAATCTAAAATATGTTATTATGAAATACCGTTCTAATGGCACCATAATCGTAATTTTTGGACTTCGTTTACTATTTTTAAAGTGTCAATTTGTAACAACTTAAGTTGAATTTTGACAGCAATAAATGGGTGTTATACTTTCAGTCATAACCTGAGTTTTGTGATGAATCGGACCATGAAATTTGTACAGCAAATGAAAACCGACACATTTGTAATTACCCCACTGGAATTTAGTAAATCGGACACTCGAGGAATTTTAAAAAATTATCCCGTGGACTGTGGTCAGAAAAATATAAATCTGAGTTCAGCCCGGAAAATGAATTTTTATAAAATATTGGTAAGGAACCGGACCCCGATATTTTTACACAATAAAATTTCGAATGTTTAAGACATTCTGAAAATTTTGGGAATTTTTGGGATAATTTAACTATTTTATTAAAATGTTCGAAAACAGCCCGGTTTTGAATATTAATGCGGAAATGACATGAGTTGTGATTTGCGCGTCTAAATGTCGAGTATGCTATCTGTGAATGATCTAACAAGTTATATGTGTTACGTGGATTATCATATGTTTCCCTATGAGTGGGGGAATGGATGGGAAACTTGGATGGGCATAAACCGTTACAATGATGCATGTTATGTGATAGATACGTGTAGGAACTTTGTGCTCTATTTGAAAGTCACTAAATGACTAACTGGTAATTATATTAGGACGTGATTGACCGACCTTGACCGTTAGCTATAATTGAGAATCTAACCGAGCAAACCGAGGTGAGTTCACACACTTTCTAAGGCATGGGATTCCCGGTGGTTTGGTAATGGGTTAAAGAATTTAAAACTAAATCTACATATCCTCCTTGGGTAGGATATGTACGGCCATCCTCCATAGATTGGATGCCATTATTAATCCTACGAATTCTCCTAGTGCAGAATACGTACGTTTGATCTCCTTGGGTAGGACAACAACCTTAAAACTAGCTAGACAAAACTCTATCATGAAGTCCCTCAATTTATATCGACTTAATCGTCGAGGCCAATGGCGAGCAGGTCATTAGTTAATAGCGCTATTAGGTTTAACAAACCTCACACCGTGTCGTTCAGACGGGCGTGTACTAATGGACTATGGCAAACTGTCAGTGATGATAGACACTGATGTAGGGCACAACTATTGTTCGTCAGTTGTCGATATGTATGGTCTAGTAGTTCACACGGGGAAAGCCCCCCACTAATTATGGATACGGTTTGGGTAAAGATAAAGGAAATGGTTAAACATACTTTCAACTTCGGGGTAACCCCCACGGCAAATAAGCCAACGAAAGTCAAACCACGTTTTTTCAGAAACAACTTAAAACCAAACAACTAAACGTGAACTCACTCAACTTTGTTGTTGACTAGTTGTTACATGCCTTACAGGTCGCTAAACGCTTGGAACTTGCACGAGGAAGATGTCGTTGTGGTGTACGGACTGTTATGTTCCGTGCTCATTGTTTAAATCCTTATGAACATATTAAACTCGTGTTTTGAACCTTAACTTATAAACTATGGACTTATGCTTTTGGATTTACTTTTATGCTTCCGCTGATTAAACTAAACATGGTTAACTAGCTTTGGTCACCAATTGTATTGAGGTTGGTCTTATTTACTTAATTACGATGTTCAATATGATTGGTGGCTCGATCCTGGTCACGTCAGGCCTCCAAGCGGTGGTACTCCGCATGGTGAATTTTGGGGGTGTGACAGATTGGTATCAGAGCCATTGGTTATGTGAACTTGGTTTTTAAAAAGGGAAAAGTTTTTGATAAAACCAGACTATAACCAGTACAGTGCTCAACGATCCACAACGACGCTTCGCTCCACGTGCAAGACTCGACACCATAAGTGGTATGATTTATGTTATATTGTCGGTTAGATAGTTCTCACTGTGCATTAGATAATGTGATAATTTCTATTTGAACCTTGTGTGCTTACTCTCTAATATCATCCCACACTCACGCACTTTCGCAACACTTTCCTCACTTACGTTGCTTCATTATGAAGATCATGAGCAGACGTGGAGGACGTATCAACCTCACTTAAGCCCAGTTGACGGGTTTGATCAATGAACGAGTCGCTGAGGCACTAGCAGCTAATCCTGCAGGAGGTCAACATGCTCAACCCCCTGTGTGCACGTTCAAGACGTTCATGGACTGCCGACCTACCACTTTAAGTGGCACCGAAGGAGCAGTGGACCTTCTTCACTGGTTTGAAAAGCTTGAGTCTGTTTTCGAGATGTGCGAATGCCCCGAAGACCGTAGGGTGAAATATGCTACCGGAACACTTGAAGGAGCTGCGTTAACCTGGTGGAAGGCACAGGTTCAACTATTAGGACTGGCAGTTGCTAATGCCACACCCTAGAATGGTTTCAAAGAGCTGATCAAGGAGGAGTACTGTAGTCGGGATGACATCCACAAGCTAGAAGTGGAATTTTACAATCTGAAGATGACGGGGTCTGAGATTGAGGCGTATACTAAAAGGTCAAATGAGCTGGCCATCCTGTCTCCAACTATGGTGGACCCTCCCATCAAACGTATTGAGCTGTATCTCAAGGGCCTTGTACCAGAGATTCAAAGTTACGTAACTTCAGCCAACCTGGGTACCATTCAGCAAATTATCAAGTTGGCTCATCGTCTCACCGACCAGGCGGTGGAGCAAAACAGGCTACCCAAACGTATCAGTGCCACAACTACTTCTGATGCACCTACTGACAACAAGCGAAAATGGGATGGGAACTCCGAAAAGGGTTCTACTTCAGTTCAGTCTCAGCAGCGAAAGACTGATGACTACCAGAGTCCTGGTCAGCAATCTTCTGGTAACCAAGGACAGGGTGGATACCGATGGAACCACCCCAAGTGCAACCGGTGCAACAAACATCACAGCGGGCAGTGCAACAAAGGTCGTTGTCTGAGGTGTAACAAGTTTGGTCATGAAGCAAAGGATTGCAGGAGCGCCCGACCAGCAAATCAGAATCGCCAACAACAACAACAAGCCCCACAGAACCACCAGCAGCAGCATCAGCAGGGAAATAAAGGATGCTTTCAGTGTGGTGCTGAAGGCCACTTTAAGAGGAACTACCCCCAGCTGAACCAAAACCAGAACAACAACCAAGGAAATGGGAACAACAATGGGAATAACAATGGAGGCAACAATGGAGGCGGCAATGGGGGAAACAACAATGGCAATGGGGCAAGGGGTCGTGTGTTCGTGATTGGTCAAGGAGAAGCAAGGAACGATCCCAACGTTGTGATGGGTAAGTTTCTTCTGGATGACTTCTTTGTTACTGTTTTATTCGATTCGGGTGCCAATACTAGTTATGTGTCCTTAAAAGTTAGCCAAATGCTTAAGTGCACCCCAAAACTTTTGAACACCAAACACGCGGCAGAGATAGCAAATGGTAAAAGTCTTGAAGCCACACACGTAGTTAAAGGTTGTAACCTCGTCTTAGCTGGTCAGACTTTCTCTATCGATCTTATTCCTATCACACTTGGTAGTTTCGACGTCGTTATTGGGATGGATTGGCTATCTCATCATCAAGCGGAGATTGTTTGCAAGGAGAAAATCGTCCGCATTCCTCGTTCTGGTGAAGAACCTCTCATGATTCGTGGCGACAAGAGTGGTGTTGTCGAAGGCATCATCTCTTTCCTTAAGGCCCAGAAGTGTTTGCGAAAGGGCCACACTGCCATTCTAGCACTCGTTACTGACACATCAACGGAAGAGAAGAGAATTGAAGACATCCCTATTGTGCGTGATTTTCCCGAGGTATTTCCTGAGGAATTACCTGGTCTTCCGCCTCATCGCCAAGTTGAGTTTCAAATCGAGCTAGCTCCTGGAGCAGCACCAGTGGCTCGAGCACCATATCGTCTAGCTCCATCAGAACTTGAAGAACTGTCCACACAACTACAAGATCTCTTGGAAAATGGTTTTATACGTCCTAGCTCTTCGCCCTGGGGAGCTCCAGTCTTGTTCGTGAAGAAGAAAGACGGTACCTTCAGGATGTGTATTGACTATCGCGAACTTAACAAGGTGACTGTGAAGAATCGTTATCCTCTTCCACGTATTGACGACTTGTTCGACCAGTTGCAAGGGTCGAGCTATTACTCCAAGATTGATTTGAGATCGGGATACCATCAGCTGAGGGTCCGAGATGAGGACGTCTCCAAAACAGCATTCAGAACTCGTTACGGCCATTACGAGTTTCTGGTTATGCCATTCGGGCTGACAAATGCACCAGCGCTCTTCATGGATCTCATGAACCGAGTGTGCAAGCCTTACCTGGATAAGTTAGTTATTGTGTTCATTGACGATATCCTGATCTATTCTAAGAGTCAGGAGGAACACGAGCAGCATCTACGACTTATGTTGGAACTTCTTCGAAAAGAACAGTTGTATGCCAAGTTTTCGAAATGTGATTTCTGGCTTCGCGAAGTCCACTTTTTAGGCCATGTGGTAAACAAGGATGGAATTCATGTGGATCCATCTAAGGTTGAATCGATCAAGAATTGGCCTGCACCTCGAACACCAACAGAGATCCGCCAATTCTTGGGTTTGGCAGGATACTACAGAAGGTTTATCAAAGATTTCTCCAAGATTGCGCAACCTCTCACTTCACTGACTCAGAAGGGTGTCATCTATCGTTGGGGCGATGCACAGGAGTCCGCATTTCAAAACCTAAAGGATAGACTTTGTAGCGCGCCTATCCTCTCATTGCCCGAAGGCACTGATGATTTTGTGGTGTATTGCGACGCTTCCATCCAAGGACTTGGTTGTGTATTGATGCAACGTGACAAGGTCATTGCCTACGCATCACGCCAACTTAAAGTTCACGAAAGGAACTACACTACACACGACTTGGAACTGGGAGCAGTTGTTTTCGCACTTAAGATATGGAGACATTACCTGTACGGTACCAATTGCACCATTTACACCGATCACAGGAGTCTCGAGCATATCTTCAAGCAAAAGGAGTTAAACATGCGACAACGCCGAAGGGTCGAACTCTTGAATGATTACGAATGCGCTATCAAGTATCATCCGGGCAAAGCCAATGTTGTGGCTGACGCCCTCAGTCAAAAGGATACTTTACCTAAGCGTGTACGTGCATTACAGCTTACCATTCACTCTAGCCTTCCCGCTCAAATTCGTGATGCTCAAGTTGAAGCATTGAAGGCAGAGAACATCAGGGCTGAGTCCTTACGAGGATCGAGGCAGCGGCTAGAACAAAAGGAAGACGGTGCCTACTATGTTAATAGACGCATCTGGGTTCCACTTTATGGGGGATTACGCGAGCTTGTGATGGATGAAGCACACAAGTCTCGTTATTCAGTACATCCTGGTTCGGATAAGATGTACCACGACCTAAAGGCTACATACTGGTGGCCTGGCATGCAAGCCCACATAGCAACCTACGTCAGTAAGTGCTTGACTTGTGCGAGAGTCAAGACTGAATATCAGAAACCATCAGGCCTGCTTCAACAACCGGAGATCCCGAAATGGAAATGGGAGCAAATTTCCATGGATTTCGTTACCGGCCTACCTAGATCTCAACGCGGAAACGATACCATTTGGGTGATCGTAGATCGACTGACCAAGTCTGCACATTTTCTGGCTATCAAGGAAACGGATAAGTTTTCTACTCTTGCAGACATTTATCTAAAGGAAGTAGTGTCAAGGCACGGAGTGCCAACCTCTATTATATCTGATCGTGATACGCATTTTACTTCTAAACTGTGGCAAGCAATGGACAAGTCTTTTAGCTCACGTTTAGATATGAGCACCGCTTATCACCCACAGACGGATGGGCAATCTGAACGCACCATCCAAACCCTTGAAGACATGCTTAGGGCATGTGTAATCGATTTTGGTAATGGCTGGGAAAAGCAACTCCCACTGGTGGAGTTCTCATATAACAACAGCTACCACACCAGCATTCAGGCCGCTCCGTTCGAGGAATTGTATGGACGCAAATGCCGATCACCTCTCTGTTGGGCAGAAGTTGGTGACATCCAAATCACTGGCCCAGAACTTGTGATGGATACCACCGAAAGAATTGCTCAGCTACGACAGCGAATGGCGGCAGCTCGTGACCGTCAGAAAAGCCATGCTGATAAGGGAAGAAAACCACTCGAGCTCCAGGTTGGGGATCGAGTGCTACTCAAAGTCTCACCTTGGAAAGGTGTAGTCCGCTTTGGCAAACGAGGTAAACTCAATCTGCGTTATGTCGGACCATTCGAAGTCACCGAGAAAATTGGCAAAGTCGCCTACAGGTTGAATCTACCTGAAGAACTCAGCGGAGTTCACAACGTATTCCATGTGTCGAATCTTAAGAAGTGTCTGTCAGATGAGACCCTCATAGTTCCTCTCAAGGAACTCACAATCGACGACCAGCTGCGATTCGTCGAGGAACCAGTAGAGATTACGGATCAAGATGTTAAGATCCTCAAGCATACCAGGATACCTCTGGTCCGAGTTCGTTGGAATGCTCGTCGTGGCCCAGAGTATACCTGGGAACGCGAAGACCAAATGAAACTCAAGTACCCCCAGCTGTTTAAGAAATAAGCAACCACTACTGAGGCTGAAGCTACTGCAGAATTTCGGGATGAAATTCCAAATCAACGGGGGGATGATGTGACACCCCAGGAAAAACAACGCAACTTAACTAGCTTCCTCAGTAACCACGCGCTAAATTTCGGGACGAAATTCTCTTAACAGGGGGAGAATGTGACAACCCTCAAATTCCATGTATTCCGTACAATTTATTTTGATAATTAAAGTGTTTGACGACTGTGTGGAATTACTTAACTGCTTTCTGATATCTGTGTTATACTTACATGTATTTATTAACATACTAATAGGATACAGAAAAGTTACTAAATAGTCCGGTATGCCTTCCTAAGTGTTAGAAAGTAAAAACGTTACAAAATATATAAATAGGACACATTACGAATTAATTTAGCACTTTAACGGAGTAATACCCAACCGAACAACCGGACTCTACACGAAACCTAAAAATATTGACAATGACATCGTGTTTCTTTTCCTGAGCCAGTTAGGGTCCCCGAATACCCTAACACCCGTTACAATTTACAACACACTAGTAAATAATTTCAAATCTCTAACTAACCAATATTTAACTTACTAGTTAAAATTGAACCAACCCACCCCCCCCCCCCTGTAACCGATCGGTCACCCTATAGGTGACACAAGATGTCCTTGCTTGATTATTTTAATTCCATTGCTCAATATTTAGTAAGGACAATATCCATGGGACAATTAAGACAAAATGGTTTATATAAGAAACTAATAGACCTTCACATTCATTCACCACACTTGAACAAAAGAAATCAACTCTCATCCCTCTCTCTAGATATATCGGCCGAACACCAAGCCCCACTCACCACCATTTTTCAATTTCAACCTTACCATTCCAAGTGCACTCAAGTGTGAAGGATCGCATACGAGGGACCCCGGTGCTTACGGATTGCCAAGGACCTCACTACGTTGCTATTAACCACTCGTTTTTCGTCTATTTTCTTCCCTAGCCTCGAGCTAGTAGTAAGTGACTCTAAACATCTTCTTGATCTATTCTAAAGTGGTTAATAAGAGTTTCGTCGGTTAAAAATCACTAACATATAAAAGTGATGAACAAGGTGGTTAATGGATGAATGTTAGTGTAAATCATGTAGATCTTGTGTGATTATGATTATTGGTTGATTATCTGATGTTTTGCTGAATAATAATAATATGTGATGTTGTTGTGGTCACTTAACATGATTAACGGAATCAATCGAACACAAGTTAGTAAGTTAGAAAGTGAAAACAGAATCTGTCCCGGTTTTACAGCCAACTTCAGTTGCCTGTAAACAGGTCATAAACTCAACGAAAAACTGATATTTTGAATCTAAAATATGTTATTATGAAATACGGTTCTAATGGCACCGGAATCGTAATTTTTGGACTTCGTTTACTATTTTTAAAGTGTCGATTTGTAACAACTTAAGCTGAATTTTGACAGCAATAAATGGGTGTTATACTTTCAGTCATAACCTGAGTTTTGTCATGAATCGGACCATGAAATTTGTACAGTAAATGACAACCGACACATTTGTAATTACCCCACTGGAATTTCATAAATCGGACACTCGAGGAATTTTAAATAAATTATCCCGTGGACCGTGGTCAGAAAAATATAAATCTGAGTTCAGCCCGAAGAATGAATTTTTATAAAATATTAGTAAGGAACCGGACCCCGATATTTTTACACAATAAAATTTGGAACGTTTAAGACATTCTGTAAAAATTTGGGAATTTTTGGGATAATTTAACTATTTTATTAAAATGTTCGAAAACAGCCCGGTTTTGAATATTAATGCGGAAATGACATGAGTTGTGATTTGCGCGTCTAAATGTCAAGTATGCTATCTATGAATGATCTAACAAGTTATATGTCTTACGTGCATTATCATATGTTTGCCTATGAGTGGGGGAATGGATGGGAAACTTGGATGGGCATAAACCGTTAAAGTGATGCATGTTATGTGATAGATATGTGTAGGAACTTTGTACTCTATTTGAAAGTCACTAAATGACTAACTGGTAATCATATTCAGGCGTGATTGACCGACCTTGACCGTTAGCTATAATTCAGAATCTAACCGAGCAAACCGAGGTGAGTTCACACACTTTCTAAGGCATGGGATTCCCGGTGGTTTGGGAATGGGTTAAAGAATTTAAAACTAAATCTACATATCCTCCTTGGGTAGGATATATACGGCCATCCTCCATAGATTGGATGCCATTATTAATCCTACGAATTCTCCTGGTGCAGAATACGTACGTTCGTCCTCCTTGGGTTGGACAACAACCTTAAAACTAGCTAGAAAAAACTCTATCATGAAGTCCCTCAATTTATATCGACTTAATCGCCGAGGCCAATGGCGAGCGGGTCATTAGTTAATAGCGCTATTAGGTTTAACAAACCTCACACCGTGCCGTTCGGACGGGCGTGTACTAATGGACTATGGCAAACTGTCAGTGATGACAGACACTGATGTAGGGCACAACTATTGTTCGTCAGTTGTCGATATGTATGGTCTAGTAGTTCACACGGGGAAAGCCCCCCCACTAATTATGGATACGATTTGGGTAAAGACAAAGGAAATGGTTAAACATACTTTCAACTTCGGGGTAACCCCCACGGCAAATAAGCCAACGAAAGTCAAACCACGTTTTTTCAGAAACAACTTAAAACCAAACAACTAAACGTGAACTCACTCAACTTTGTTGTTGACTAGTTGCTACGTGCCTTACAGGTCGCTAAATGCTTGGAGCTTGCACGAGGAAGAAGTCGTTGTGGTGTACGGACTGTTATGTTCCGTGCTCATTGTTTAAATCCTTATGAACTTATTAAACTCGTGTTTTGAACCTTAACTTATAAACTATGGACTCATGCTTTTGGATTTACTTTTATGCTTCCGATGATTAAACTAAACATGGTTAACTAGCTTTGGTCACCAATTGTATTGAGGTTGGTCTTATTTACTTAATTACGATGTTCAATATGATTGGTGGCTCGATCCTGGTCACGTCACGCCTCCAAGCGGTGGTACTCCGCATGGTGAATTTTGGGGGTGTGACAAACACCAAACACACATATGGGCAAGTACACCCATCATGAGCGTAGTATGGTGTTGGTAAGATACCGAGGTCGTCCAAGGACACAAGAGCTTTTAGTACCGGTTTATTCTTAACATCTAATCAAATCAAAAGTTAGAAAAAGGTTTTAAAATAAAAAAAATAAAAACTAACTAAAATACTGAAAAATAAAATAAAAGTAAAAACAGATAGACAAGATGAATCACTTGGCTCCGACTCTTGTTTAGTGTAACCTTTGATTATTTCCGCACTTTTGCACTTTTTAAGAGATTATCTTAGTTATTGTAGTAGGCCCCTCTTTTGAAGGTGACGTTACCCTCAACCCAGTAGTTTGAGTCAGCAAGGATACAATCCTAAAGGGTCGGATTATTGAAAGATAATTAATTAAGTTATTAATACATATTATGGTAGGCCCCTCTTTTGAAGGTGACATTACCCTCGGCTAAGTAGTCTGAGTCAGCAAGGATACAGTCCTAAGTAGCCGGATTAAAGTATTAATAGTAGCTTACATATGAGGGGATCAAAGAGTTTGGACCCCCGCCATCCAATACCGGTGAGTATTCAAGGAGGTCCTACTAAATTTGGCCCAGGTCCTTGCAGGATCTATACACTGAACAAGGCAAGACTCTTACCAAACCATTCCCTTAACCCCCGACCAGGTAGCCAACATACCTCCATATAGACCGTGGAGATATGAATGGTGAAAATCTTTTATTTGATATAGACAGTAAAATAATGCCAAGACACCACGAACAAACGATAAGGAAGAATCACCTTCAACATAAGAAACTAGTTATTAAAGTCATTAATACATAACCAAGTAAAAAGTGCGAAAAGGTTAAAAATAAAAAGTATTACACTAGACACTTGTCTTCACCAAGTGATGTAAGAGACTTAGGCAAACATGGCCTTTGATTGTCAAGAACTCTTACGATCAATCTTGGATCCTGAGACGACTCACACACTCTATGATGGACAATGGATGATGGTGGTGGATGATGGTGTTGTGATGATGGTGGGTGGTGGGTGAAGTGTGAGAAAGGTGGTGTGCCAAGGGATGGTTTGCAAATGAGCCAAGCACCCCTATTTATAGCCTGAACAGCAGCCCGGGCATGGCCCCGTGTCCATTGGGCACGGCCCCGTGTCCATCCTCTTCTCTTCCTTCATTAATTGCAGTTTGTCTGCATTAGTTGACCATGCCCCGTGTCCGCTGGGCACGCCCCCGTGTGCAGAAGCATATCTGTACTATCAAGATTTTCCTGGATTCTGCGAATCTTATAGTTGACCACGGCCCCGTGTCCGCTGAGCACGACCCCGTGGTGGGCGATAGAAGCTTCTATAGCTTTTTCTTTTATGCTGGCACTTGGGCACGCCCCCATGTTTACTGAGCACGGGGCATGTTCAGCCTTCTATTCACTTGTTTTGCTTGGGAAGATGCTATCGGGGAGGTCGGGCATGCCACGTTTGTTCCTTTTCTTGTATTTATGTTAGATTTAGCTGCCTTTTTGCTTCTTTTGTTAATTTGAGCTCATTTAATCCTGAAAATACAAAAGGAAGACAAACACACACTTTTCCCAACATTAGTACTAAAAAAGGGTTAGTTTTATGCCATAATTGTTGTAATTTATATGTTGCATTTTGTGCACATCAAATACCCCCACACTTGAATCTTTGCTTGTCCTCAAGCAAAACTCTTTATAATGTGGCTTTACACTCCCAAATGGAATGGGTAGACGAGAAGGTTTTTGGGCTTGTCATAGAGTGTCAGGATTTCCAAGATTCTTTATTAAGTTTTATTTTTATTTATTTACAATCATATTCGTCATGATTTATTTAAAACATTACATAAGATAAATTACTTATTAGGGCATAACATGCCTTTTTAAAATTCCACTTATATACAATCACATACCTCACGGGGGATCACTCAACACTCGGCCGAAAATGTATTTTAGTGAATCACTTGAGAGCGGCATGGAACTTACTCCTACCATAGGCTTGCCAAGCAATCAATCCTCCTCATTTTTAACTATATACCTTTGTAAATATCAAGAGGACTTTTGGGTGAAGGGTTAGGCTTGGGTTAAAGGTAGGTGGTTGGGTTAGTGGTTAGTAAAAGGGTGAAAGGCGTAAAAAGCGTCGGTTTTCGTAAGACTTTTTATTTTTGCAATTTTTATTTTGATGAAGCCATTATTCAAACAAAGTTATTTTGGATGAACTTGTTTGTTTATTTCTCTTTTGCTTCATCATCAACATTTTTCTTTTTTTTTGAAAAAAAAAGTCATAAGAAAAACCGAGCTTGTTACTAAAACAAAGGGTTTAAAATAAAAAGGGTTTTGGTGGGTAAAAAGGGTGTTTGTTTTTGGGTTAAGAAATGAAAAGGTTTAGGCTCAAAGGGGTTAACTAGGGGGATTTTGGGTAGGTGGTAAAAAAAAATAATGGTGTAGAAATAAAAAGGGTTAGTCCTAATGCCTCCATCATTTACTTACTCGAGTTTAAGTTGGTAAGGACCGGGAATGTATCCTCGTGGCAGGTTCTAGAGTCGTAAGAACCAAGCGGCTATTCACACAAGAAATGAGAAATGAGCATTTAGTTTAAAGATATGTATTTGTATGCTCAATAAAGGCTCAAAACTCACTTTTTGTGGGAATGAGTTTTTATGTGATCAAGTATATATAATCAAATTTTAACAAAGCTTGTCATGTCGTTTCATAATTTTCTTATGTTGGTTCTTTTTATCACGACGCTATCGGTTGTAAATTTGTAAAAATATAACCTTTTTAGAATTTGAAATTCCCAAGTTAAACCTAGACAAGTAAAAAAATGAAAAATTTTGAAAAAAAAAATTGGGGTGATTAGCGGCTCCAATAGAGTTTTGTGTAAGGCTTGTGATTAGGACTTGCAAGATTCAAAGTTTTAGCATCCCCCCACACTTAAATTACACATTGTCCTCAATGTGTCCCAAAAATAAGTTTTTAGGTTGATTGAATGTGTAAAAAGGTGTAAAAAAGCAAAATTTATGTTATTGGGCGTCTGGACACGGCCCCGTGGTGTCCGGGCACGGTCCCGTGTTCAGATCGCCAGTAACATAAATTTGTAAAAAGAAACAGAAGCCTGGACACGGGGGCGTGTTCAGTGAACACGACCCGTGTCCAGTTACCTGAACTGGGCATTTTCTGCAGATTGTGCAGCACGGGGCCGTGTTGGGCGGGCACGGCCCGTGCTGAACATGCTGTAATGAAGAAAATTTTATCGGATGGCCCTGTTTTCGTGCATTGGGTGCTGGTTCAAGTTTCCCTTGTTATCCTTCACCATCCCGAGTGTGTTTTATTCCAACATCATCCAAACACCAAATTAACTAAAACCATCATTCATTAAAACATAGAGAGAATTACATAATATTCCTAAAAAGTTAAAATTTTAGATAAATAGGTCAAAAGAAACACAAGAAATCTAAACCAAGAAGTTCTAGCCTAATATTTATTATAATAGCAAAATTTCCGAAAAGATAATTCTCTCGGTTGGATGCGGCTTGATAAACTTCTTTCTCCTGGCATGGGTTCCTCGTACGTCGGCGAGCCACTCCTCTATCTCCCTTGGGAGAAGAAAAGCGGGCTCATTGGCATCGGTTTGAGGTGGTGCATCCTCCACCGGGACTTCTTGTAGATCTTCAAGAGGATGCTCCGCTGGAATGTCGTCCCATCCGGTTGGATTGTTGATTCCAAGTGCTAAGTTCCAATCCTCTTGAGGGAGGATTGGTTCCATGGGAGGTGTCACAAGAATGTTCAACCTCTGGTGCAAGAGGTTGGTTTCTTGAAAACTGTTTTCCAACCCCACCGTAAGATAATTTATACGGTCTATTAGGACCTCCTCTACCGAAGTCATCTCGTTAAGAGCTTCACGTAATGCCATTACGTAGCGTACGAGAGTTGCTTCAATTGATGACCTTCTTTCCCTTCGACTGTTTCTGGAGTGCGCAGAAGAGGTTCCACTGTTTTGACTAGACATTCTACGAAAACAAACCAAAAATAGTTCATTTTAATGAAACAGTGACTTCGGACACGGCCCCGTGCTCAATGAGCACGGCCCCGTGTTCAACTTTCTGCAGATCTTTGGAACAAGGAATCTTGGAGTTTCAAATTATTTTTCCAACTTATGAAGCATTTTTTAGCAGAAATAACTTAAAACAATGTTGTACAACTTAGTTTTAACAAGATTCCTTGAACAAAAACCATATAAACATCTCAATAAAGCTTGGAATCATGGTGATCTCAAGCTTCAATGGAGGTGTTGGTGCAAGAAAGACGAAGAAGAAGGCAATGGATAAAAGCGGAAAGGACAAGATGGTTGTTAGAACCTTCTTTTAGAAAATACCTAGGATGGTAGGTGAGAAGATCTTTTCAAATCTATGTCCCTGGATGGTCCAAATATGCAGGATTCTTGGCTGCATTTATAGAAAACGACAGCATGCTGGACACGGCCCCGTGTGCAGGCAAGATCCTGACACATTTTTTCCGTATTCTGACAAAAAGACAGAAAGGAATCTTTTGGTGGACACGGGGGCGTGTTGACCTGGGCACGGCCCCGTGTCGAAAGGCTGTTTTATGAAGTTTGTCTATTTTTAAGGAACTTATCCGGATTAGGCGGTTCCTTACTGGATGGAACAACCCCAAAGTGCCTAAGATACCTTAATTGCTCTAGATTAAGACGAGAACGCAAGAGGTTGTCGGTGAGGGTGATTCCTATGCTATGTGTAGGTGGACAAGTCAAACCCTTTCCCGGGATCTCGTTAAAGAAAGTGTATGCCGAATCGCTCAGGTCTATGTATGCATCGAATGAAGTCGATGGGGAGTCCTACATGGCACAATCGACACAGGGACGACTATCGCTCAAGTCCTCATTAGAGTTAGAGGTAACATCGGTAACAACGAAGTTGTTTTTATTTGAATGCGATCCCAACAATTCTTCTTGGTTGTCATCTTGAGATAAATTATTAAATCTATTCTAAGTTCTTTTAACCAATTTAGAATTAGATCTTCCAATTGAAATAGTTCATCAAGAAGCATTTCTCCTAGAAGATCCGGTTGAGAGCATTCGACGGAGAGATAGGGATTATTTTTACTTTCGCCCCTCTTAAGTCTACGGGAAAACGATGGGTCTATATAGTGGGGCTTATAATTTAGAAAATAACATTCTAATTCTTTATGGGAACCACCACATATTTGACACCACATACCATAAGAGTGCCGAAAGTAAAAAATATCAGTATCACTCATGTTTGTGTCAGAAATTACCAACCGTCGGGATCTTATGGTTCTGTTTTCAGTAACTGAATCTTGGGCACGGGGCATGTTGATTGGGCATGGCCCCGTGTTCAGCTTACTGTCTGACTTAAAACAGGATTGCCAGTTCCAATGATTAGGCACGGGGCGTGTTCAGCAGGCACGGCCCGTCCTGAGTTCTACAGAAGCTGAAAAACTACGAAAATCCTAAAAAAACTGAAAAATTAGAAAAAACGATTAGGCCGTTGATTCCTAACTTTCTTAAAATCCTTGTGTCCCCAGCAACGGCGCCAAAAACTTGATGCGTGTGTGGTATGTATATAATTTTAAGTATATTTTAAGCCCTTTTTACACGTTAGTCAAGTTTTAAATTTATAGAACACGATATTTACTAACACCAAACACACATATGGGCAAGTGCAACCATCATGAGCGTACTATAGTGTTGGTAAGATACCGAGGTCGTCCAAGGACACAAGAGCTTTTAGTACCAGTTTATCCTCAACGTCTAATCAAATCAAAAGTTAGAAAAAGGTTTTAAAAAAACTAACTAAAATGCTAAAAAATAAAATAAAAGTAAAAACAGAAGACAAGATGAATCACTTGGCTCTGACTCGTGTTTAGTGTAACCTTTGATTATTTCTGCACTTTTGCACTTTTTAAGAGATTATCTTAGTTATTGTAGTAGGCCCCTCTTTTGAAGGTGACGTTACCCTCAACCCAGTAGTTTGAGTCAGCAAGGATACAATCCTAAAGGGTCGGATTATTGAAAGATAATTAATTAAGTTATTAATGCATATTATGGTAGGCCCCTCTTTTGAAGGTGACGTTACCCTCGGCTAAGTAGTCTGAGTCAGCAAGGATACAGTCCTAAGTAGCCGGATTAAAGTATTAATAGTAGCTTACATATGAGGGGATCAAAGAGTTTGGACCCCCGCCATCCAATACCGGTGAGTATTCAAGGAGGTCCTACTAAATTTGGCCCAGGTCCTTGCAGGATCTATACACTGAACAAGGCAAGACTCTTACCAAACTGTTCCCTTAACCCCCAACCAGGTAGCCAACATACCTCCATATAGACCGTGGAGATATGAATGGTGAAAATCTTTTATTTGATATAGACAGTAAATGAATGCCAAGACACCACAGACAAACGATAAGGAAGAATCACCTTCAACATAAGAAACTAGTTATTAAAGTCATTAATACATAACCAAGTAAAAAGTGCGAAAAGATTAAAAATAAAAAGTATTACACTAGACACTTGTCTTCACCAAGTGATGTAAGAGACTTAGGCAAACATGGCCTTTGATTGTCAAGAACTCTTAGGATCAATCTTGGATCCCGAGACAACTCACACATTCTATGATGGATAATGGATGATGGTGGTGGATGATGGTGTTGTGATGGTGGTGGGTGGTGGGTGAAGTGTGAGAGAGGTGGTGTGCTAAGGGATGGTTTGAAAATGAGCCAAGCACCCCTATTTATAGCCTGAACAGTAGCCACGGCACGGCCCCGTGTCCATCCTCTTCTCTTCCTTCATTAATTGCAGTTTGTCTGCATTAGTTGACCACGCCCCCATGTCCGCTGGGCACGCCCCCGTGTGCAGAAGCATATCTGTACTATCAAGATTTGCCTGAATTCTGCGAATCTTATAGTTGACCATGGCCTCGTGTCCGCTGAGCACGGACCCATGGTGGGCGATAGAAGCTTCTATAGCTTTGTCTTTTATGCTGGCACTTGGGCACGCCCCCGTGTTTACTGAGCACGGGGCGTGTTCAGCCTTCTGTTCTATTGTTTTGCTTGGGAAGATGTTGTCGGGGAGGTCGGGCATGCCACGTTTGTTCCTTTTCTTGTATTTATGTTAGATTTAGCTGCCTTTTTGCTTCTTTTGTTAATTTGAGCTCATTTAATCCTGAAAATACAAAAGGAAGACAAAAACACACTTTTCCCAACATTAGTACTAAAAAAGGGTTAGTTTTATGCCACAATTGATGTAATTTATATGTTGCATTTTGTGCACATCAATTGCTTCTCCATGCCCCGCATGGGTTCAACTTGAAAATCCTTTTCCTTCAGTTCTCCAGTTTGAACAGGGCGAGTCGGATCAGGTAAGTTAGAGTCGATAGTGAGCTGCAAAGCTCGTGCACGTTCAAGTTTCATATTTGTAATCATCCAAAAGTTCCCTCCAGCGATGCCATTAACTAATTTAGCCCTGTCGAAGCCAAGGTACAAGGGAGGCCCTTGTGATCGGTCTAAATAACGCATCTGGTACCGTCCAAGTAATGCCTCCATCTAGAATCCCAAGACCACGATTTTCACCACCAGTTGTGTGTCGTGCAGTTTCTCTTTGTAACTCCACCACGTAAGTCATCACTCTCTTGTGTTGCGTCGGTGTGTAACTGGGACTCTGATTCAGACCATCATGGTATACTACTAAATCACCCGCACCCTCGGGTAAAGACGATGCTCAGTGCATTGCAGAGTTAGAATTCGAAAGCTGAAAAGACGTCCTCCTGTTTCGTCTTTCATGAATACAGCACCCTGTTGTGCTAAAGAGATTTAAAATGTGCGACCTTCGATAATCCTGTGAGTAAGCTGCGATAGTATCTAGCGAAACCAAAGAATTGCTGCATCCCCGAAGGAATCTTTGGTGTCGATCAGTTTCTAACAAGATGCATCTTAGCGAGATCCACGTGTATTCCCACTCCGTTGGTTACAAGATCAAAATGCATCTTTCGAATCTAGATGTGACATTTAACAAGACTTCGCACGTATGGCTCCTCCCACAGGAGCGCTAAAATAGGATACATATGCCACCCATGGTGTTCCTTTCTCCTGGTCATGATTCAGAACGTCATCAACAAATACGGTCGATTCATGTGATCCCTGAAGCTGCTGGTGTGTTGATCAATCCAATGATCATGGTGTACAAAGTTGAAATGGCTGCATTGTGTTCGACATGCTGTTCTAAGAGCATTCTCCTCTTGGACTTCCACCTGATGATAGTTCGTTCGCTAGCCAATCCTCGAATGGAAGTTTGTCCCTCGCAACTGGTCGACAAGTGGCCAATACATGGTCGAGACAAGCGGTTCCTAACTGTCACCTTGTTGCATTCTCGATAATCGGTACACATATGAAAAGGCTTATCTTCACTGGTATAATTGGGGCTCCCCAAAGCGAAAAATTAGATACGATAAAACTCATGTCCAATAGTTCCTGAAGTTGATTAGGCAGTTCCTACATCCTTCCTGGTGTAAGACAATAAGGAATACTAGTAACAAGGGTTGCTTCTGACATGATACCGATTTGATATTCCACCTGATGATGTGAAGGTAAACCTGATAGTTCTTCTGGTAGCACTTAGGAAGAAATCACGAACAATTGGTGGATCCTCGATCCTCTTTTCCTTAGCCTTAACATCAGTAACGAGTGCTAACATAGCGGAATAATCCTTCCGTAGACACTTCTGGGCCTACATAGCTGGAATGGCGCTAACCCTTGTACCACTCTGTTGCTTTAGAACAAATAACGATTCTCCACACAAAATTTTCTCCTCACAAGGTATGTCTGCGTGATTTCTGAATAACCAATCCACACTAACTACTACATTGTAACCATCAGGGGTAGTAGAAGGAAGGCCGATGTTGAACACTTGTCCCACAAGGTCGAGTTTGCATCCCAACAAACCTATGAGGTTTCGATTGTCTTGCCCTCATTCAATTCCATAATAGGTTCGGCTTCAAGAAGTTTCAGGGTTAAACAGAACAGAGACGAAGCGATTAGCTACTCATACTAGCTACCATGTTGTTGTTATGCCTGCCGTCATTCACGCCAATCCTATATGCCCTTCCGTGGGTATCATTTTCAATGTTGTTGTTATCGTTACGAGGATTTCCAGTACTGACGTCGTTTCTGTGTTTGTTGTCGTCTTAATTTAACCATGGCCAATCCATGTTGTTGGCACCTCCATTTCCATACTGTTTATTACCATTACGAGTATCTTGATGTTGCCGTGACTGTTACCTCTAATGTCATTGCTTGTAACGGAGCCCTACGATCTTTCACCGACAAGGTCCATCTTTTCACATTCCGCGTCACGTCCTAAGGCTTTACTCATCGTGCTGGTAGTCACACATCCCACACTATAATCTGTTGTCCTCGCTTATGTCCAGATAGATTTGTAAGAGTTAACTCCCATAAGTCGCTGACTAGGGTTAAAGATCCGATTGGTGTCAAATTGCTGATGTTCGTTGTTGGTAATCAGGGTCGTCTAAATACTGAAGTCGGTAAAGTACTACACTCATCCTCTTGTCCATCGATCTAGCAGGTTGATTGAGTAATACGCGGTATGTTGCGTGAGTGTTGCAGAAGTGATCGCACTTCAGGATCTAAGGCGCCAATATGCTGAGTTCCAACCAAAGAAGAGGAGTGAGAAGGGTACAGACCAATCATTGATGCTGCAACATCTAACTCGGGGATGTTCGTACAAGCACCTAACATTCTACACAGTTCGCTAAGCGTTTAGGTGGGTGTTCAGGTAATACTCGATAGCATCGAGATTCGAAAGGTTTCAGAGGGAAATGAAAAGATCACATTCAAGTATGAGACAATCACTGATATGACTCCTATAGACTGTTATGTTTCACATCAACCAAATAACGGAACGGAACCCCTTTTTCACTTGTTAAGCCTCACTGGGACTCACATGCAACCCACATTATTATTATGTGTGCACCCACAATAATATTGTGATTTGCATGCTCATCTCAGTTCCTCCTAACTCATGTCAAATGGTTCCCCAAACTCGAATGCCAAACAGAGGTTAGCAAAATGATAAGATCACAGAAATCCCAAGACTATGACATACTACCAATGCATAATAATGTAAGCAAGCAATTCATGTAATCATACTATAGTGACAAGTGTGTGTTCGTATGCTACGTCATAAACAAATGTGTACTAGCCATGTAATGTATGCAACAAGTGAGAAAGACGAACCTTGTAATCTGGAGCTGTGTGTCATGGTGGTATTCACGTATTCAGAATTGTTCGGTTATAGACTGGTTTTACAAAAAAAACGTTTTAAAACCAAGTTCACTATAACCAGTGGCTCTGATACCAAACTGTCACACCCCCAAAATACCACCTAGGGAATGTCCCTGTTAGGCGTGTGACGTACCAACAACGAGCCACTAATTACATTGAACTCACACAAGTTTCAAAATAAAATCCTCATTTACTAATGAAAATACCATTAACGAGTTTAAATGAAAACCAACATGTTCAGCGGAAGCAAATAGTAAACCAAAGTTAAACCATTTCAAAACCAATGTATAAATCAATAAGTCAATCACATGAATCCCTCCAGTCGACCCATGACCACGCCAGCTACTCAAGACAGCAAGTTCCAAATCCAAGACATCTAACGACCTACGAGCATGCAGCAAGTGTATCAGACAACGCTGGTGAGTTCATAGTTTTACGAAAGCGTTGGTTACCAAGTGTTTAGTTAATCCATTGAATTTAATGTTGATAATACCCCGAATACAAGACGGCTCCTGATTTACATTTCCCTTTCTCCAATGCTCGTATCAAAGCATTGGTCATGACTAGGTCATTAGTTCAACCCCCGTCCTCCCAGGTACGGGGTGAGGTTGCCAAACCTAAGTAGCGCTACTAACTAATACCATGTTACCTCTCAGGTAACCAAACAACACGAAGGGACTTTAAAGGTGATAGGTTGAGTATATTATCCAAAATTACCGATTTACAACAAGACGTATTCCTCTCAAGAATACCCAAACAAGTCACGCAAAACCTATCCCTCCCAGGGATACCCAAAGACTGTCCCAACCACCGGGACGCATGCTCAAGAGAGATGAACTCACCTTTGATGTGCTCGGTGAGATTGTCTACTTAATTACCAGTTGATCAATCGCGTCCTATCATGGTTACCAGTAATGATCAGTTTTATGTGCATATAGATTGTATATCACATACATAATCAATTCACGTATTAATCGTCCACATAAAACACATTTATCGTACATGTAACGCACTCAAATAGTTCATGTCGTGACCGTTAATCCACTCACCTAGTGTCTTCGAATATCTGCTTAATTTGTAATAGTTTAACTTTCCTCATACACGCATATACAGTTTATTCACAAACACCCAGAACCCAACCATTTAACACGTTCGGCCCAAAACAAATCCATTATTACTACTATGAGGCCCACTAACGCAGCCCAGAACATCACGCAGCTCAGTTAGGCTTCAGGACCAGTCTCAAAACATAAATAATAATGCGGCTCTAAGGCTATCCAAAACATGTGTGGCCCAATCAATTTGCTTGAAAGTCCGATTATATATATGCAGCCCAACTATTAACATGAAAGTCTAAATGTTTAACAACTATTTCTTTAGTTGTTACCTACTGAATAGTTTATTAACAAAAATCATCACATCAAATTCATGAGCATGGCATACTAGATAAGTTATCATACATAACAATATCATTAATCGACTAACCATACCTCCTAGTTTACATAGACAATGACATCCAGTTAAAGTTTCACATAAAATCACACAAACTAATAGATCTCCACGGTTTGCCTATTATCATGTATATTAGCCCTGCCTCGGTCGCGAACAAAATAGTCGAACAACATCAGGTCTATTATCATTATTATTTACACTATACATGCATATACGATTTAAGGTTTATACGTCCATATACATACATAATTCATTACATCAGATCGCACATATACAAGATTATCAAATAGGGATCAATATAAGCATGGTTCGATTTACGGTTCGCATATATCATGTATAACTTGATCGCTATTAAACATCAAAGCATAATCATCATATATCTTGTCAAAGAAATCACTAACCCAATAATAAGATTGGCTAGAATAGTGTTTCGTGAGAAGGGAGGGGGTCTCCTGTTGCCGCAATTCCAAGGGGGGTAGGGTTTGTATGTGACGATATTGTGAGTTATAAAAAAAACATTACGTAACATTTAATATAATGCCAAACAACCAAAGTGGGCCGGGAACTAAAACTGACAATTCAAACAACGTTATCACATTGGGCCGAGAATCGTTGACTGAATGACAATATTCACATGAATATCAACTGAATACGAATTCAATTGGACCAATTTACACTAGCAATTGATGGGCCGACAACTTTATTTAATGAATACTGAGCACTTTCTACTCTAATTGGACCTCAACTAACTGTGCCATGCAAATCCAATTCAAATGAATGTCACATGATGTGTAATGGCTGACAAGTATCATGTGCATTCAAATTGTTACAAAAATCTCAACTGCACATGGGTCAAGGTGGCGGTTTGGGCCTTTTTAATCCATTTGGTTTTATTGGCCTAAAAGGGTTTGGGATTATATTTCTTTGTGTTTGCCATGACATGACCAGGTCGGCCCTGTTGGGCTTGATGATTTGGGCCGAGAGTGCAATGGTCCGAGAAAAAGGAAAAGATGTGTGCAGTTCAATAAGTGTTGTGCGACTCAAGAGCTTATGGGATTAACTAACATGAAACCAACCAAGATATAATAACACTTCAATTTTATTTGTATAATAAATGCCTAGTTTCAGCGTATAATAAACAAGTAGGAAAACGACGCTCAACGATGCTCATGAAAGGACCTTGGAAAACCGAGTTGTCACACTTTCTGTGCAGACAATTCCACTTTCAGCTTCTCAAGAGCCTCAACCATGCTGCTGTTGTTGGCTCTGAGGAACTGAATTTCTTCAAGGATTTTTCATGAACTTGAGCTTTCCCCATCCCTTGCAACCTCAGCCATCTGTTTCTTGATTTCTTGCAATTCATTGAGAGCTTTATTGAATTTTGGTGAGCTCTCTTTGTTTCCTGATGACTCTTGTAGTTTGTTGAGGGCTGTAGAGTTGTCTTCTGTTTGCTTCTGCACAGCTTTGACAGTTTCTGATAATACTTTAATGTCTGATCTTTGACTTCTGATCTCTTCTAATATCAGATCAAGTTTATCTTATGTGGCTGTTTTCCCAGTACAAACAGCAGTTGTGTCTTCAAGTTCCTTATGTAGTTGTTTAGTTGACATGGATTGATGTCCTTGGAAAATAGGAGGAACAACAGATGTTCCACCTCTAACACCAGCAGAAAACACATTCTCTGCTGTTCTGAGGTTAAGAGGATTGAAATATTCCATATTCTCTATACCCTCACCAGAAAATTGAAACACATTCAAGTTCTGGTTTTCCTCATATCCTTGAACCTTTTCAGGTTCTCCATGAGTTGTTGAGAAAACTCTTAGTTTTCTCATCCAGGTTTCCTTGATCAGTAGACTGATTTCCACCTATTGCCACCACATTTTCCTCCTCAGAATCTGATTTAGAAAATGGGTTTTTGGTTCCACTCACATTTTGTCTTTCAGAAACAGTGCCTCTTTGTGAAATTTCATAATTTCCTTGAATTGAATCATCAGAATCACTCTCAGAATTATGAAATATATTGAGTTTAGAGTGTTGTGCACCTGTTTCTCCCATATGTGAGATTTTACCATGATGTTCTTCTGCCATAGGACTCATGTTCACATCTTCATCAGCTGGGTGAGGTTCTGATTCACCTTGCTGCTCCATTGTTGGTGTGCTTGACTCTTGTGCATCATGCTCCATGGGGGACACACTATCAAAAACTTCCATGTTCTCTGGCTTTTTGCTCAACATCCTTAGATATTCTGCTCTGTAAGGTGAATCTTCTGGTATGAGATTCATCATTCTTTCTAACAGAACAGGCACATCATGATCTGACTTCCAAGACCCTCCTGCAGTCCAAGGTCTCATGATTTCTGTACTCCACATATTTTCTGATGCTGGAATTTCTAGGTTCCTTTCAGAAAATGCATCAGAAATAATGACTGACAGAAATCTGGGAAAAGGTATATGAGAATCTATCCTTCCAGTGTTAGTCGGAATTGTTCTTCTGATCAGATTAAATATTTATGTTCCAAAATCAATATTCAATCCACTAATGAGACTGAACATGATTGTTAGAACATTTATATTTATCTGATCTATACCTCCATTTTTTTATGATAAACACTTGTTCAGAATTTCCATTAACACTTGCCAGAAGGCAGGTAGCGGATTCCTCTTGAATTCATTGATTTTTGAGATCTTTTTTTGTAACCCATTACTGCATTAAGTAGTGAGAAAATATCTTCCTTCTCTAGTGCATCTACATAGCTTTGTCTTAAGGGTAGTTCCAAACTTTCCCTTAATTTCTCCGGTGAGATTGTAATGAAGATATCTCCCCACACATGTGCTGTAAGCTCAGTTTGACTTGAGAGTTTGAGAGTCTTTACAACTTGTTGTATAAGTTTTTCTGGTACCTCTCTGGTCTTTGTGAGAGCATGAGCTATTGGGCATCTGGTTAGAAATTCAATCAGGATTTGACACTTTGAATCATATTCTTCAATATTATCATTAATCGCTTCATTGTTGCTCTTTAATGGAAGAAATTCAGCTTCGGTGATGAAAGGAACAGAGTGTTCAACTGGTGGCATATTGATGTTGATGGCAGCCATTGTGAATTTGGGTTTTTATTTCGCAAAAGGGTTTTTGTTTTGCAAAAACGTTTTTAGGGTTTTGAGTTTGAAGGTTGAAGATGGAAGTCTCTGTATTTGAATGAGGTATTTATAGTATTTTGAGGCAGAGATGTTTGAGTGTTTTCCATGGGTTATTTGCAGTCAAGGTGGTTAATGACACCTTAATGATGTTTCTAAGCCGTTTGGGAAACAACCTTTTTTTGAAAACCTTTGGTTTATCTCTAATTCAATATCAATCTTTTAATGAGAATCAGAGATTCCAAATATTTAGCAGATAAACACTAATGTCCAACTTGCACCTTTTCTTCATGTGGGACCCCTTTTGTTTTAAAAAGGTCCAATAGAAACCCTTTTGAGATTGTGTATCTTCCCAAGTTTTCCTTTTGATGATTTATATCAGAAAATATTTGAATAAAATCTACGAGAGTTGGATTTTCTTCATAATTCATCAGAATGCATTTGATTCATATGTAGAAATTGAATCAGCATTTTTTTTAGATGGAGGGAATGAGTAGAGTTTGAGGTTTTGACTTACATTGCAATTCTGAACTCCACATCATTATTTTGATTTCCAGAAAGTGTTGGTTATACAGCTTGTTCCAATCCTCAGAAAAAAAAAATACTTTGAAAGAAACTTATTTCAAAATTTTAGTTGGTTATAAGTTTCTTTGAATCTGGTTATAACTTATTTCAAAAAATACTTTGAAAGAAAATTTTAGTTGTTTCCTGATGTTTCATTCTGTTGATTTGTCAGACTTTCTGGTTGTCAAGAAACTTTTCTGATGAAAAATTTGATCTTCTGATGCATTATCAGATTTTCTGATTTATCATTAGATTTTCTGAGTTTCACCAGATTTTCCTTGTTTTTATCAGATATGTTGTTTTAGTTCCCCTAGATCTATTGACTTGTTTTTGTGTTTTTTTTTAAGTTAAAGGAAAAGAAAAAAATATATAAAGATACGAAAATATCATTAAACACAGCAAAAAAAAAACAAACAAAACAAGCAAACAACAACTACTCCTCCTTTAGTACGTTGAACATGGCCTTCACATATAACTAGAGACAGGTTATATGACCAGTGTGATTATTTGATGGGACAAGGGTAAGAACGCTGATGTTCTGTTGTAGCGCTAGCTCAACCCTTAGATACCAGCTTCTTACTCCTCCGAAGTCCAGCTGACTGGTAATCACCTTGGTCACAAATCGAGGGTAGATCAGAAAAGTTTGACGGTCGTGAATGTTTGCTAGATCTCTCATGGGAAATTTAGAATAGTTGTAAGGTTTTTCTTGTACAACTGCATGAATCACTTCCATCATCCTGTATGACAACTCGTTGAAGTGTCCTATCTTCTTAGAGAAGCAGGCACTAAGCTGTGTCACCAGGTACTGGAAAGGTGGTATGAAACCAGACATGCTGATTTGCCTTGACACGTTGTATGTGTGGTAGCCCATGTCCGTCAAGGTTTGTTGCACCATTTCCTTATCCAGGAAGGTGTTTTCCTTATCCTCACCCAACTGGAGGACTTCTCTGAGAGTCTCCTCCTTTAGGGTGATTTTAACCCCCATAACCTTACTTTCAATCCACATGGAAGTGCCATTGAAGATGATTTCAGCATTCCACCAGAATTCTTGAAGAAGATCTGGATAGATGGTGACATGTGTAGACACGGCAAAGCCCAAGGGACTTTACATGATCATGTTATACACATACATGCAATCTTCCCATGCATGTCCTTCCAAATTAGACCTAAGTCTAAGGTTATGATGTTTGTGAAGTGGGAGAGGGAAGAGAGATTTTTTCATCATTTTTGGGTATGCCATTTTTTTTTAAATAAGAAATTTTCTGATGAGGAGCTTTTGAAGAGAAGATTGTTTGGTGAAGAAAGTCTTTTTCTGGATGTTAATATTTATAGATGAATGTTGGGGTTGAACCCTATCAAAGGAACAGATAATAAAAGCCAAAACTGGTTCACAACAGTGGATTCATCATAAGCAGTAGTTTACACCAGGCTTTCCCCTTGAAAGTGTTTATAACATCTGATGTCCTCTATCCACTGTCCGTATACAACAGCTGATGTCCTTCAAACTGCTGATGAAGCCCTGAAGACTGTTAAGAATTAAACATTGCTGGTTCAATCTACTGATGCTATCTAAGTACTGTTGTGAGTAAAGGACTGCCCACTAAAGGACTGATCAACTTTGAGGAAAGCACTGATAGTCAAACATCAGTGCTAATGGAAGGAGAATGCAGTAGTTAAGTGTGCCACTTATATTGTATAGAATCAGTGGTTAAGTTAGCAGTGTTTGTATTAGAACAGTGGGTAAAGGTTGTTAGATGTCACTTTCATGGTGACGTCAGCTTAGATGTTTCAGTGGTTTAATTTTCCTATAAATGGAACAGTACCCTGTACTGTTACATTTGATTAACTGAGTGAGTGTATCTCCTCCAATCCTTTCATCTTGTGCGATCAACCAGGGAGCATCAGGCTGAGGGGGAGTTTTGTTGTAGGCATGCATTGTAATCTTTTGATTTGATTTGTAATCTTTCGACCTAATGAAAAGCATGTGTTTATCAGAACTATTCTCCCTTTTGATTGTGTTTATAAAAGTTTGTTTCCATTTCCGCTGCACTTTACATCATTTCATATTCATTCTGTAACACCTGTGTCATTTCAACCATCAAACAAATGCCAAACCAATGAAATAATGTATTTCATACTTTGGACTTGTATAAATATGTGTATCTTTTGCACATATCAACTCTTGTTCGATTTCAAACTCTAAATCGCTTTCTGGAAGGTTATACGCGCTTTAATGCGTAAATATAACCAGTTTAATGCAACAAACACTCCATAATAGTGAAATAGGTTTAACATACCTTAAATAACCTTTACATAACTTAGATATAAGATTTGGAAGGTTTGGTGTGGTGAAATCAAAGTTTAATCGCTTACAGGGACTAAAGTTGACAAACTGCGAAAGTATGCCAATTTGAACTGTAACAGACCTTCCGGGACATGAACATAAGTTAAACATACCATAAATATCCTTTACATAGCTTAGAAATAGGCTTTGAGGTGTTCGGTATGCTAAAATAAACTTTTGTGTCATTCAGGGACTAAAAGTGTCAAAAAGTGCACAAGTTTGCACTTTCGCGCATAACTTACGTTCTGAATACATCCGGACATCCAAAAATTTATGTAAGCGTGACTACATTATATTTTAGTGTTCGCCATAAGAAAAATCCATTCGTCGCGTCATTTGGATCGTTTTTCGCGCTTATGCGCATTCCGTCGTAATTAAGCGAACATCGCGTTCGTACGGCTAAACGAACCGACATCCGAGATATTTTTGAGCATGTTTTAAGTTCCCTATACTTTAACTTCATTTTATAGCTTTGAAATGGGGTTAACGGGCCTTAAACGTGTCAAAAATGGCCTAAATACAGTTCAGGGACCAAAACTGTAATTCTGCCAAACTGCACCATACGATGCGTATGGTATATATACCATACGATGCGTATGGGGTCTGCAGACCAGGTTCAGTGTATTAACAGCCTGTTTTCAGCAGATTTAACCACAACCACATGTTTGCAACTTGCTTAATCACTAAGTTTAGGGGCATATGTGGCTCCATAACCTTTGTGACAAGTGTACGCCTTGGATTCGATCACGTACTACGAGAAACGATCCTAACGGTGGACCGTTTACTATAAATACCCAACCCCCCTTCCATTCAAAACCCACCAAATCTGATCCAAATGCTCTAAGTTGAGGTTTTCGCTTCATACCTGAGCTATTCGATCACGATTAGCATTCGGGGACCCTTCGTAAGTATTCTTTCGTTCTTTTCCTTATTTTACTGCTTTTCGAGTCAGAAAGTCAAACTTTGTTTGACTTTCAGCGTTGACCAGTAATGGTCAATGCGAAGTTCGTTTGAACTTCGCAACGTGATTGTAATCACGATGGTCATAGTCCCTTGGGACTATGCCTACTGATTACCACGTTGTCTAGGGTCGTAGGGTAAGCGATCTAATAAATCGCTTATACCTCGAACCCGACCCAGTTTGGTCGATCATTAGGATCCGACCAAATACATTAGGTGACCATAGTGTAGGGTATAACCTTCCGAGGTTATACCTTATGGTCACGGCGTTTAAGTAGTTGTATGATAGGTAGTTTATATGCCTTAGGTAAATTACCAGAATACCCTTTTCATACATAATTGGTAATTTAGCATATGTAACCTAAACTTTTGTCACGTAACTGATTATGTAACATGTTTAGGCATATAATACTTGTCATAGGACTAGTTAGGCGGTCCGAACGCGTTTCACGCGAACGACGCGTTAAAGTAGCATAAGCTACCTAAACGGGTCGTAATGGGTCGTAGACACTTAGGTTAAGTTTCATTTAGTATGTAGGCTTTGTTAAACCAAAAGACACGAGTCTCTACACTCGTTTGGTTTACAAACCCTAATGCTACCCGATCTTCCGATTTAGGTCCGGTTTATTAATGTAGCTACCTATAATAGGTGTCGTTTGATATCCGCGATCTCTAGTATTGTTTGGTTGTTACTCAAGGACTACTGAGCAATCTCAGGTGAGTACATAGACCCCTCTTTTACTGTTTTCCAAACTGTTTTGGGGTGGAACACATGTGCCTACTTGTTACTTTCATGCTTTCCTGTTTTGACATCATATACTTGCTATGTTCATTAGTACATTATAGTACATGATTTCATTACATTTCATGCTATGTATTGCCATTGTGTGCATTACTTAGTACATCGTTTTACATGACATTTTGACATAGACATTTCGGCATAGACATTTTAACATGATTGACATTTGATCATGCATTTCCCACAAAACATAACTTTGATTTAAACCAAGATTTACTTCAATACTTTGTTTTTGTGCATATGGTTTAGTTGAGACATCTCACTTGCCATACATGACATCTTGACATAGACGTTTGACATGGATATTTGACATAGACAGTTGACATGGATATTTGACATAGACATTTTGATATGATTTACATCTTGACATGAACACTTTGACATATTACCCAATACATTTGACAATTGATTTAAACATAGACTTCTTACATTGGTTGGTTTGGTTTGATTAAGTGATTAAGTAACGATGCGTGTGTAATATGATACAAGCATGGTGGATACGCCGCTGGTACTTCCTATATATAAGTGTTTGTATGGTATTACATATCATAGCGTTATTTGAATCATTTCAGTTTGAGACATAGAACATTTTATACAAATAATATACTTTTCACAAGACATTGATTTATAAACATCTTATCTTATGCAAACATATTTTACTTGGTTATTCATTTAACCTTACATTTATTTATACTTATCATCTGATCTTATCGATTTTCAAATGATTTACAAAGCAAAGCAAATAACAAGGTTCATGACTAAACATTTTCTCAAACATAAGTCATGAAACCTATTTTCACAAAACCTATGTATCTCACAGGCATTTTTATGCTGACGTACCTATTTTCACATGTGTTTTTTCAGGAACTGTTGCATAAGATGATCAAGATACACATAGGCAGACTTGGGCTTTAGTGACAATAAAAGATGCAAGACAAGTTAATTATGTTGTATTTCTTGTTTGTTAAGACATTGTAACACTTTTAATCAATAAAACGAAACTTCAATTGCCATGGATTTGAAACAATTAATTCTGTTACAACACTCCCCGACATTTCCGCCACGTTTTGTATGTTCCACGTGGTCGGGGTGTGACAGAAAAGATGGTATCAGAGCCAATGGTTATAGGGAATTAGGTTATTAGTAATGCTTTGACCTAGTCTATAACCTTCTTAGGACCCTAACGCGAGTTTACTTGCGTTTAGTCATAAAACAATACCGTCACCTATCCTTAGGCGACGACCACAACAAGAACATAAATTTCAAAACCGCTTTGAAAACTAATCATCTGTTCTAGGATGATTGATTACAAGGTTTTGAACCCTCTGTTATACGGTTTTGAACCCCTTTGAGTTTTCAAAATTCTCGTCAAGGTTTTGGGTTTTTAATAATGTGAACACGTGCAAACTGGAAGGGTGAATGCCTGTATTCTGGGTTTTCTGTCTAGGCAAGCACTTCGTATACATCTCATCAGACGCGAGACCAGTTGTGCTTACCTGGGAATTCTTGGGATGAGTGTTCACTTATAGGCGAGCATGTCTTCGCGATACATTATATTGACCCATTTACTTTGACTAATCACTGTGTGTCGTTTGTTGCTTTGTAGTAACAAACAAAATGACCACTATCCTTGCTTTCATCAGATTTGTTTCATCTCATTCTTTTCGTCTAATCCTCTCACTCGTTTCATTTCATGTTTCCTCTTTTAGAATGCCTCCTCGACGCGAAAATCCGGTATCTATTGACGATCTGGCAGCTGTCATTACACAGCAAATAACTGCTGTAATCCCAAACCTCGTTGCCCAATGTCACCAAGCTATCAACAACAATAATGCTCTCTGCAGCTTCAAGACGTTCAACTCGGCCAAGCCATCAAAGTTTTCTGGGTCTCAAGGAGCGACAGCACTTCTGCAATGGTTCGAGAGTCTAGAGAGCACCTTCAGGCATGTTCAATGTCCAAACGATCGAAAGGTAGATTTCGCATCCAGTGTCTTTGAGAAACGAGCTTTGACATGGTGGAACGGTGTGGTGAGAGATAGGGGTGCCGATGTGGCACTGGCCCAAACTTGGGAAGAACTTCGAACACTGATGATGAAGGAATTCTGTCCTCGTCACGAGATCAGGGCATTGGAAAGGGAATTCGATGACCTTAAGCAAGACAGCGGCGAACATCGAGCATACACTGATCGATATGAGGAGCTGAGCCTGTTGTGTCCTACCATGGTTACGCCTTTGGATAAGGCGATCGAAAAATACATTGATGGTCTCCCTGACTTAGTTCAGGACATTGTTACCGGTAGTAACCCCACTACGGTTAGGCAGGCCATTGAGCTATCTGCAACGTTGACTGAATCTCAGATCAGGAAACGTAAGCTTTTTCGAAAGGGTGACAAGAAACCAGTTGAGGAATCAAAGACCATGGATGTACAGACTAAATTCCCTGAGAAGTCAAAGAAGCAAAAGGCTTCTCAGAACTTCGCCATGGTTACTTACAGTGATCAAGCTATCCCCAACCAACCAGCTCAACCCCGTGCTAGGAAGCCATACAATGGAACTTCACCCTTGTGTAACCAATGTGGCCTACATCATCATGCTAATGTGAAGTGCCGCGAATGCCAAATTTGTGGACTTAAAGGTCATGTGGCAAAAGTTTGCGTTGCAGCAGTTGCACTGAAGCAAGCTGACAACAAACATGCTCGAACTCGCTTTCCACCAGGTTCTTGCAACAAGTGTGGCGAGATGGGACATTTTCGAAGAAATTGCCCAAAGCTTGCAAATGCTAATCCAGCACAGAGATGAGCATCTGATCGACTAGGAGACAACACTCTTTAGAAATAATCATATCTTATGTATTATTTTCTTTTGTTGTCAAGGTTCATGAAACAATTGTTATCATTGTTAATAAATAAATCTTTTTATTTACATTACAATGTATTTATGTGGTTGTATGCATAAACAACATATCCCCTATAATACCGACAATCGAGGAATCGTATTCCTTGAAAAGCAAACTAACCCCAAAATTCTTCCATGTTACAATCTCTTGCGTTTTCCACAAAGATCCTAAGTACCCGTCTCTTGCAAAGAAACGAAGTACAAGGTACAAGTTATAATTCTGTACGAATACCCCAAGTACCACTATAAATTCTTAATAGGGTACCCAAGGGTATTTCCGTATGTCCTAAATTATTGTGTACCTTAATTCGAATATTGCGTTTTTCCTGAAAAACGGAAATCGAATTTTTGGTTGATCATCCTATCTTCATGAATGGATTCTTGAAATGATTAAAGTGCCGAATGAAATCCACGAATTGGATTCCTGGTGTACTTTAAGTATCCGCGTCCAAAGATAACAAATTAATAAACAAATTAAACAACTATGTGATTATGTGCTTATGTGTTTCTTTTTATGTTTTTGTGTGATCCAAGTTTTGTTATCCAAATCCTCGTAGAATCTTCCATATCTTTGTATAAGGAAATTCATAGTAGGATATCCAAAGGTACTATATTAAATCCTTAATGGACTTCTACGTTGTAGTTAAGTCCCTTGGATTATAAGGTACTACTCCATAATTAGACCCCTGAGGGGTCTAGTTAAACAGATTGATCCAAAAATCTGGTTAGTAAAATCATGTGATGATATAGCTGAAAGGACTCCTTGGTGGTCTAATTAAAAAGATCATGTGTTGATCTGATTAAAAGGACCCTAGGGTAGTCTAGTCACACTCATCACAGATTTGATATTTTTCTTCCCCTACACATCATGAAATGCACTGTGCGGACTGTGCAAGGAATTACGTAATTATGGACGCGTACATAATTATAGAATTTAGTGCACAGAAACCACAGCAAGTTTTGTCATGTATCTAGAGTTAACTCTGTTCATTTTTTGTTTCTGAAGATGTAAAATGACTATTCCGTTCATTTTTGTTTCTGAAGATGTAAAATGACTATTCCGTTCATTTTTGTTTCTGAGGATGTAAAATGACTATTCCGTTCATTTTTGTTTCTGAAGATGTAAAATGACTATTCCGTTCATTTTTGTTTCTGAAGATGTAAAATGACTATTCCGTTCATTTTTGTTTCTGAAGATGTAAAATGACTATTCTATTCATTTTTGTTTCTGAGGATGTAAAATGACTATTCCGTTCATTTTTGTTTCTGAGGATGTAAAATGACTATTCCGTTCATTTTTGTTTCTGAAGATGTAAAATGACTATTCCGTTCATTTTTGTTTCTGAAGATGTTGTGGAAAATGACTATTCTGTTCATTTTTGTTTCTAAAGAATGCCTGTTGAAAATAACTCTGTTCATTTTTCATTTATGAAAAATGTTCATTAAAGAGAAATTACAGGGTTATGTCTTGTTCATCTTTGATGGTTATTTAACACAAAGTCATAAATAGACTCCTACGAATTAATTTCGGGACGAAATTTCCTAAAGTAGGGGAGACTGTAACACCTGTGTCATTTCAACCATCAAACAAATGCCAAACCAATGAAATAATGTATTTCATACTTTGGACTTGTATAAATATGTGTATCTTTTGCACATATCAACTCTTGTTCGATTTCAAACTCTAAATCGCTTTCTGGAAGGTTATACGCGCTTTAATGCGTAAATATAACCAGTTTAATGCAACAAACACTCCATAATAGTGAAATAGGTTTAACATACCTTAAATAACCTTTACATAACTTAGATATAAGATTTGGAAGGTTTGGTGTGGTGAAATCAAAGTTTAATCGCTTACAGGGACTAAAGTTGACAAACTGCGAAAGTATGCCAATTTGAACTGTAACAGACCTTCCGGGACATGAACATAAGTTAAACATACCATAAATATCCTTTACATAGCTTAGAAATAGGCTTTGAGGTGTTCGGTATGCTAAAATAAACTTTTGTGTCATTCAGGGACTAAAAGTGTCAAAAAGTGCACAAGTTTGCACTTTCGCGCATAACTTACGTTCTGAATACATCCGGACATCCAAAAATTTATGTAAGCGTGACTACATTATATTTTAGTGTTCGCCATAAGAAAAATCCATTCGTCGCGTCATTTGGATCGTTTTTCGCGCTTATGCGCATTCCGTCGTAATTAAGCGAACATCGCGTTCGTACGGCTAAACGAACCGACATCCGAGATATTTTTGAGCATGTTTTAAGTTCCCTATACTTTAACTTCATTTTATAGCTTTGAAATGGGGTTAACGGGCCTTAAACGTGTCAAAAATGGCCTAAATACAGTTCAGGGACCAAAACTGTAATTCTGCCAAACTGCACCATACGATGCGTATGGTATATATACCATACGATGCGTATGGGGTCTGCAGACCAGGTTCAGTGTATTAACAGCCTGTTTTCAGCAGATTTAACCACAACCACATGTTTGCAACTTGCTTAATCACTAAGTTTAGGGGCATATGTGGCTCCATAACCTTTGTGACAAGTGTACGCCTTGGATTCGATCACGTACTACGAGAAACGATCCTAACGGTGGACCGTTTACTATAAATACCCAACCCCCCTTCCATTCAAAACCCACCAAATCTGATCCAAATGCTCTAAGTTGAGGTTTTCGCTTCATACCTGAGCTATTCGATCACGATTAGCATTCGGGGACCCTTCGTAAGTATTCTTTCGTTCTTTTCCTTATTTTACTGCTTTTCGAGTCAGAAAGTCAAACTTTGTTTGACTTTCAGCGTTGACCAGTAATGGTCAATGCGAAGTTCGTTTGAACTTCGCAACGTGATTGTAATCACGATGGTCATAGTCCCTTGGGACTATGCCTACTGATTACCACGTTGTCTAGGGTCGTAGGGTAAGCGATCTAATAAATCGCTTATACCTCGAACCCGACCCAGTTTGGTCGATCATTAGGATCCGACCAAATACATTAGGTGACCATAGTGTAGGGTATAACCTTCCGAGGTTATACCTTATGGTCACGGCGTTTAAGTAGTTGTATGATAGGTAGTTTATATGCCTTAGGTAAATTACCAGAATACCCTTTTCATACATAATTGGTAATTTAGCATATGTAACCTAAACTTTTGTCACGTAACTGATTATGTAACATGTTTAGGCATATAATACTTGTCATAGGACTAGTTAGGCGGTCCGAACGCGTTTCACGCGAACGACGCGTTAAAGTAGCATAAGCTACCTAAACGGGTCGTAATGGGTCGTAGACACTTAGGTTAAGTTTCATTTAGTATGTAGGCTTTGTTAAACCAAAAGACACGAGTCTCTACACTCGTTTGGTTTACAAACCCTAATGCTACCCGATCTTCCGATTTAGGTCCGGTTTATTAATGTAGCTACCTATAATAGGTGCCGTTTGATATCCGCGATCTCTAGTATTGTTTGGTTGTTACTCAAGGACTACTGAGCAATCTCAGGTGAGTACATAGACCCCTCTTTTACTGTTTTCCAAACTGTTTTGGGGTGGAACACATGTGCCTACTTGTTACTTTCATGCTTTCCTGTTTTGACATCATATACTTGCTATGTTCATTAGTACATTATAGTACATGATTTCATTACATTTCATGCTATGTATTGCCATTGTGTGCATTACTTAGTACATCGTTTTACATGACATTTTGACATAGACATTTCGGCATAGACATTTTAACATGATTGACATTTGATCATGCATTTCCCACAAAACATAACTTTGATTTAAACCAAGATTTACTTCAATACTTTGTTTTTGTGCATATGGTTTAGTTGAGACATCTCACTTGCCATACATGACATCTTGACATAGACGTTTGACATGGATATTTGACATAGACAGTTGACATGGATATTTGACATAGACATTTTGATATGATTTACATCTTGACATGAACACTTTGACATATTACCCAATACATTTGACAATTGATTTAAACATAGACTTCTTACATTGGTTGGTTTGGTTTGATTAAGTGATTAAGTAACGATGCGTGTGTAATATGATACAAGCATGGTGGATACGCCGCTGGTACTTCCTATATATAAGTGTTTGTATGGTATTACATATCATAGCGTTATTTGAATCATTTCAGTTTGAGACATAGAACATTTTATACAAATAATATACTTTTCACAAGACATTGATTTATAAACATCTTATCTTATGCAAACATATTTTACTTGGTTATTCATTTAACCTTACATTTATTTATACTTATCATCTGATCTTATCGATTTTCAAATGATTTACAAAGCAAAGCAAATAACAAGGTTCATGACTAAACATTTTCTCAAACATAAGTCATGAAACCTATTTTCACAAAACCTATGTATCTCACAGGCATTTTTATGCTGACGTACCTATTTTCACATGTGTTTTTTCAGGAACTGTTGCATAAGATGATCAAGATACACATAGGCAGACTTGGGCTTTAGTGACAATAAAAGATGCAAGACAAGTTAATTATGTTGTATTTCTTGTTTGTTAAGACATTGTAACACTTTTAATCAATAAAACGAAACTTCAATTGCCATGGATTTGAAACAATTAATTCTGTTACAACACTCCCCGACATTTCCGCCACGTTTTGTATGTTCCACGTGGTCGGGGTGTGACACATTCATTGTTCAAATTATACAAACAAACACAATCATGATACCCTTCGATCCTAACAATTGGTATCAGAGCTTGGACAGTCAAATTCGATCTAACAATCAATTTGACATAACAGTTCAGCTCAAAATTCATTGATGCTAAGGTTGATCGTATTTAGTTGAAAAACAGAGTAACGAGTAACTACGTTCAAAGTAGCTATTCATAAACTCTGTAAAACAACCAAGATGTCATAAGACACACAAATTTCACATAAGAAGTGATGTCATATATAAAACACCTATAGTTTTCAGATCTGAAAATATGTCTGATAACTATGGTATAATTATTTCTTTACAAAATTGATTTCAATTGTTGTTATGAAGTTTTGTGCTGTAATCATCATGTTTGCCGCTAAAGTATGTACCTCAGGTCGACAAAAACCTATGTTCGTAAAAACATTAGTGTTTTTGTTAACATGAAAAGAGGAAAAAAAACAGGTTGGGAATCCTGTTAAAAAGGACCAAATCAACTTTGTTAAAAATACATTAAGAAAATCAGGTGTTAAAATAGTCCAAATCATAAGTAATGTGAGATTTGACATAAGCATGTACAAATATGACCAGATCTCTCAAAACATTGCTGCAAAATGATTCTGGAATAAGTATTCCTTCAATAAAACCTCCCAGTGAGTATTTCAGTACTTATGAATGGGAAGGGTAAAAAAGGAAGAAGAAAAATCACAAAAACTCAAAAGTGTGTTTATCTCAAAACTTTTGAAGTCAAAAGAAAAGAGCATAAATGTAAAACACTTAAGAGTCCAAAATTGGGTGAACAACGGTCATCAAGCAACTGTGTGCATTCATTGATTCAGGAAAGTTCAGGTAACAATAGTATCACCAGAGATTAAACTTACAAGAGGACTAGACAAGTTTTTCAGAGTCATCACATGGTAACAAAGTCTATAACCGGACTTTCAAAATTTATGTGAACATGTCTCCTCATTTTTGCAATCAATTAACAAGAAATTTGTCTCAAACAGTGGTTATTACAATTTCAAATCACTGACCATTTTCATAAAACTTGAGAGTGATGTGATTATGAGTTTAATTAGAAAATATACCAGATCCTGTTTGATGCTATTTTCAGAAAAAACCTTTAATTATTTTTCTCGAAAAAGTTTTTCTCAAATAAAAAAACAGGATATATTATTCTTTATTTTTTTAAGAGTGATATATTTTGAACTTTTACTTGTTTTTTATAGCAAAAGTTTCAAACACCTGTCAGGGTATAGAACCCTTATTTTTGGTGATATTATCCTTGAAAATGGATCAAAAGGAAATGGTACAAGTGTCAAGGTCATGTCCAACTCAAGTTTGTTTTAACACAGATCAGAGATTGATTGCTAACAGACCTTAAAATACTTGGTACTCATGTTCTAATTTAAATATTATGACACAAAATGAGTTGCCATAGTAAAAAGGTTTTCATCATCTGGGGTACTATACCGCTGTCAGGAATTTATAAAAGCTTCAAAACTTATAATAGACATGTGGCAAAACCTTGAATGCAAATTTCTGTAAAAACTAGTGACATATTAAACTTGACAATGTGCGTCTAAAATGTGTTTTGTTGAGGATAACAATCTTGCAGATGTTTCGTAATCACCATCAACAAATGTTGAAAATGATGTTGTGGTTTCACAAGACAAAATCATTTCTTTCATCAGAGCAGCAGATGTTCAAAACGGTTGTCAAAAGCTTATCCACTATTGCACTAACAGTTGCTGACATAATAGCCCTCAAATCCCTACCATTACCTTTCTCCTAATCACTGTTCTGTTCAAACATCTGTTTCCTAAATATTGTCCACTGCTGAAAGTCAACCCCTATTCTTTCATTCTCTTGGTAATCATTGTTGTTCAAAATTAGTGTTTTATCCACTGATAAAGCTATCCACTGATAATTAAAATCATCCACTGTCTTCACTTTGATCGTTGCAACCACTGATATTTGCTTCATCAGTGGTTCCCTAAACAACTGTCCTCCATTATTCATCTTTTCATCAGAGGTTGGCACGTGGTCAGTTATTAGCCATCAGATCTTTGTAAACCGCAGCCACGTCAGCATTAACTTTTTCTCTTATAAAACCCTGATCAAAACCCCCAAACAGGGTTTTACACTGTCGAATTGAATTCCAAAATTATTTTCTCAAAAGCAGTTTCCATCCTTCAGTCTCAAATCATTCTTTGTTCTTCTTCATCAAAATGACAAAATCAAAATCATCCTTAGATTCCAAAAAGGTCACTCAAAAGGCTGCTGAACCCATTGAAATGCCATACAAAGCACCTCACAACTACTTGGGTCTACTCACAAAACCCACTACCACCAAAACCTTCGATTCCATCATTGATACTCTTGCAGCTTCAAAGTACAAAACTTTGTTGACTGCTGATGCTACTATTTACGAACAAACCCAGAGAGAATTCTGGAAAAATGCCACACTTGAGTATCAAGGTGAAATAGTTATAGCCATTGATTCTTCCATAAAGGGCAAAAAGATCCAAATCACTCCACAATCAATTTCAGAAGTCTTTGCACTCGATGATCAGGAAGGTAAAACTTCTTTTCCCAAAAACGAGTTAAAAACTTATTTTCTGGAAATAGGGTATGGTGTGGAAATGAAAAGGGACACCTTACAAAAAGGCTTCTTCCCTTCTGCACCAAGGTTTTTATTCCATACCCTTTTGATGTGTGTTTCAAATAAAACAACTGCTTTTAATAAAATACCATTAAAGATCCAAAACCTGGGCTTTGCTATTTTACATAATGAAAATTTTAACTATTCCTAGGAGATCTTTGATGATTTAGTAAAAAATGTTGATAGCAAATCATTTCTACTTTTTCCAAGGTTCTTAAGTTACTATCTTAAACAAAAATTTGGAAAGGAAAATGAAAATTTGCTTATCCAAGGTGAATCCTTTCAAATACATGGTTTAACATCTGAAACATTCACTAGAATGTTAACACCTACAAAAACACAAGCAGAGGTGCCTGAGTAGACTTTAGCAGCTACCACTGCTCCTCAGGTATCTGCTGCTGAGCCCACTGCTCCAGGTGATCATAGTAGCACACCAACTGCTATGAAGCCCACACCTGCAATTTCCAAAAAGCCTAAAAAGAAGTCCTCCAAAAATCCCCCCAAACCCACTAAAAAGGTAACTCTGGAAGATGAGATCCCAGAGCCACTGCCAGTAACAACACAAATGTCACCAAAAACCACTGTTGCTACTTCCTCACAGCAGATGGAAGAAAGATCTCCACCCTTGCCTCAAACTCCTACTGCATCCTTACAAAAGGATCAGGTTGTAAACATAGGGACCCCACATTATGAAGCTCTGGATTCCATTGGATCCATCTTCCTTAGTCCTGATCCCAAGGACATGTCTCTTTCCACACCCATATCTTCACCCCTTACATTACCACAATCCATAATACCCTTGTTGCATGCAGTTGCTATAGCTCAGACACAAACCAGTTCCTCTCAATCACCTGTCACTGAGAGTACACTCCCACAAGTGACTGGGTCTGATCCTTATACCTCTGCGATCCCAGCAACATTTGAGGAGGTTACACTGCAGGAGTTACAAGTAATTCCTGACAGTAGTTCAAGTGGAGCAGCAACTACAAGTGTTGGATCAACAGATCTACATTTGGCCAGTTGTTTCATCAATCAGACTCTCTTGAAGGCAATTTCTTCTATAGCACCTCTGGTAACCACTAGTGAGTTTGTTTTAACCACTGGTACTTTCAAAAGGTTATCAAGTGTTGAAGAAAGAAGACCCCGGAACCAAGAACAAGGGGCATCAATGGATGATTTTTGGGATTCATTTCCTAAGTCACACATTGATACAACCACTGCTGGTGGGGAATCAGATGATCCTATTAACTTGGGTGATGATTTAAAATATCAGGAATTGACGGGTAGAATTGACAACCTTGAGACATCTGTTGCTGAAATAAAAGATATGATGCAACAGTTGTTGAAAGCTCAAAAGGACTCAACCACTGCTGTTCCAACTCAAGCACCTGCTCCACCACAAGCACCTGCTGCAAATGAGTTATGGAATTTATTCCAACATCTGCTCCAACAACAAAGACAAATGGCTGATCAGCAGCATGCAATACATGTTCAAGAGCTGAGAAACATGATGGAGTCAAGGTTTAGAAATACTCGAGCAGACATCAAGGCTATAAAGGCCCACATCCTGAACACCACTGGCAAAGCTCCTCCCACAGTTCTCGTCAATGATAAACTTCCTCCAGATAATGCCAAAAAGGGGGAGAAAATTAAGCAGTGGAAGAAGAAGGGAATTGAAGATGGTCTTTATATTGAACCAGAAAAAGAAAACATGACTAAAAACATTCCTTTGCCAGATGGTAGTAAGAAAATTGATGTTACCACAAATGCACTTGCAGAAGCAAAAGCAAGTGTTAAAATAGATAGAGAGGCTAAGGATAAAGCCAGGTGGGAACAGGAGAAAAGAGCTTACATGGAGCTGAATGCACAGGATACTTCTGAGCCAAAGGATGATGAAAATCCTAATGATGAAAATCCTAGGGATGAAAAGAAGAAGCCTACTAGACAAGTGAGGCAACCCAAATCTACACCATCCAGACCCACAAAGCATGCCTCCAAACCACCTCCCAAAGGCTCCAAACCTCAAACCACCAAATCTCAAACTTCCACCCAAACAGTTGTTGTAACACCTATTGTATCAACAACTGATACCTCAGTAGTTTCAACAACTGCCAGCCAAACACCTGCCATCTCTTCAACACACACCACTATAACACACACCACAACCACTGCCCTACCACCACAACCTAAAATCACTTCACCACCAAAAACCATCATTTCAACTACATCACCACCCACCAAATCACCACCTGCTGAAAAGCAGAAGACATCTACTGACACATCAGTAGTTGTAATGACAACAGAGGTTGAAACACCAGTTGTTTCAACAACTGTTTGCCAGCTATCTACCACTGCCCTCACCATTTCAACAATCACCATACACCCCATTGTCACATCACAACCAAAACCCCTTCACCCAAAAGGCTTTACACAAGGAAAAGGAAATCTCATGAGGGTAATGATGATATACCAGCACCCATTCCTTTATCCTCCACACCCTACAGTGTTGTCGAGCCACAACCATCCACTCCACCAACTCTAGTCAAACCAATAAACCCTGCTAACCTTGTATCCATTGCTGTAAGTTATCCACTGGAATTGGAAGCTGTAAAGGATGAGATGAGACAATTCTATACAGAAGATGATCCTTCAAAAAGAAGATTTCCTTCTCTCATGGGCTTCAGGAACCCAGAAAATATGGATGCATATCTAAAACTCAAAGTCAGGCAAGCAGATATAAGAGCTAGAATTGAATGCAAAGATCAAGGTGACAAAGCCATTTCTGAAAGAATAGAATTTTTACTCACTAAGGTCAAAAAAATGGAAGATTATGCAAGAGACCTAAGCAAAGATATGTCAAATCTGCCACCTGGAGCCATCCTACAAAAGGAAATGAGAAAGGATTATCTTGCATTTATTATGAGAGAAAAAAATTATCCAGCTAATGAAGAACAATTCAGTGAATGGCCACTCATTGCACTAAAGCATGAAGTTAACAGAATCAGGATGATCAAGAATGATCCAAGTAAGAAAAAGACAGCTCCAAACTGGAACAAATACAAAAAGGCCATTGATAAACTTACCTCAGAATACAAGAGAAAGAAACAAGAGCTGGTGGATGCAAAGGATGGACCTGCCAAAGCCATAGCAAAATGGACAACGTAATACACAGACGAGGCTTATGAAAGGTTAAAGAAAAGAAGGATGACAGATCCTAGTTTATCACAGAAGCCTGAATACAAAGAGCCAAAACAGATCAATATTTCTGAACCACTGTTCACATCAGCAGATGTATCAGTCATTGAGATAGATCAAAGAAAGAGACAAGAGCAGATTGAAAAAACAAACTGCAGAAGATATAGCTGCAGCAAATGATATCATCAAAATGGTTTTCAAACAAAATACAGCTGGAGATTCTGAACTAGTAAAAGCTCAGAGCACTGCTCAACAAATTATCACAAGGCCAGCATCACCAAACTCATCAGTAAATAAACCTCTCCCAAGAAACCCATTGGGTTCAAAAATACTAAAATGGATGTCTGATCAAAAGACCCATGTATTGACCCTGATCAGATCCAATGGAGAAGTAAAGCACATATCAAGGGAATAAGCACTTGGCCTAAGTGTTGAAGATCTACAAGATCTCCTTGAGCTTATACTATGTAGGGATGAGGATGATACAAGTTCCATGGATTTTGAGTTGCAATTTAAAGGAAAAGTTAGGGAACTTCTGATGAGACAATAAAGATCCAAAATAATGAAGAGTTTTGGCATTATCTGTTCCAAGGGGAGATTGTTGGGATTGAACCCTATCAGAGGAACAGATAATAAAAGCCAAAACTGGTTCACAACAGTGAATTCATCATAAGCAGTAGTTTACACCAGGCTTTCCCCTTGAAAGTGTTTATAACATCTGATGTCCTCTATCCACTGTCCGTATACAACAGTTGCTGTCCTTCAAACTGCTGATGAAGCCCTGAAGACTGTTAAGAATTAAACACTGCTGGTTCAATCTACTGATGCTATCTAAGTATTGTTGTTGACTAAAGGACTACCCACTCAAGGACTGATCAACTTTGAGGAAAGCACTGATAGTCAAACATCAGTGCTGATGGAAGGAGAAAGCAGTAGTTAAGTGTGTCACTTATATTGTATAGAATCAGTGGTTAAGTTAGCAGTGTTTGTATTAGAACAGTGGGTAAAGGTTGTTAGATGTCACTTTCATGGTGATGTCAGCTTAGATGCTTCAGTGGTTTGATTTTCCTATAAATGGAACAGTACCCTGTATTGTTACATTTGATTGACTGAGTGAGTCTATCTCCTCCAATCCTTTCATCTTGTGCGATCAACCAGGGAGCATCAGGATGAGGGGGAGTTTTGTTGTAAGCATGCATTGTAATCTTTTGATTTGATTTGTAATCTTTTGACCTAATGAAAAGCATGTGTTTATCAGAACTATTCTCCCTTTTGATTGTGTTTATAAAAGTTTGTTTCCATTTCCGCTGCACTTTACATTATTTCATATTCATTCATTGTTCAAATTATACAAACAAACACAATCATGATAGCCTTCGATCCTAACAATGAAAGTGATGGATATACCATAAATGTTATTAACAGCCAAAGATTTTCATTTTTATTTCAATCTCTTCATTTAAGACGATATCTGTTGCAGTGGGAATATGACAGTCTACTTAAGCCCCGTGTGTGGGAGAGCATTGAATAGCTAGGCGGCTATGTTTATAGCTCCTAATCATTTTTGTGCCTACGTGTCTCTCAAACTTCTTATGAAAAAATGACGTTGCATGCATTGGTAGTATAAGAAAAATTCAATTTTCTGCAAAAATTTCTCTTGTGACGGTTGATTTTCTTTGCAGTGACATTTATTTTAATGCATGTTACCTTTCCCCCTTTTTGGTGTTGTTTTTTTTTATTTAAATAAAAGAGGAAAGAACGGAAAAAAAACAAAAGCAAAATATACACAGTTATGAATTTATACACATATGAGATATGTATGAAGATGGAAATTTTTTATATCTGTGATCATTCTAATTTTTCAGCAAAGTTTCTGATGTTGTATCAGAATTTCTGATAATTTTATCAGATTTTCTGATACTTCTTCAGATTTTCTGATAAATCATCACATTTATTAATGATTTATCAGATCTTCTGATATTCCATCAGATTGATGAATTTCTTTGTCAGAAACCTGTTGAGTTACCCTTTGATTATCAGAATTTTGATGTTCATCAATTTGGTTTTCAATTTGTGTCCTTTTGTTTCAGAAAAATCTTCATCTTTTATATTAACCATGCCAAGTTTGCTGATTAAAAAATTGTGTCTCTTTTCATCAAGAGGTTTTGTAAAGATATCAGCAATTTGGTTTTCAGTTGGAAAAAAATACATTTCTATGTTACCTTTCTCAACATGATCTTTTATGAAGTGTTATCTAACATCTATGTGTTTGGTTCTTGAGTGATGAACTGGATTTTCTGTTATTGCAATTGCACTCTTTGAATCATATAGGATTGGTATTTTGGTCAGATTTACTCCATAGTCTTTCAGCTGAGTTTGCATCCACAGCACTTGTGAATAGCAACTTGTTGCTGCTACATATTCTGATTCTGCTGTTGATGTTGCAACACAGTTTTGTTTCTTGCTTGCCCAACATACAATTTTTTCTCCCAAGATTTGACATGCACCAGATGTGCTTTTTCTGTCAATCTTGCACCCTGCATAATCTGCATCTGTATATGCAATTAGTTCAAGGTTTGTATCCTTAGGATACCAGAGACCAAGATCTGATGTACCTTTTAGATATTTGAAAACCCTTTTTACAGCTTTTAGGTGGGATTCTTTAGGGTCACATTGATATCTGGCCAGAAAGCATGTTGCAAACATAATATCTAGTCTGCTTGCAGTTAAATATAGCGATGATCCTATCATCCCCCTATAGGTTTTAATATCTACACTTATTCCATCTTTATCAGAATCCAATTTCTTCCCTGTTGCCATGGGAGTTTTTGAAAGTGGGCAGTTTTCAAGTGAGTATTTTTGAAGAATTGTTTTCACATACTTTGATTGACTCAAAAATAGTCCATCAATTCTTTGCTTTACTTGTAAACCTAAGAAAAAGGTTAACTCACCCATCATGCTCATTTCAAAGTGGTTGGTCATTAACTTTTGAAACTTTTTACAGAAATTTTGATTTGTTGATCCAAATATAATGTCATCAACATATATCTAGACTAACAAAGTGTGACCTTTGTGTGTTTTGAGAAAAAGTGTTGTGTCAATAGTACCTTTAGTAAACCCAGAATTGAGTAAGAAGTTTGAGAGTGTTTCATACCAGGCTCTTGGAGCTTGTTTTAAACCATACAAGGCTTTGTTTAATCTGTAAACATGATTTTGAAATTTTGGATCAACAAAGCCTTCTGGTTGATGTACATAAACTTCTTCCTCAATTTTACCATTCAGGAAAGCAGATTTTACATCCATTTGATAAACTTTGAAATCTTTGGATGCAGCATAAGCAAGAAAATTCTTACAGCTTCTAATCTAGCTACTGGTGCAAAGGTTTCATCATAATCAATACCTTCTTGTTGACAATAACCTTTGACCACTAACCTTGCTTTATTCCTGGTGATTATGCCATTTTCGTCTGATTTATTCCTGAATACCCATTTAGAGCCTATGACAGATTTTTCATTTGCCTTGGGCACCAGATCCCATACCTTGCTCTTTTCAAACTGATCCAGCTCTTCTTGCATGGCTTGAATCCAGTCTGAGTCATTTAGAGCTTCTTTGACAGACTTGGGTTCTATTTTGCTTAAGAACCCAGCAAATGCACATTCATGTGCTGTTGCAGATCTTGTTCTTACACCATCTGCTGGATTGCCAATGATGTCCGAATGAACATGTCCTTTAATCCATCTTAACTTGTTGTGAAAAGATGTTGGTTCGGATGGATTTGAAGTTTCCCCCTGAACAGTTGCCTCAGTTGTATGTAGTGTATCAGAAGTTTGGTGACCAGTCATATTTTCATTGTTTTGCTTCAAGATTTCTGATGCACTATTCATTTGTTCTGCAGGGTTAGTACATGAAATATCTATTGATTTATTTGTGAGAGATTTATCATGTTCTAAGAAATCTTTTGTCATCATTTCAAAGAGGCGTTCATAATTTTTTTGTTTGTCAGAAAAATTTATTTCTTTCATATATTCATCAGAAACGTCTGTTTTTAATGAGTCATCAAAAGAAACATACAGACTTTCTCTGATTGTCCTTGTGTTTAGAATAAAAATTCTATAAGCTTTTGAGGACAATGAATAACCAAGAAAAATACTCTTTTCTGCTTTTCTGTCAAATTTCTCAAGGCTTTCAAAATCATTGAAAACAAAACATCTACAACCAAATGTATGTAAAAAATTTACACTTGGAATTCTTCCATTGATAATGTTGTATGGTGTTTTGTTGTGCCTTTTGTTAATTATGGTTCTGTTTTGGGTAAAACAGACATTTGCTATTGCTTCTGCCCAAAAATGAGTGGGCATTTTAGCATAAGCAAGCATTGTTCTGGCATCTTCTACTAAGGTTCTATTTTTTCTTTCAAGCACCCCATTTTGTTGAGGTGTTCTGGGAGCAGAAAATCATGAGAGATTCCTTTATTACAAGAAAGCTCTCAATTTTTGAATTCTTAAATTCTGTTCAATTGTCTGATCTGATCCTTCTGACTGTTAGTTTTAACAGATTTTCAATCTTTCTGATAAAATTAATGATCAGATCAGGAGTTTCACTTTTCTTCCCTAAAAATTCTACCAATGTGTACCTGGAAAAATCATCTACTATTACTAGTATGTATTTCTTTCCAGAAAATCTTTATGTACTTATGTCACACCCTGACTTTTGCGGAAGCGTGGTTATGGTGTGACTTTCTTAATATCATTGCATTCAATCATAACAACAACTATATGATAAAACCATTGGTTTGTCATCCATTGAATAAGTTTAAAACATAACAACAATGTTTAAAATGTAGACTTCAAATTTTAAGTTTTACAATCATACCAAAATGTTTATGAGTTCACTAAGGACTCATCGAAAGATAATAAATAGCACCAAGGTTTGGGAGACGTGTCCCGTCCAGGAATAAGACACACCGACCAAACCCAAAGACCATGGATGACATCTTTGTTTCAAACGCAGCATAAAAACTTTCAACGCCCGCCAGATCCACTTATTAGTTCCCTGAAATACATATAGTTTAAAAACATCAACAAAAGTTGAGCGAGTTCATGTGTTTAGTATGTGTGCACGACTCATTCTTGAAAACCTTTATATGTATGTATGTTCATTTAAACTGGTATGAAGTAATAAGGAAAAAAAGATCAACTAATGTGTAGCTAATACATTAAAAAGTGACATGGCATAGGAAGTACTCAAACCTGTATGCGTATTTCGTACCGGCCCCTCCGACTGAACGACATAGTGACCACATGCGGCCAACTCGCCGGCCCATGGGTGGGGCTCGCAACACCCATTAGATCTATCACTCATGCCCCTCAGTCCTTATACAAGGATTAATGGTCTTAAGCTAATGGCCTACCCATTCACGTGATCTAGCAGTAACTTTCCTTAGCTAATCATACCATGGTAATTGTTTGTAAGCAGTATGTAACATGTATTTCACCCCCGAAGTATAAAACTGAAAACGGTTAAGAGAAAAGGGGGACATGAACTCACAGTTTTATGTTCCTTGTATCCGATGTAACTCGAAGCTTCCTCTAGAACGCACGACTACCTACATGCGTACTACGGTCCGTTAGACGAGCGGATCGTGCCTTAACTTAGTATTGATTAGTGCCTTTGAGTTACGTTTTAAAGTGTCTTTGGTAGTATTCCAAGGATATAATTTATTTGTTAAAATAATCAATATATTAACTCTAAATTATATTTATAAATTTTGGAATAATTGTTAATCAATATTTTCGTAGCAATACTTCTCAAGTATTTATATTCATATTTCCTTCCCAAGGATGGGGGTATCTCATACATGTGTATCCGTATTTTTTGTATTTGCATATCTTGCCATGTATCGGCGTCGTATTCTGGTGTGTACGGATTTTCATAATATATATCCCATATAAATCCAGAACAATATATTTTAAGTTTCACTTAGAAAATATATATAATACTTATTTTGTCCCAAAATAATGTATTGTCCAGAAAATATATATTTTCCCAAAATCATATATCTTCTAATATGCTAAGAAAATATATTTTAACTTCCCAAAAATAATATATTTTCTCTTTGTCGAAAACATGATATACTTGGTAATATGTACAAAAATCATATTTTCACTTCTTTCGTTTCCAAAATAATATTTACCAAAAATGTAGTTGTAAGAGTATTTTCCGGAATATTTCATAAGTTACGTTTTTGCGTTTGGTTTCACAATATCAAGTGTGTAACTTATATTTCATTCCTTGTGATTCTTGGTATTATTTTGGAGTTGTAAATTCTTGTTATTTGTTAAGTTATATTATTTTACCCTAAAATAATTTAACTAGTGCACAAAAAAATACAAATATTCACACAAGTGCCTTTAGTATAAAATATATATTCTAAATATATATTTAACCACTTTTATTTACAAACACCAACCTCCGATACTTTGTATTTTTGTTACACAATTTATGGCAAAGCTTATATTTGAAATACATAGATCAAAACATACTTGTAAACACTTGTTTAGAAAATATTTTCTAAGTGTTTGAATTTTTAGAAAATTTTGCCATTGTTTCCTTTGTAAATGGAGGTGTCCATGCTATTAAGCATATCGTTTTCTTTTCCAAAAATCATTCAAACATTCAACAATCACACTCTAAACAATATTACACTTACCAAGTGCAAAAATTATTCCATTTATAATACAACATGAACTTGATTTTTCTCAAAAACGCGTAGTAACTTGGTAAAGTGTTTAGTGGGTTTAGTTACCCTCCAAAGTGTGTTTACTTCTTTTAAAACCTCATTCTTGAAAAGTTTTGGTGTTTACAACTTGTAAACACATTTCAAAAAAATGTTTATTTATGACATCTTCTTGTTTCATAGATATTTCTACACTTATTTTATCACTAAAAATAGTGTAAGTTAAATAAAAACCATGATCTTTCAAAAAGTCGTCTTTTGAACTTGATTTGTTTAGAAAGCTCATTTGTAATTATCGGATCCATATGATCATCAACTCACTTTGTTTACTTATATTTCAAGAAATCATCTTATTATCAAGTTCATATCTTTATTAGAAGATGATTATTTTATGTGGAGACATAATCATCTCCTAACTTGTTAAATCATGTTCTTAATCATAATCTAACAAGTTCAATATGATGATCAACATCATATTATCAAGAAATCAACAAGCAATCATCAACATATTCAAAACAACATCATTCTAACAATATTACATCATGTTCCATCTTATGTTTCAAGATTCAAGTGTATGTTCTTTAGTGTTCTTGTGTTAATCATCAAACAACAACTTTTAACCACTAAAATGTGAAGTAAACAAGGATGTTCAAGAATCTTACAACTAGCTTAAAGCTAGGGAAGAACAAGGTTGAAAATGTGGTGGATAAAAGCACACAAGAGAGGTCCTTCAAGTTCCGCGAGCACCGAGCCTCCTAAATCACCTTGATACACCTTGAGATACACTTGGAATGAATTATGCTTGAACGAAAATGGTGATGGTGTGGAGATAGGGGGTCGGCCGAAGCTTTATGAGGGAGGAGAGAAGAGAGTGTTGTGGAGTGAAGGTGAAGATGATCAAGTTCTTATAGTCCCTAATCACTAATATCCAATTGGTTTCTTGTCTCCATAAGTACAAACTAAATCTTATCACAATCCAAGAGAAGATTACATGAGATTTGGGAAGATTTACAAATCTTGGGTGTGGGCCATGCTATGAGCCGTAAATCATACATGGGGGGGGTTAATTGTAATTTTGATGGTAAATAAGTTAATTAATGGAAGTTAAGATGTAAAAGTCTAGTGCTTTAGTGTAGGATGCTTTATGTAATATGTTAAAGTGTTCGGGAACCATAGCTAGCTCAAAAAAAGTAAAACAATGCTTTTAGCAATATTTTGGTGTTCCGGGTTTTGTCCAGTTGTTCGGTTAGATACCGGTTCGTTTAAGTGCTAAGTTATTCCGTATAGTGTCCTTTATGTAACTTTATGTGTTACTTTTATTTCCCGACACTTAGGAAAGCATACAGGACCAATTTGCCTTATTTTTGCATGTTACTAGCATGTTAAAATGCTGATTTTTGTTAATTAATGCAGAATTCTGCACTTTGAGTGGGTTTTAGGCACTTTCTGGCACTAAAACTATCACCTAGTGACACAGTTTTATGGTCCTTACTTCCCTACACTCCATACTAGTGTAGCACCTTGTCTCTGGCTCATACTGGGTCTCAAAACATTGTCTGTCTATGTACTGACATTGTCAGCATGTTTTTGAGTTATCCGCTACATGTGCTAACTGTGCTTTGTGCATCATTTTTGTCACTAAAGTTTGTATGTAATGAATGGTATGACAGTATGAAATGTGATACATATGTATGTATGATACAGAAATCATAAGGCAGTTTATATCATCAGTTGTATTTAAGCACAGTCATTAAGCACAAACTAATATTAATTAATTGTATGGATACATGCAAATTTGACAGTTGTCACATTCTCCCCCTGTTAAGAAAATTTCGTTCTCGAAATTTATACTACCTTATCTCCTTAGTGTCACATTATGCGTATATGTATATAGCTAATAGTGAGGTAGGTATTCACAAAACCAAATCAAACCTTATTCACAATCAGGTGAATCCAATAATATATAACAACACGAATCCAATGGTTAAAAGGGTATGTGCTTTAAGCATTTGATGTCAGGGACACGAGATGTATAGACGTATAGTCTAGTGTAATCTAGTTAACAAGGGTTCCACAAAAGAGGAGTTTTGACCAATAGGGTTCTCAAACAATCGGTCACAATGTGCAACGAGTTTTCCATAAACCATAGCATTTTCTATATGAACTCAAAATCAACAACTTGAATATGTAAATTGTAACACCCCGTGTTTTCACAAGTCAAAGTCAAGGTCTAAGTCAACGACCGACTTCGCGCAACTTGACTCGTAGAAATTTCGTTATTTAATTCGTATTATGTGGAGTAAGTGTTGTTAATGACAATAATCGATGTGTGTTAATCGTTATTCAATCGACCTACGACTGTGAACTATAGGAAGTAACAATGCGATAAAGTTAACTAATCAATAATCAAGCTATGCTAATCAAATCGACATCAAATCGCAACTCGAGCTACGTATTTTTACTTGTTATTACACGTGTGTGTGCCTTACGTGTTACCTGTGCATGTTTATTTATGTTGTGTTATGATAATCAAGCGAACTCAATCGAAACTCGAAATCTAACTCGAAATGCAATCGAACTCGAATCGTGAACGAACTATGATAATTGGTGGAAAATAGATTATGTGAGATATGATTGCTTGGGACTAAAAGTAATTTGACTAGGAAACCCCATCGAATCGAACCGCTCGCAATCGAAATATCAAAAATCGTCGTGCGAAACACTCGAAAAGTGCGACTGGTCGATTAGGCTCCCAGCCGATCGAACAGCCAGCCGAACGGACTGATGTCCGATCGGACAGGCTGTCCGATGGAGCTGCCTGGCCGATCGGTCAGCACTTACCCCTTTTGGCATCCTATAAATACCCCTGTCATTGTCATTCTTTCTACTTTTGGAAACCTCTGACCGACCAGCACGCTCAGCTCACCTTTTCACAGATTCCTCTCGATTCTGGTAAGTTTTCGTCCTAAATCTTGTAATTTCCTGATCTATACACACTCCTACACCTTTCTATCTTTTAAATCTTAACTTTTAACCGTGAAATCATCAAGAATCAAGTGTTCTAGGATGATGTCATCATGGGTTCTTGAAGAACTTCATGATTTGGCCTCAATCCACCAAGAATAGCTTGGATCTAGCCGATTTCCACATAAACAAACAAAGATCTTTAGTAGATCTAAACATATACACGGTGGAAAAGGATTGAAAGATGGTTTTCCAACTTTCTTTCAACTCTTTTATACCCAATCCCTTCGAACCGGTAGAAACTGAGCTTGTGCCAATCTGCAAATCACTTCGGAAGTTGTATGGCGTAAGGTCCGGATTCTACCCATGAGGTTAACCAGTTACGGGTTAAACGTTAAACTCCGTTCCGAACAGTTCACCGGCCGGATTTGGGTGATTCCTGTCCGAGCAGGGGAAACAAATAAGAACGAGGGTTCTATGGTTCGACTCGTTGTAAAAATACCTCGACATAACGACAAACAAACCTGAACAACCAAGTGTAAGACGAACAGGCCGACCAGGTCAGGAAGCTAACCGATCGGACTGCTGTCCGAACGGACAACTAGCCGATCGGACAATCAGCCGATCGACCAGGCCAGCCGATCGGCTAGCACATGGTCCCACACTTGAGCAATTCATTGAAGAGAGTATTGAACGAACTGCTGTTCGATCGGACTACCGTCCGATTGGATTACTCTTCAGATCATGAGATACTATGCTTTAATACTTAGTCGATTTTCAACATGTTCAACGCGTTTGGAGTGCCACCCGATCGAACAGCCATCCGATCAGGTGACATCCTGCTGAGAACCTATTTACTGAAGTACCTAACCAATCGGATAGCCGGTCGATCGAACGACCGTTCGATCGACCGACCTGAAAGGTAAAGATACTTCAAAGTTTTCAAATACTACAACGAAAACTTCAAAAGACAAGCCATCATACACAAACACATACTTCTTATAGGAAGAAACAATCCACTTGAACAGCCATCCGATCGGCCTACCGACCGACCGGACAGCAGACCGAACGGGCTGTCAACCTAACGGTCAGTCGTCCGATCGAACTACCATCCGATCGACCAGTTGTCCGACTCTCCAACACTTGTTTTCCGTCTTACGCTTCACTTATCGTTATGCTACCGAATCTATTCAGGCTAATCTTACTCGCTAAGCTCTCCCTTCAATCCATTAATCGCTGTGAGTATACTCGATCCCTTTTTGCTTTAAGCACTTTTGGGTGTTACATACGTTACGAATATTCAAACTACAACTATCACACTACCCAAACTATTTAAACGCTAACCGTTAATGCATGTTATACGTGGCTTATGAATGCTTGTTTGTTACGTTTACACATGGAATGTTGTCTACCTGCCTTAGCAACGATAGTACTATAGTTTGGACTCAGCACCCGTTCACACGGGGGTTGTTAAGGATCTTTTACTTGCATGGATTACGGTGGTAATCATGTATTGCGAACTGCCTCGGGCAGTCAACCCGCAGTCATTGGTATCGATGGATCTATGTCGATAACTAACGTGCTTCATTTCACTATGTGTACGTGCTGGTTATGCGTAAACGAATTCGAACTCTATATGCTATTATCAAACTTGTATGCTCACCTTTACATTTTATGTATTGACTTTATTTTAACGTATGTGACAGGTGCTTAGGATGCATATGTGGTAGGAATTTGAAGCTAGAATAACGCTTTAGAGCCCAACAAATAGTTGTCTGTAGATAACGAATCGAGGGTCTCTAGAAGCAGATAAACAATTGTTGTTTATTTAAATCTGAGTTGTCGGAACAGAATATTTGCCTAGATTTTTGTCTGTAATAATTGACTTACTGTTTGAGATACGGTATGGGACGTATTATTTTAATTGAATAGTGTTGTTAATTGTTATGGAAACTTCTGGACAATCTGTTTCGCTCAGTGCCATGCCCCGATGATTCCGCCATCGATTGGGGTGTGACATAAATGATCTGTCAACTTTCGAATAAATAAACGGTAAGGATTAGTGTGTTGACATTCTTGAGTTGCGAAAACATACCGAATGAAATACAAGCAATTCTGGTGTATCATTGTCTTGGTTCGTAGTTGCATCAGGAATGTTTAAATGACATGTCAAACAAAAGTATGTGTAGTTTGTGTGAAACGGTTGACCAAGATTAGCACAAGCTACAAGTTTTGTAATGACACCACAAGGTGTCGTAATGACATAATTCAATAATGGTGGTGACTGAACAAGTTCACCGTGTCTGAGATCAAATGAAAGTGTACTGAAACAAGCCTGAAGATTCGATTTACACAATGTCATAGAGTTTTCAGTTGAATACGGAACATCAAAGAACCACAGCTTTCGATCGAAGATGAAAAGTAATAAGTAACGCAAGACATTCGCTCGATCATGAAAGAATCGTTGGGAGGTACATTGTGCTATGAAATGAATCTTCGTACCATTGCCTTAACACACAACTGTGTTGAGACTGTTTTAATCGTGATTAACAAAACGGACTTAGAATAATTTAATAGACAACTAAATCCGTATATAGGGTGCGTAACTAAATTAGCGCAAGCTTCAATTCTATGAAAGTACCACCACAAGGTATCGAAATCAATAAACGATTTAGTGGAGTTGTAGGCCAATCACAAGTTAACTACCACTCGAAGCAAAAGAAGCTTTACAGAAATATTTGAATATGATGCTCTCAATACATCATATGGCGTTTTAAATTGAATATGCGAAATGGATAAGTTCAAGCAATTGAACTTGGTAACCTGACAATGTATGTATCAACGAGGGTATCTTAGCATGGTTACGAAGATAAACCATGAATGTAACTTGAAAGAAATGAAGTCTCAAGAAAGTGTGTTGACTTGGTAACAAAAGAGCCAACAATTACAATAAAGCAGGTCATTCGAATCACAAGATTTAGCAAAATAATATTTGAATTTCAATGAAGCGTTTATTCGAATCGAAACCACATGCGTAGCAAATGGTGCATGTGTGTCATAAAAGTTTCCAAGTCCTGAAATAATGAGTATTTGCTAAAATGAAGAAATGACCAGGTATCGAAGCAAATATGTGTTCGCCCTCAGTGAAGAAAATTGGCGCAATGCAACTACCATGAGGGGAGTAGAGATGCAAACATCTACTTGCTAGAAGCAAAAGTGATGATCTTAACAAAAGAAATTTAAGTACTTTCTGTTTGGCTGACTGAAATGGCATATATGTCAGGTTAATGGTGTTTGATTGAGTTAACAGATGTGGTTCCTAAGTAACAACCTTTACGAGTTTGGACCTGGCTTCCCAAGACCCTAAGTACATGTTTTCTAGATTCTTAGAGTTTCGTATTCTGTGTAACATGGTTCTGTGCATCATGTAGGAAACACCATTTTTGTGTACGTTTAGAACAAGTTATTGTCCCACAATTTTCCCTCGGTATACTTTCTTCCTGAATTCACCGCTAACGACACTTGATCGTCAATCAGTCGTGTAATAGTAGTTGGATCCTCACAGCTAGTTAAGTAAGGAATTCGTTGATCCTCAGCAAGAGTTATCGACTCTTGTTGGATAGCTAGTTCGGCTCCTGGTAGTTGATGCTCATGTAAAACTCATCGTCCTTCTTCTTGAAGAGCAGAACTGGGGTTACCCAAAACGGGATCTTGGTCTGTCAACTTCCTTCTCTGTCAATTACTGAAACTACACTGACAATCCTTGCATCTCCGAAGGTGTAAGTCGCCAAGGTGCATTAATAGCAGGTGCGGCGTCCGGAATCAAATCGAGGCGAAATTCGTCTTGTTGTCGGGGAGATGATTCTGGCAAGTTTTTGGGGAAGACTTCAGGATATTCCCTTACCACAGGGATATCTTCGAGTTTTGGTTCTTCGGCTCCCTTTTCCATGACATGAGCCAAGAAAACAACACATCCTTTACGCAACACTTTTGTGCCTTCAAGCAATTGGTAATTCATAGAGGCGTATCCTGCTTCATGAGTCACGATCGTTTCTTCGTTCGTCATCGGGTTGGGGATAACAATCTCCGCTTGATTGCTTGACAACCAATCCATCCCAATTACCACGTCGAAGCTTCCCTTAAGCTAGTTCTTATTAAGTACTGGATATCTATCTTACGTATTGCTAAAACAAGTATATTCTGAAGCTAAAATTTGACAATAATGTCAAATAGCACAGACGCACAATATTGACTACTATAAGACGTACCGATGGCCACGTTTGGATCCTAGCGTGCTTCCCTAGCTCCGGTGTTAGACATTTTTCCCACGATCTTGTTTAATCTCCCTTGGGCAATTTCCTAAAGTGCCCCATGTCACCGCAGTTATAACATCCTTGACCTTTCTTCCCACGTTTCATCTCATGCCAACACGTCTCCTTGTTGTGCCCCACTTTGCCATAGTTTTCACACTTTCAATTTTTACATCGCACGGTATGATGTCGTCGACACTTGTCGCATTTAGGTAGTTTACCCAGGTATTCTTTTCCCTTTTTGGCCTTGTTGTTGTTATTCGTCTGAGTACCCTGCTTGAAGTTTGCGAACTTTCTCTTGTTGTCTCCCGATGACTCCACATGAGTCTCCTTTTTCTCTTCAGAGATTGAAAATTTGTCCAACCTAATTGCCTCTTCGGTCAAGGCCACACTTAGATCAATGGCCTCAGCGATCGTTGCAGGCTTTGATGTCATCACCATGCTCATGATTTGGGGTGCCAATCCCCAAATGAAACGCTCAATCTTCTTAAATTCTCGATCTACCATGTAGGGGACAACACGCGACAGAACATGGAATTTCTCCACGTACTCGGCTATCTTTGGTCCTTCCATCTTCAAGTTCCAGAACTCAATTTCCATCTTCTGGCTTTCCGTTCTTGAACAGTACTTCTTATGCATTAGTTCTTTCAGTTCGTCCCATGTTAAAGCATACGTAACAACCTCGCCCAAGGTCTGAACCTGGAGGTTCCACCATGACAGAGCCCCATCTTGGAACAGTCTGGAAACGTACGTAACCTGATGCTCTGGGGCACATTTGCTCACACGTAAAACAGAATCCGTCTTCTCAACCCAGCGTACGAAGGCTACGGCACCCCCAGTGCCGTCGAAATTCAGGGGCTTGCAGCCCAAGAACTGCTTGTAGGTGCAGCCTGTGACATAAGCAACATCATTCACATAAGGCATTAGCAAAGCACTCGTGGAGATGTCCAAACGTTTTGTAATGTGTCTTAAGTGACCCATCATTACCGTTGGGTGGGTTATTTCCTGAGTGGCCTCCGCTGCGCTCGGAGTGAAGGGCCTCGTACTGTGCGATGGCCTGTAAGAGGCGCTCTTGCATTTCTGCCTCTGTTGTCGGTAGAGGGGTGTTGGTATCGGTGATTCCTTGAATCAACATCCTCCTAGAAGAAGATCGGTTAGGTCAGGTCTTGTTAAGGACACGAGCACACAAGCCTCTACTTAACGAATAAGACCTCAGAGGTGTATTACATATATGTATATACGCAGTCGTTATAATAATCAATCACATATCATCACAATTATAGCACAACTTGTAAATAGGAACATAGCAAGTAAGCATGTAGCATTATAGTTATAGCACAAATATGCAGATCAACAACATGCTTAGTGAGAACATAGCGACTGAGCTTTCATTAGTTATTAGTCATAAGTATTGTCGCATATTTAATGATGATTGGGCTTTCATTATTCTCCAACCACAATCACTTTGTCTTACAAAATGTATCACTTCAAAAGGGACACAGGGTCACCCTACCCTTGTCCAATAAGTATTTTAGTGTATCAAAATTACGTTGTCAGAAGTGGTCTTCAAAAGTCTCCACAATCACGGCTTATCATTAGTGTCTTTACCCAAATGTAATGTAATCCGTATAATCCAGAAACCAACTATACTGGTGACTGAGGTGGAGAAGGGAAGAAAAGCAAACTGCTAACATGTGCGAGCTCCTCCTCGAGTTTGTATACACGTCGAAGTAATCAACTGGTCTGCTGCTGGACAGTAAGGAAACGAGTGTCAACACCTAAGAAAGGTGTAAGAGCAGCAGGTGAGAGTGCAAAGAAGTCTTTGATAATTGTGGAAGATCAAAGTATACTGGCAATAGACAGGGTGGGGGTCGTGGTGTCGGCTCAAGCTCCAAAATTCTGTGACTTATATCCTCAAACTGTAGTCGATGTGACAGGAGCAACTCATTCTGTGGGTGGCCTCCATAATGTGAGGGATGGTAAGGGTCTAAAATCAGCTTAGTGTATTATAGGAACCATCGAAATGGCTCGTCCATCAAAGAGGTATTGAAAGGAGCAAACGGCGCGACCTGTGAGGTTGGGGAAAAATGGTGCTGTAGCCAAAGGATCGTCATGCGGGTGCTTCCCTGGAGTATATTCCCGGGGTGCGGGTATGACTTAAGAGAAAGCGATAGGCATGTTGGCGCAATGGATGTCGGTCTTCATAGGAGCAACATCAGCGGTGACGGTGCAGGAGCAAACGTCTCAACCAATAAAAAGATCATCAGGTGCAGGTACTGGGTCAGATATAAGGGGTGCAATGTCTGGTAGGTCAAAATAAATAGGGTCATGATTAATCAAGGGTGCAGGATCAGCAGGTACAACATCAAGCTGACCCAAAAGAAGCAGGAGCCGTCTCAGGAGCAGGCTCTGGGTTGTGTAAAGATGTGGTGCCTCAAGCAGGTGAATAGTGCAGTAGTCATAGCGGCGTCGTCGTCTGAGTCAGTAGTAGAAAGCTGTAATCCGGCCGTTTGTAAGGCTGCAGATGTCACAGATTCAAAGGAGTCTGAAATCGAGTGTATACTAGTATCAGAGGATATCTTGATAACAGGGGTCTCAAGAAGTGAATTTAGTAACAACGTTCTCGTCTATCTTTCCATCATTATGGGTGTCATTAGGAGGACCATCAATAAACACGTCAACGTCATCATCAATTGTTCGTCGAGTAGCCAACCTTCGGAAGGAATGTCCACAGGAGGCGCTTCGTCGAGGATCGGAGCCATAGTGTGCTCACCTTCGGGATGACCAGTGATGAAGTGGTCATGGGCGGAAACAAGAGTGACAGAGGGATTCTTGTCAGAGAAACCATCGGCAAGGGTAAAGTATCACTCAAAATCTGGTAGCGCAGACTGTTGGAAATCGTCCTCGTCCTTGGTCAGCATATCAGGATCACTTTCAGTGTCTGACGTAAATATCTCTGGCGCCGATGCAGTCTCATTATCTGTGGCGGTGGCCGTAGGGTTATCAATGTCTGATAACTTGCTTTCTAAATAGAGTGATATGTGTGCTGGTACATAATAGTCATAGCATGTATATCCATAGTAATCACTAACAATTAGTGTATGCAAACAAGGTAATTTGTCATGTAGTCATGTATTCACATTATTTTTCATGAAACTTTCTATCCTCCCTAGTCTCTCAGACTAATCCTTCCCAGTCACTCAGACTGAGCTCCCTAGCCTCTCAGACTAAACTTCCTGGTTTCCCAAACTGAATTACCCAGTCTCTCAGACTGAATCTCCTAGTCTCTCAGACTAAATTTCCTGGTTTCCCAAACTGAGTTACCCAGTCTCTCAGTCTGACTCTCTCAGATTAAACTCCCAGTCTCTCAGACTAAATCTCTCAGATTAAACTCCCAGTCTCTCAGACAGAATCTCTCAGATTAAACTCCCAGTCTCTCAGACTGAATCTCTCAGATTAAACTCCCAGTCTCTAAGACTCAATTTTCCCAGTCTCTAAGACTCAATTTTCCCCAGTTTCTAAGACTGATCCTCCCTCAGTCTCTAAGACTGATCCTCCCTCTGTCTCTAAGACTGATCCTCCCTCATTCTCTAAGACTGAATTGTAAACATAACCCTGAAATGTGTTTTGTGGATTTGCTTATAAAAATGTTTGTCTCCTGGATCTGGGCGTTTTATGTATGCAGTGAAAACATGTCGTAAAAACGTTTTCGTGAGAGCCCTAATGATCGTAGTCTAGACTCAAGAAAGAATCCTAGTTAGCTATGATCGAAGCTCTGATACCAAGCTGTCACACCCTGACTTTTGCGGAAGCGTGGTTATGGTGTGACTTTCTTAATATCATTGCATTCAATCATAACAACTATATGATAAAACCATTGGTTTGTCATCCATTGAATAAGTTTAAAACATAACAACAATCTTTAAAACATAGACTTCAAATTTAAGTTTTACAATCATACCAAAATGTTTATAAGTTCACTAAGGACTCATCGAAAGATAATAAATAGCACCAAGGTTTGGGAGACGTGTCCCGTCCAGGAATAAGACACACCGACCAAACCCAAAGACCATGGATGACATCTTTGTTTCAAACGTAGCATAAAAACTTTCAATGCCCGCCAGATCCACTTATTAGTTCCCTGAAATACATGTAGTTTAAAAACATCAACAAAAGTTGAGCGAGTTCATGTGTTTAGTATGTGTGCACGACTCATTCTTGAAAACCTTTGTATGTATGTATGTTCGTGTAAACTGGTATGAAGCAATAAGGAAAAATAGATCAATTAATGTGTAGCTAATACATTAAAAAGTGACATGGCATAGGAAGTACTTAAACCTGTATGCGTATTTCGTACCGGCCCCTCCGGCGGAACGACATAGTCACCACATGCGGCCAACTCGCAGGCCCATGGGTGGGGCTCGCAACACCCAATAGATCTATCACTCATGCCCCTCGGTCCTTATACAAGGATTAGTGGTCTTAAGCTAATGGCCTACCCATTCACGTGATCTAGCAATAACTTTCCTTAGCTAATCATACCATGGTAATTGTTTGTAAGCAGTATGTAACATGTATTTCACCCCCGAAGTATAAAACTGAAAACAGTTAAGAGAAAAGGGGGACATAAACTCACAGTTTTGCGTTCCTTGTATCCGATGTAACTCGAAGCTTCCTCTAGAACGCACGACAACCTACATACGTACTACGGTCCGTTAGACGAGTGGGTCGTGCCTTGACTTGGTATTGATTAGTGCCTTTGAGTTACGTTTTAAAGTGTCTTTGGTAGTATTCCAAGGATATAATTTATTTGTTAAAATAATCAATATTTTAACTCTAAATTATATTTATAAATTTTGGAATAATTGTTAATCAATATTTTCGTAGCAATACTTCTCAAGTATTTATATTCATATTTCCTTTCCAATGATGGGGGGTATCTCATACATGTGTATCCGTATTTTTTGTATTTGCATATCTTGCCATGTATCGGCGTCGTATTCCGGTGTGTACGTATTTTATTAATATATATCCCATATAATTCCAGAATAATATATTTTTAAGTTTCACTTAGAAAATTTATATAATACTTATTTTGTCCCAAAATAATGTATTGTCCAGAAAATATATATTTTCCCAAAATCATATATCTTCTAATATGCTAAGAAAATATATTTTAACTTCCCAAAAATAATATATTTTCTCTTTGTCGAAAACATGATATACTTGGTAATATGTACAAAAATCATATTTTCACTTCTTTCGTTTCCAAAATAATATTTACCAAAAATGTAGTTGTAAGAGTATTTTCCGGAATATTTCATAAGTTACGTTTTTGCGTTCGGTTTCACAATATCAAGTGTGTAACTTATATTTCATTCCTTGTGATTCTTGGTATTATTTTGGAGTTGTAAATTCTTGTTATTTGTTAAGTTATATTATTTCACCCTAAAATAATATAACTAGTCCACAAAAATATACAAATATTCACACAAGTGTCTTTAGTATAAAATATATATTTAACCACTTTTATTTACAAACACCAACCTCCGATACTTTGTATTTTTGTTACACAATTTATGGCAAAGCTTATATTTTAAATACATACTTGTAAACACTTGTTTAGAAAATATTTTCTAAGTGTTTGAATTTTTAGAAAATTTTGTCATAGTTTCCTTTGTAAATGGAGGTGTCCATGCTATTAAGCATATCGTTTTCTTTTCCAAAAATCATTCAAACATTCAACAATCACACTCTAAACAATATTACACTTACCAAGTGCAAAAATTATTCCATTTACAATACAATACAACATGAACTTGATTTTTCTCAAAAACGCGTAGTAACTTGGTAAAGTGTTTAGTGGGTTTAGTTACCCTCCAAAGTGTGTTTACTTCTTTTAAAACCTCATTCTTGAAAAGTTTTGGTGTTTACAACTTGTAAACAAATTTCACAAAAATGTTTATTTATGACATCTTCTTGTTTCATAGATATTTCTACACTTATTTTCTCACTAAAAATAGTGTAAGTTAAATAAAAACCATGATCTTTAAAAAAGTCGTCTTTTGAACTTGGTTTGTTTAGAAAACTCATTTGTAATTATCGGATCCATATGATCATCAACTCACTTTGTTTACTTATATTTCACGAAATCATCTTATTATCAAGTTCATATCTTTATTAGAATATGATTATTTTATGTGTAGACATAATCATCTCCTAACTTGTTAAATCATGTTCTTAATCATAATCTAACAAGTTCAATATGATTATCAACATCATATTATCAAGAAATCAACAAGCAATCATCAACATATTCAAAACAACATCATTCTAACAATATTACATCATGTTCCATCTTATGTTTCAAGATTCAAGTGTATGTTCTTTAGTGTTCTTGTGTTAATCATCAAACAACAACTTTTAACCACTAAAATGTGAAGTAAACAATGGTGTTCAAGAATCTTACAACTAGCTTAAAGCTAGGGAAGAACAAGGTTGAAAATGTGGTGGATAAAAGCACACAAGAGAGGTCCTTCAAGTTCCGCGAGCACCGAGCCTCCTAAATCACTTTGATACACCTTGAGATACACTTGGAATGAATGATGCTTGAACAAAAATGGTGATGGTGTGGAGATAGGGGGTCGGCCGAAGCTTTATGAGGGAGGAGAGAAGAAAGTGTTGTGGAGTGAAGGTGAAGATGATCAAGTTCTTATAGTCCCTAATCACTAATATCCAATGGGTTTCTTGTCTCCATAAGTACAAACTAAATCTTATCACAATAGAAGATTACATGATATTTAGGAAGATTTACAAATCTTGGGTGTGGGCTATGCTATGAGCCATAAATCATACATGGGGGGGGGGGTTAATTGTAATTTTGATGGTAAATAAGTAAATTAATGGAAGTTAAGATGTAAAAGTCTAGTGCTTTAGTGTAGGATGCTTTATGTAATATGTTAAAGTGTTTGGGAACCATAGCTAGCTCAGAAAAAGTAAAACAATGCTTTTAGCAATATTTTGGTGTTCCGGGTTATGTCCGGTTGTTCGGTTAGATACCGGTTCATTAAAGTGCTAAGTTATTTCGTATAGTGTCCTTTATGTAACTTTTTGTGTTACTTTTAATTCCCGACACTTAGGAAAGCATACAGGACCAATTTGCCTTATTTTTGCATGTTACTAGCATGTTAAAATGCTGATTTTTGTTAATTAATGCAGAATTCTGCACTTTGAGTGGGTTTTAGGCACTTTCCGGCACTAAAACTATCACCTAGTGACGCAGTTTTATGGTCCTTACTTCCCTACACTCCATACTAGTGTAGCACCTTGTCTCTGGCTCATACTGGGTCTCAAAACATTGACTGTCTATGTACTGACATTGTCAGCATGTTTTTGAGTTATCCACTACCTGTGCTAACTGTGCTTTGTGCATCGTGTTTGTCACTAAAGTTTGTATGTAATGAATGGTGTGACAGTATGAAATGTGATGCATATGTTTGTATGATACAGAAATCATAAGGCAGTTTATATCATCAGTTGTATTTAAGCACAATCATTTAGCACAAACTAATATTAATTAATTGTACGGATACATGCAAATTTAACAGTTGTCACAACTTATGGGTCCACACAAATCCATATGTAAAAGTTCCAAATTTTGTGTAATAGAAGACTCAGAAATTGATTTGTGTGAGCTTCTTTTGGATTTTCCCATCTCACAAGCTTCACAAATTTTATCCTTCTTTGAGGATATCAAAGGGAATCCTTTTACCAGACCTTTGCTTGCTAATTTGCTAAGTTTTTTGAAATTTAAGTGGGCTAACCTCTTGTGCCATAACCAACTACTACCCTTGTTGAGTTTTGAAAATAAGCATAATTTTGGATGTTCATTTTCTTCTTTGAAATCAAAATAGTAAATTTATTGCCTTATCCTTTTTCCACTTAGATAAATTTTATTATCATCCATACCTATTAACAAGCATTTTTCTGGTAAAAAGGTGACCTAAAAACCTTTATCACAGAATTGACCACAACTTAGCAGATTGTACTTTAAGCCATCTACATAGGCTACTTTCTCTATGGTCAAACATCCATACCTTATGCATCCATATCCCATGATCCTCCCTTTTACTCCATTTCCAAAATTTACCATTTTACCCAGCTTTGAAACAAAGTTGCTGAGTAAGCTCCTGTCCCCACTCATGTGCTTGGAGCTTCCTGAATCGCAGTACCAGATATGCTGCACATGATGGTCCTGAAATGGAAAAATTAGAGGGTTTTTGGTACCCAGACTTGCTTGGATACTCTTTCTTATGAGATTTTAATCAGATTGTTTTCTCTTGATGGACTTTCATCAGAATATCTGTTATATGCTGAGCCATAAACAGATTTTTCATTTTTCTTTTGGAGATGGTGTTGAACAAGCTTCAGTATGTCAACACACATACAAGATTCCTTATCAGAATTTTCTGATATTCTTTCTTGTGATGGAATGAGTGGATAATTTTGAAAAGATGAGTGAACTACTTCTGGAATATTTAAAGATTTTTGATTACGTTCACTTATTTTTGCTTTAAAGTTGGGTTTTTCAAAAGAGTATTCAGAACAGGTTGATTTGCATGATTCAGAATCTGATTCTGATAAAAATTTATCAGAAATCTGATGGGTTGCTTTTACAAAGACAGTGGGTTTACTTTCTCTTGTTTTAACATATCCCAAACCCTCTCCTTTGTTTTTTGGTGTGGACTCAATGAAGTTTATGAATTCTTTAGCTTGTTGAAAACCTTTTACATTAATTTCCTTATCATTAATTTTCTTGTAAAGATCTTTTCTTTCATTTTCATAGAACTCAATTTTAGCTCTGTGATCTAAACTTTCTTCTATTAATAATTGGTTTTCAAGTATGATTTTATTCATGGTCCTCTGCAACTCATCAGATTTTTTACTATTTGATTGTTCTTTATCTTGCAGATTTAGAAAATCTGACATGAGCCTGTTTAGCTTGTGTTCAAGATTAAGATTGTCTAAATTTACCTTCTATCTTGAAGTTTCTGGTAGGTCATCAGAAAGTGCCATGAGGCAGAAATTTGCCATTTCTTCCTCTTTTTCATCAGAAGAATCATCAGATAGCCATGTATCTGTCCCTGCAATTAAACTGACTTGCTGCTGCTTCTTAGCTTCTTCCAGTGCTTCTTATAATAAGCAACATCTTTCAGTTTCTTGGTCTTGCATTCTGATGCATAGTGGCCTCTCTGCTTGCACTTGTAACACACAACTTTAGCCTTTCCCTTATCCTTAGATCCACCTTCTTCCTTAGATCTACCATCCATCCTCCCTTTATCACTTCTCTAGTATCTTTGGCCTCCTCCCCTCAACCTCTGCTCAAATGTTTTGGTGAGCAGTGCTATTGCTTCAGCAAAAGCTGAAAAATCTGATGATGTATCAGAAATTTCAAGATTTTGACTGTTTGATGGTTGTGGATCATTGGTAGGTGGTGTTCTTTGTGAGTTTGAGATAAGAGCTAAAGATCCCCCTCTTTGAATGGATTCTTCAAATATTTCTTCCTCTCTGGGGACCATAATGCTGTATAAGTCATGAAGACTCATATGCCCTAGTTCTAAGGTTGAGGACAAACTCATGGTTAGACTTCTCCATTCTCTAGGTAAAGCATCCAGAAATTTTATGTTTCTTTCATCATTTGATTTTGTTATTCCAAATTTCTTTAGCTCATTCAAAAGTTTTGTAAATCTTTGATATGTTTCATTTAACCTTTCATTAGGTAAACTTTTGAACCTCTCATATGAGGAAACGTTGTTTGTTCTCTTGTTTCTCTTCATCCTTTCTCCTCCTTCACAAAGATTTTCCAACTGATCCCATATTTCCTTAGTTGATGCACATGCATCAACTTGTGAAAATATGTCATTGGGGATAGCCATTATTAAAAGTGACTTTGCCCTTTCATCCCCAGCCACCTTTTCCTTGTCTTCCGGGCTCCAAAGTATTTCACTTTTGAGAGCTCAGGAGGCATGGATTGCAGGTGATTGGTCAGTTGCTGGAATAGCTGGTATTTCAGTCATTGGTATATGTGGACCCCTTTCGATAGATTGAAACAGAGCTCGATCATGACCATTAAGAAAATTGACCATCCTGATTTTCCATTGGGGGTATTCCTCTCTGACCAGAGTTGGAGGTTTGGACATAGAACCAATGTTAAAAGCATTATTCCATGATTGAAAGCTGGCCATATTTAGAGAAAAGAAGATGAGCGATTGATCGTTTGAAAATGATTTATTCAATCTGCTCTGATACCAATTGTTGGTCCCAGTATGGACTTAAAAACTTCTTTTCACGTAATATGGCAAGTGATTTCAGTAGATGTGAAAAGTGTGCGGAAATGGAAATCAGATTTCAAGAAACAAGACCTACAGAATTATCAAGTTTATATCACTTTGAAACAAAATGGTTTACAAGGTGATTGTAAGATTATTATCTATTACAAATGAATACTTGAATTCTGAGGGTGAGAGGACAATGGAGTTTTGTAGTATGTATTGAATGCTAGGCTTAACTCAACTCATGTTCTCTGCTTGGTGAGCCTTCTATTTATAGAGGGCTGAATATATGAATAAACATTTGTTTATTCATATATATTCCTGCAAAAAGTAGCGCCTTGACATATTCATTGAATCCAACAATCAATTTGCCTTTGTCATCATAAGATCCAATAATGTCAACTTGCTTCAGGTAGTGTGGCAGGATAGAGCTGATTTTTAGACAAGTGGGGTATCTTATCAGAATTTCTGATAAACCACTTCATCGGAAATTCTGGTGAACAACTCATCAGAAAATCTGATGATCAGAATCGTCAGAAATTGATGATATTTCATCACAGATCCATCAGAAATGACCTTCTCTGATAATCTTCTTCAGCTCTTGATCAACTTGTGATTCTTTGAAGTAGATGTTGTTCATTTCAGTTGTCATATCCGATCTTCTTCTTCTTGTTGTGATCTTCAGGACTGTTGTCTTCTTCATAGATCAAGTTGAATCTGATTTTCTTTAATACTTACAAATAAAGTTTCCTCACATTTTGCATCTGCAATTTGGTGTAAACATAAAGGACAAAACTTGTAATTCACTCTTAAAACAGAATAGTACATTCAGATTTCGAAATGTCAAGAATATAAAGTAAATGTATTATATGAGTAAGGTTAGTGTAAAAATAACATTTTTCCTACAAAGTGTAAGAAGTCTATATAGGTATGATATTTTAAATTTAAGGTATGATGTTTTATATTCTTTTGATATGGTATAAAATAGAAAAAACATCAAACACAACAATTTATAACAGTGTCATATGTATTCTAGACATTTAATTTAAAATACTCAGATTAATTTCTTCGCATTGTGTTTTAGATTTCATGCATAGAATACATTTAATTGTGTTTTAAATTGTTCCATTTAGTATTTTTCCATATAATATCATGCCAAAAGAATATTAAACAACATATCTAAAATCTAAAACAGCATACCTGTAGTATGTATCTTTTATACCAAATTCAAAAAAGATGTAGTAGAATATAATAAAACTCCAAAATGTATCAAGGGGATAACCGAAAAAGGTTTTCAAATACATGTAACATGAAAAATATCTACATAATATTGCATCTATAGTGGGTCGGATACCACACACCTCACCTTAACATCACAGCAAATCTAAAAACCCTTCTACAGATCGAACCTACCCTCTCCCCTCAGTGGCGGATCCAGTAACTTTTTTCAGTGGGTTCATTTTGATAGATTCTCATTATTTTTACCAAAAATTGATGATCAGAATCGTCAGAAATTGATGATATTTCATCACAGATCCATCAGAAATGACCTTCTCTGATAATCTTCTTCAGCTCTTGATCAACTTGTGATTCTTTGAAGTAGATGTTGTTCAATTCAGTTGTCATATCCGATCTTCTTCTTGTTGTTGTGATCTTCAGGACTGTTGTCTTCTTCATAGATCAAGTTGAATCTGATTTTCTTTAATACTTACAAATAAAGTTTCCTCACATTTTGCATCTGCAATTTGGTGTAAACATAAAGGACAAAACTTGTAATTCACTCTTAAAACAGAATAGCACATTCAGATTTCGAAATGTCAAGAATATAAAGTAAATGTATTATATGAGTAAGGTTAGTGTAAAAATGACATTTTTCCTACGAAATGTCTAAAAACCCTTCTACAGAATAGTACATTCAGATTTCGAACCTACCCTCTCCCCTTAGTGGCGGATCCAGTAACTTTTTTCAGTGGGTTCATTTTGATAGATTCTCATTATTTTTACCAAATCATACAAAGTTCTTACTATTTTTTTCTAAACCGAGTGAATTCATGTAAAGCCACAAAACAAGGCTGGATCCACGACAATCTCCCCTCTCCCATCAAAATTCTCCACAAATAGTCAATGAAAGACTCTCACATCAGTAACACTAGAAAATTTTGAAGCTTCAACGCCACCTTAATGCCAGCTAGGTTAATATTCAAACATATTTTTACACTGGTTGGATTTAAAAAAAATGTATAATAATTGAGTGACTTAATAAACAAAAGAAACACATGATATGTAAATTTACAAATGTGATATGGTATTGGTAGTTGTTTACACAAAGTATTTAATAACCCAACAAAAAAGTAATAAACGAACAATGACAGCAGAAGATTCCCACATTTAAAAGAAAAAAAAAAGTTTCTTTATATATTTAATTTCTTTTCACATTTTCTTAATATATTTTTCTGGGTGTGAGATCGACAGGCAGATCCCCACCAAAATAAATTATTAAATTCAACTTACATAAATAAAACCCTCAACAATTCACCCCTCTTTTGTTTCTTTCATTGGTCCATTTTCATTTTCATTTCATTTTATACATACATGTATAACTAATAATAATAATATTATTATTTTTTCCTCTAATAATATCCCCACCGATGGATGCATCTCCGGCTACTGTTGCAAACTCCGGCAACGACGTCGTCTCAGCTCCATTACCAGTAGTAAATGTCAGTGGCGGTGGTCGTGAAGACGGTGGGTCAATCGGCGGTGGATTTACTGAGGACGGTGACCGGAGTTCCAGCGGTAACCGGTGGCCGAAACAGGAAACATTGGCGCTTATTAGAATCCGGTCAGAAATGGATGCGTTTTTCGTGATTCGAATCTCAAAGGTCCGTTATGGGATGAGGTTTCCAGGTAATTTAAAATAGAATTTAAACTAATTAGTGTAGAATATGAAAATCCCCAATTTCCGGTGATAAAATTTGGTTATTTGGTTGTTTTCCGGCGAGATCTGTGCATTTATCATTTATGTTCTCATTTATTTGACCGGAAAAGTCAACGGTTTTTGAGTTGACTGACTTCATTGGAATTTGAAATTTTGAATCTTTTTTTTAATTACTTTTTCATGATTTCATCTATTTGAATTTGATTTTTTTTTTAACTATGATTTCATCTATTTGAATTTTTATATAACTATGATTAATTGAGTTCGGGCGTTTCACTGAAGCAGTCTCTCTATTTATACGGGTAGAGCTAAGACTATCTATGTCTTACTTTTATCAGACTTATTTTAGCTTTGATATTAGTAGGATTTACTGTGAGTATGATGATGATTAATATATTTATATCTTCAAAATACGGAGATTTTAAGGATGAAATGGCACATGTGGTAACAAGATGGGCTGCAACCCCTTCTTGGAAGAAACAATTTAAATTTGTTGTTTGTAATTTGTACTTGTTCAAATAAGATGGGATTCCAAACAATTTTTTTTTTTGTTTCTATATAGGTTAACGTTAATTACAAGGTTGATTTTTATCATTTTAAGGTTAAATTTGATGTAAATAAGGTTACGATGTTTTTAAATGTATCAGAAAACTGTCGGAGCTTGGATATCACCGGAGTGGGAAGAAATGCAGGGAGAAATTTGAAAACGTGTATAAGTATCACCGGCGGACGAAGGATGGCCGGAGTATGAAATCCGACAAAATTTATCGATTTTCCGATCAGTTGCAAGCGTTGGAATCGAATAATCGGGGGGTGTTTGGGTCTCCGGAGCCACTTGCAGTGAAACCGCCGCCACCGGGGTTTGTGGCGATGGTGGATAATGGGGCTGTCCGGTCACCTCTTAATGGGACCGGACCCGATCAAGTTCAAAACAATGTGAGCCCGATTTCGGTTGCAGCACCGGCGGTGAGGGCATTGCCTCCACCACCGGTGGTGAATAATAAAAGGAGTTTTCCTTTTTCAACCACTAATTTGTCGGGGTCAACTGATTCGGGTACATCGTCAGATAGTTCTGACGATGAGCCACCACAGAAAAAGAGGAAATGGGAGGGTTTTTTCGAGAGGTTATTGAAGGAAGTGATCGCGAAGCAAGAGGAACTTCAGATGAAGTTTCTTGACACTCTTGATAGGCGGGAGAGAGATCGGGTGGCGAAGGAGGAGGCGTGGAGAGCTCAGGAGATTGCGAGGATGAACCAAGAACACGACCGGTTAGTCAAGGAAAGATCGATTGTAGCAGCGAAAGACGCTGCGATTGTCACGTTTTTGCAGAAGTTGGTCGGAAAAAGCGTCGATGCGATTCCGGTGGTACTCGATAATGAAGCAAGAAAAAAGCTCACAGGTGCGATCGACAACCTTTCTATTTTGTAGTAGGGGATGTTCATTATTGGGTTTCAAACTGATTTAACCTAAAACCAAACCAAACTTACAATGTTTAAAATCAAACAGAATTACATATTTAGTCTCTTTAGTTTGGTTTAAACTGAAACCCACCTATAGACTTGCAGCTAATTTTAAGCATTTGAACTTGGTTTTAAATATATTTGATTACTTCAAGTGCAATAACTATTTATAACTCTCAGATATACCAGAACAGCAAATACAGCAAACGCCGGCTCGACAGCCTTCGCTGCCACCGCCAGCTCAACCGCGTGAAACTCCTCTGCCCGCTGTACCGCCATCAGCGGTGAAAACCCCCAATGGCGGTACCGGGCCGGGAGAAAACAATATATTATCTCCTAGCCCATCTCGCTGGCCGAAAGCCGAGATAAGCACATTGATCACTCTCCGAACGCAGCTTGACGCCAAGTATCACGAAAACGTGCCGAAGGGGCCGCTATGGGAGGAGATATCAGCCGCGATGAGGAACCACGGATACAACCGGAATGCAAAACGATGCAAAGAGAAATGGGAGAACATTAACAAATACTACAAGAAAATCAAGGAAAGCAACAAGAAGAGACCTGAAGATGCGAAAACATGCCCGTATTTCGACCAGCTCGATGCGATATATCGAGAAAAATCTACTGCTATTGTTGTTGCTCAACCAGAGCGTCAGTGGCCCCCACCGGCCACTACTACTGTGGTGGTGGAAAACCCACCAACACAGCAATGGCCGGTTGGGACCAATGCTGTTCACGTGGCGAAAGGCGGCAATCATGAGCTGCCGCCCTCTGCTACGGGTCAAAAAACTGATCCACCACGACAACCGCAGTCGTCAGCCGACATGGAGGATCAAGGGAGTGAGGAATATGATGATTTTGATGATGATGATGATGGTGATGAAGATAAGGAAGATGAACATGGTGTGTATGAAATTGTTTCCAGCAAGATGTCTTCGATGGCTGCTGTCTAGAGAGAGAAACTTAGAGAGAGAAAGTGCAAATGGAGATGTGGGTCATCTGCAAACGGGTCGAGTTCGGGTTTGGTTGGTGACAGTTTGGACGAAGACACATGGGGTGACTAGGTGAGATGATAATATTATTTCAAAACTATTTTTAATAATAATAATATATTCTTTTACAAGCTCAAAGTAAATCATTGATATCAAACACCAATTGTTTTTGTAATTTTTATATTTCTTTTTCTCTTTTGTGAAGTTGTTTTATAATATTTTAAATTGTTGCTTTACATTGACAACTCATGTTAGTTCTGTAACTAAGAATAGAATATTGTTTGGATGCATCTCAATAATATTTTAATTCGTTATAAAATGGCATATTGTATTTTTTGTATTTAGTTGAGTTTTTAATTTTTACTAGTTTGATTTTCCGCCCCGTGTTATGGCGAGGACCCAATGACTGCAAAACGTGTGTCAGCAATGGTAAACAGATACCGAATATCAAAACATAAATAAAAATGACGTGGTAAGGATAATCTCTGCGTCCTAAAAAAACGATTTTAAATAACTTAATATATAATAATAGGACCCACACGTCCTACTCGTTGGAAATTCGGTTGTTTTAAGTTCAGTTATTACGGTGCTAACACGTTAAAATATGGATGAGCTCGGTACCGGTAACGGCACCGAAAATACCGATCCGGAAAACCATCGAAATTAGGTACCGGCACCGAAAATACTTGGTACAATACGGTATGGTATTAGAAGGTAAAAATCAATAAATACAGGTATGGTGCTAGACCAGTGTCGAACCGAAAGTAACAATTCTGCAAATGCCAAAAGGTGGGAACGAAATTGGTACCGAAAATGATTTGGTACCGATACGATAACGGTTTGATTACAATTTATTACAGTAAAAGACAAAAAATAAAGCAAAATAAGTTGTGTATATAAAACCTCATTCAAACGAAATACAGTTAACTTATTGTGTGTATGAAAAGTAATCTAAACGGTGCAATCACTTGCATTGCTACGTTGCTACATGATTTGATGAGCTCGGTACCAACCGGTACCGAAAATACTGTTATTGAAACCCCAAAAATGGGTACCGGTACCGAATATACCTGGTACGGTACGGTTCGGTACCGGTCGGTACTGGTATGGAACCGGTATTTGTGGGTAAAAACCGGTGAATACCGTTGCCGAACCGGTACCGAAAATACACCCGGTTTGGTAAATCTGGCACCGGTACCAGTACCCGATACCATTTGCTCATCACTTAGTGATGTTACTATTCATTCAGTTCTAATTTTAATATAAAAATAAAAATAAAAATAAAAATAAAAATAAATACCGTTACCGAAATCCCCAAAAGTGGGTACCGATAACGAATATACCTGGTACGGTACGGTACCGGTCGGTACTGGTATGGAACCGGTATTTGAGGGTAAAAAAACCGATGAATACAAGTGCCGAACCGGTAACGAAATACACCCGGTTTGGTAAATCTGGCACCGGTACCGGTACCCGTAATATAAAAATAAATAACGTTACTGAAATCACCAAAAGTGGGTACTGGTACCGAATATACCTGGTACGGTCCTGTTCGATACAGGTCGGTACTGGTATGGAACCGGTATTTGAGGGTAAAAACCGGTGAATACCAGTGCCGAACTGGTACCGAAATACACCTGGTTTGGTAAATCTGACACCGGTACCCGATACCATTTACTCTAACACTTATGTTATTCAATTCAAATTTTAATATATAGGTAATTTTACATATGCTTTAAATAGTAAAAAGTTAACATATTGAGGATGAAAAGAATAAGTGGGTTTTAATAATTGTGTGTGTTAAGGGCTGTTTCGTAGCCTCTTAATGATCATTCAGATGCTACCTCTTAATGGTTTAAAACACCTGAATGAATAAGAGGTAACCTCAAATCTGAATGGTTAAGAGGTAACCTCTGAATGGTAAATCATCACATGTCAAATTCTTCTACTTTCTCATTGGTAAATTCTTAATGATTCCATTAAGAGATAGCCTCTTAATGACCATTCAGAGGCTACCAAACAGCCCCTTAGTTTAAATAAATAGTGTTAAATGAAATAAGATGTTATTTTAGACTTCTTTTAATTGTTGATGAAATCTTTTTAAAATATTATAAAAATAAAAGTTTATATAATTTCATAGACGTGTTAAATAAGCATATAGAAAAAAGTTAAAAACGAATATGTCATGTTAAAAGACGTGTTGTTTTTAGCCTCTTTTTTTGTTGCTAATAGACATGTAAGGTGTATAAAAATCTAGAGACCAATAATGAGAAATAAAAGTAACTTGAAATAAAATTCTAAACTTTAAATAAATTCCTAAAAATTGACTAAACATAAATATCTAAACCAGGTTCTTATAAAATGACATAAAATTATAATTAGTCAATTAGGTATTAACTTAAAAAATTGATACATGACAAACAAGTATCCTCTTATAATTATTGCGTGTAAATTTCAATCGCTCATAGTTGAAAGAAAAAAATCATGCTACAATTAATGCATTGAAAACACTTACTCAATATATATATATATATATATATATATATATATATATATATATATAGTGGAGGGTTCAAATGAGAAGAAATTCTTTGTAAGAAAAAAAAGAAGAAATTTCAACCAATAGGAATGCTTCATTAGACTTCATTTAATATTTGTACTTAATGTAACTAGGTATATTAGTAAACTTACATACATTATTAATTGGTATTTTCATCTTTAATAACTAACTATATTAAATTTGTAACTTATTTTTAAGATATATATTTTTCACAAACAATAAAAATAAAAATTCATTTAAAGTGTAGGATAAATACGAGGCGTGTAGGATAAATTACGAGTTGTGTAGGATAAATTTCAATATGTGTAGGATAAATTTCGAAATGTGTAGGATAACTTTTGATGTGTGTAGGCAAAAATATTTAGTGTGGAGGATTATAGTCTTAATGACTAATTAATTAGTCAAACATAATAATAAATGAGATGAGAAAAAAAACTATTTAATGTTTTACAATTATACCATTTTATTCTTTTTCTTCTCAATAAAATTTTCTTCTCAAATGAACCTTCCCCTATATATATATATATATAAATGTAGACAAAATTGCAGAAAACAACCTTTATGTTTACCCCAAACTGCACTTTATACCTTTCACTATAAAATCCGTCAAAACCAACCTTTACTTTCATGTTTTGTTACACATCACAACCTTTACACCAAACCTAGTAAAAAAAGTCAGTTAAGTTGCCCCACGTGCGATGCACGTGAGGGCATATCTGTCTTTTCCTTTGACCTCTTTTACAATGAATATTATATTTAAAGCCTTTTTTTATTTCCTTCAACTAACCTAAATATCAGATTCCCCCCAATTCGTAAACCCTGATCAAATTCCCTCCATTCGTAAACCCTCATCTTCATCACAATCGATTATAACAAAGGTGAAATGGATCCTGTTCCGATTCAAGTACGTGGTCCGGATGATGATTTTGCACTAGACCTTATATACGGTAATACTTCTTCACTCTATACTTCTTCACTCCAAATATGTGTATTAGGTCAAAATTAAGCTGTTATTGATCACTGATTATGTTCTGTAACTTGCATTGTAGGTGATTATCCAACGTTGTTCTCTATACACTTGTATCATGGAGGGTATTTTACTGATCCTCCAGGACGAATCTATAAGAATGATGACCTAGATTTCTTTGATTTTCTTGACAGTGACAGGTTTGGGTTTGCACAATTAGAGTCGATTAGGGATAAGCTAGGTTATAACGATGATGTGCCTCATTACTTTCACTTTTCTGATCCATCAATGAATGACCTTGATAATGGACTTACATTATTAAGTAATGATGAAGACATTAAGAAGTTGGTTGCTTTTGTTAGGAATGGTCACAGGTACATTAATGTTTATTGGGAAAATGGGATGTCTAATGTTCAACGATTAAGTCAAACCCAAAGCAATACTTCTTTAGATGTTAACGATGTGAAGGTTAGTGCTAATGAGGCTAAACAAGTTAGTGATCATGAACTTAGTGATAATTCAGATAAGGACTATGAGGAGGAAGAAGTTAGGGATTATACAACAGAGGATGAGGATAGTGATTATTTTGAAGATGAAATGAATGATATGGATGAGGAGGTAGATATGAGAGATTTTAGGTTCATGGTTGATGAAGTAGTAGATGATACAAAACAAAACCTTGAATCTGATGTGGATGTTTTAGACAATGATGACTTTGATAGTTGCAGTGATTCTGATGAGAATCTTGCAAACATAAGAAAGAAAAGTTTGAAGCATGCTAGAAGGGCATTTGGTAATGAAAATGATTTCTATGTTGGACAAATTTTTAGTACAAAGGAGGAGGTTAAGAAATTCATAAGGAAGTACACAGTCGAAAGCAGACGACAATTGAGAATAGTTAAGGATGAGGCTATAGGGCCAGGGTAGCATGTTTAGGTGGTTTAGGGACTAAGGAGGTGAAACATGGTGCAAAAGAAGGTGCAAAGATAGTGGCTGGTGAGAAGAAATTGGCTGGTGAGAAAAAATTGGCTGGTGAGAAGAAAAAAAGCAAGGGGCCAGAACTGAAAAATGATAAAAGTCCAGGGAAAAAAAGCAAGGGGCCAGAGAATATTGCATGAGGAGAATAGTTAATGTGCTTCAAGTAATTGACAAAACTGATGGCCCCTCACACCATTTGCTACAAAGCTGTTTGAAGAGATCAAGAAAAGTGCTTCAGGTTGCAGGGTTAGCTGGAATGGAGGGGATCAGTATGGTGTAGCAGGACCAGGTAAGTGGAAATGTGTGGTAGACATGGGACAGAAAACCTGCACATGCAGGACATGGGAGATCACTAGAATTCCATGTTCACATGTTGTTGCTACCATATGGAATATGCAAAGTTATGGTCATAAGGTTGGGATTCCTGAGTCCTGGGTGCATCCAATATACCATCTAGACACATGGAAACAAGTTTACCATTTCAAGGTGTTTCCCATAAATGGCATGTCTCTTTGGAACAAATCAAGGGTTCCCACTACAATCATAGCACCAAAATATCACAAGCCAGTTGGTAGACCAAAAAAGAAAAGAAAAAGATCTCTGGTTGAGAAAGAGGATGTGCAGAAGGCAGGCAAGTTATCGAAGAAAAACCTTCAAGGATCATGTGGTAAGTGTAAAGGTAAATGTCACAACCCCCGATCCCTGATCCCCGGGAACTGGCGGACGTGATCACAGAGTTCGGTGGTATCAGTTTGTTTAGTCTTGCAGCGGAATTTACATCAGGACCGTAGTTAGGAAATGTTTATCAGAGTAAAACCACCTCATTTCATATTAATAATCACATGGGTAAAACCCAAGTTTCTTATTACAATACATTATTAGGGACAAACCCTATTTTAAAACATCGTTTATTAGGTAACTTTTATAGCCACATTTTCCCAAGCCTTCAATGCTCTCCAGCTGGCTTTTTACTAATTGGCTGTCACATTGGGTTACCTGAAACATGTTTTAAAAATATTTGTCAGCGGGAAATACTGGTGAGTGAATCCCAATTTAATCAAGTTTAAAGTCACAGTGAACAGTATTGAGAGTGATCACTTTGTTTATGTCTACACAATTACTCCATTTGGTACTATCAATCCTGACTTGTGGGTCATATTACCCATTGGCTAACTCATTGTCCAATGGTAACGCATTGTCATCCCGACTTACTACTCGCAAGTAGTACAAAATTTTGTATACAAAACCCCAACATACCGGCAGTAATTGAATAACTACAAAGACTCAATTACTGCTAATTTTCATAGTAAAACATTTAAGGTTTGGTAAAACATTACCAAAAACATTAACAAAAAGAGGATAACTCACATTGCTGTCTTAGGCTTTTCGTAAGGGTTTCCTGGCTATAATCTATAATTTATACAAATGTACATTGGTTAGTATCATAACCCTTTGAAAATATTAATAATACCCTCCCCGAGACGGCATTCCAACAACTACGTCGGGCAGAACCACGACAGTTGTTACGGAACCCTAAATCAATCGGGCAGCGTAACTATTATGAAACTGGGGTTATAATACTTACAACGGAGCAGAACCTCGCTAATTAGGGGTATAATACCCGAAATATTATAACTTCTCTACAGAATTTCGAGATTGAAAGAAAGAAATGAGCGACGGAAAACGTAGACTGATGGCCTTCTTATATAGTTGCTGATTTCAGTCCTGTCGCGGCCCGCATAAAAGACAAGGGACCCTTACGCGGCCCGCGTCAACACCAGTCAACGCAATAGCTTAGCTGAGTCGTTCACTAGACCGCCACGATCATGACACGTGTCAGCCTCTGGGTGTATCCGCGTTTCACAAGCTCTCGCGGCCCGCGTCAACTTAGACAAGGTCTTACGCGGCCCGCTTGAACTAAAGGATTCAGCGGAGTCCGGTCAACACTCCCATACGGCCCGCGTAAGATGTTGGGGTGGGTTTATGCGGCCCGCCTCAACTTACATTTCAGGTTTTTATTTTATTTTTATAAACTATAACATAATACGGGCTCGGTTTTCGCATACGAGGTGTAATATAAGACGTATTGGGACATTCTAACATATAATATGATGTAATAAATATTTATAAGGGTGTTGGTTTTACCGAGGGTTGTTACATTCTCCCCACCTTGTTTTAGAGCTCGTCCTCGAGATCTACTGAAACAAGTGCGGATATTTCCTTTTCATTTTTGACTCGAGTTCCCATGTGTACTCAGGTCCTCTTTTGGAGTCCCACTTCACTTTGACTAGAACTAATCTCTTGTGTTTGAGATTCTTGACTTTCCTGTCTTCAATCTGTAGAGGTCTTTCTACAAACTTGAGTTGTTCATTTACCTCTATATCCTTAAGAGGCACTATCAGTGATTCATCAGCTAAACACTTTTTAAGATTTGATACATGAAACACATCATGTATTCCTGCCATTTCCTCTGGCAGTTGTAGCTGATAGGCTACAGGTCCTATTCTTCTAATAATCTTAAAAGGTCCAACATACCTGGGACTTAGCTTTCCCCGTTTGATAAATCTTACCACTCTTTTCCAAGGAGAGACCTTTAACAATACTTTATCTCCTACTTGAAATTCTAATGGTTTGCATCGGTTATCAGCATTACTCTTTTGTCGATCACGTGCTGCTTTCAGTCGTTCCTTGACTTGAATAATCTTGTCAGTTGTTTCCTGTACTATCTCAGGTCCAGATAATTGCTTTTCCCCAATTTCTGTCCAACAGACTAGGGTTCGACACTTTCGTCCATAAAGTGCTTCGAATGGTGCAGCATTGATACTTGTGTGATAACTATTATTATAAGAAAATTCTATTAAAGGTAAATGTTCGTCCCAATTACCTCCAAAGTCAATTACACAAGCTCTAAGCATATCTTCCATTGTCTTAATTGTTCTTTCACTTTGTCCATCTGTTTGAGGATGATAAGCCGTGCTTAGCTTTATCTTGGTTCCCATTGCCTTTTGGAAACTTGACCAGAAATGAGATGTAAATTGACTATCTCTGTTAGAAACAATTGATAAAGGAATGCCATGTAAAGAAACAATTTCATTTACATACAATTTAGATAATTGTTCCATACTAATTGTTTCCTTCATTGGTAGAAAATGCGCTGACTTAGTTAATTTATCTACAATCACCCAGATTGTATCATTTCCTTTCCTAGTTTTGGGTAATTTAGTAACAAAATCCATTGTTATTAATTCCCATTTCCACACCGGCATTTCCAATTGCTGTAACAAACCTGAGGGTTTCTGATGTTCAGCTTTGACTTGTGAACAAGTTAAACATTTAGAAACATAGACTGCTACGTCCTTTTTCATTCCTATCCACCAGAAATTTTTCCTTAAATCCTGGTACATTTTATCACTTCCTGGATGTATCGTATATTTAGACTTATGGGCTTCTTCTAATATACGATTACATAGATTTCCTAATTTAGGTATCCACATTCTCTTTTCATGGAATCTCCAAATTCCATCTGTTCCTTGTTTTAATTCTTTTAACATACCTTTTAACTTTTCAGTATCTTCTTTGATTACTGACTCTTGTGCTTCTCTTATCTGATCATTTAAATCTACTTGCAGATTTAATTTAAGAGAACGTACCCTTCTTGGCTTTTCATGATACTTTCTACTTAAAGCATCTGCCACTACATTTGCTTTTCCTTCATGATACTGTATATCACAATCATAATCACTAAGAAATTCCATCCAGCGTCTTTGTCTCATATTCAACTCCTTTTGCCCGAAAACATACCTTAAACTCTTATGATCAGTAAATATGGTAAACTTACAACCGTAAAGGTAATGTCTCCAAATTTTAAGTGCAAAAGTTATAGCTCCTAATTCTAAATCATGGGTTGAATAATTCTCTTCATGATTCTTAAGTTGCCTAGATGCGTAAGCTATAACCTTTTGGCGTTGCATCAACACACATCCATAACCTAATCTAGAAGCATCACAATATACTACAAAATCTTCAGTTCCATATGGTAATGCTAATATAGGTGTATGGGTTAATCTTTGCTTAAGAATTCCAAAGGCTTCTTCTTGTTTTATTCCCCATTCAAACTTAACAGATTTACAGGTTAACTTATGTTAGGTCCCGGATTGATCCGTTTCGATTGCGAACCGACTCGTACGACGTGCGGAATCCATGCACGAGCAAGACCGAAACACACGAAAGTAATATAATCTGTGATTCTTTGATTGATTTGATAACGTACAAGAACCGTGAATCACCTTTCTCTCACTAGTTTCTCTCTCTAGACTTCAAACTCTAAGATCACCAAATGAGCTCCAAACTAGCAAAAGTGTCAAAAAGTTCCTAAATGAAACCCTAAGGCTCCTATTTATAGGCCAAGGGATATAATGATATATCTCATTATTTACATAAATGCCACCTTGCCCTTTTCTAGATATTTCTAACTATTACAATATAAGCACTAGAAATAAACTGTTTCAGCTACGATCTTGAGATGACGGAGGCGATAGACATACTGCACTAACAGACTCCTCCTTGGATATTGCCGCAGTCAATCTCAAACATTTAGTCAAACTCGTAGCGTCGGATCTTTCTTTCTCTAGCTTGAACAGAAACCCCGTGGATCTGTCTTCAGCTCCAGCTTCCTCTTTCAGTAGACTCTTCACTTCATCAGGCTCCCCCTTTCGTCAAGCTTCCGTGCTTTGGGATCGACACCTGGCTTTCCGGTTACAAGCTGTTTTGGGAAAGGATCCTGGCTCCTATGCACGCTTCCCCTTGCGTTAAGCTCGTCTTCAGACTCCCCCTTAGACACTACTGTCGGGATCGTAGTCTGGTACAACATCTGCAATACTCAAACGTTTATAAGTAACAACGTTTTGAACTTCCAGGATTGAAAACCTGGCCCTCTCAGCTTATGCTAAAATATTTTACAATGAAAGCATTTTTGGTTGTCCAGGTATCGTAACCTGGCTCTATCAAACTTTCTAAATCAAGATCCTGGCTCTTATAGATATAATAATATGAATATATCTAGGATTACTTGAATCTCTCTCCCTATCAACAATCTTTAAAGATTTGGCAGTTTCAGTGAACCGGATTGGAAACTGGCTCTTTTACAGATTTTAACAATCTAAGCATCCAAATCCCTCACAGTTAATCATCCAAGTCCAACTTAATGACCTTGGAGATATCACAAACTGTTTTTGATTTTTTATTTTAAAAGCTTCAAGTTTCAAATTAATGAACTTGTTTTATTTTTCAGAAAAACAATCAGCATACTCAGATTTTGAAACTCAGCATCCAGACATCGGTTATCGAAAATAAAGCAGAAATCAAAATCTTTTTGTATTTTCTGAAATATAAAGCAGTAAAGAAATATGTACAAACATATTTACAAACAATATTTTTGTTTGAGTATGCGTCAGAGGATCATATCAGTTTTTGACAAGTCACAAGTACCGTTGAGCTTAGTTACACATTAAGAATTAAACAATTCACTTAGATTGTCGATATACTGATCCACTTAAATTTTCACACAAATTTCAACTGATTCAGGATACGAATTAGATGTATTAAGAACTTAAACTCATTCATGTCCCACCTCTTGAATATATTCCCGTATCCAGATCCCAATATTCAGTCTTACAGGTGAGTATACCTAGATGATATCTCTAAGGGGAATAAATTATAGTACGAAACCGTGAGAGCTCAGGTCAGAACTTCCGTTCAGCAGAGAGATGACGGCTCGACTTTTGGTGTGTCCCCTTTAGAGGATCTTTTGTATTACAACAGCCATGATTAGCATTTTTCAATGTTTCATCATTTTTTAGCTGAGGGCTGTGCTATGTTTCAAGCAATGCGGAAAGTATTCTCCGGGGACTAGGCCATTGCTTCCGCAAAATCAGAAGTCCCGGGATAATACCCCAGATATCACTGAGTATATAGACCTAGTATCTCAGAAAGAGGGGTCCTTCAAACGAGATTTCAGGGGTTACCTATATATCCAAGTAGTGTTCCCCACGAAATAAGCAAGTTTGAATTTAAGTTTATATCCCGAAAAAGTTTACTAAATGTATAAAAACCTATCGGCATATCATCAGTGAGACTGTTTAACGCTATTTAATCATTACATTTCTTTAGCATACTGTAACTGTCTACTGATGTACTATCATTTCCTCTTTTTACACAAAAGCTCAATTTTGAATTTTTTTTATCATGTTTTTGGCTTTTTCAAATTTTCTAATGTTTTTGGATTTTCTGACAATTTCTAACTCCCTCTAAAATTTAAAACCATTTAAAGAAAATTTAACAACCCGATGTAGATAGCTTTGTCTCGCCATCCATTTTCTGCTTCAAGTGCCCTGATTTGCAGAAAATCTAATATAAAGCACCCCCATGATTTACAACCCATTGATTTTCGACAGTTTGAAAACCGTTTTTCAATCTTGTGAAAGTAATCATGTTTGTTCAGCCGTGAGGGTTTCGGCGTATTCAAGCAACATTTTTTTGAATTTTAGAATTTTTGACAAAAAATAAAAACAAACATATTTTTGGTTTTTAAGTTTTTCAATTTTTAGGGTTTTTGAAATATTGTTTATTTATGTACAGAAAACGATAAACTCCCTGTTCAACCAAACCAGGGTTCAGCAGCCTCTTCCTGTGCCAGGCTGCTCCAACTACCATTCTCACAATCTTCAGCTTTGTTGAGCACCTGCACATTCAAACTTTATCAATCATTTGAACAATTTAGCCCAGGTCTGTTGGACCTTAGGCATTTCAACACAATAATGTTCATTTAATTTCGGAAACTCTTTGTCATTTAAAACTTTTTCAGCGTTGACTTCAACTTTCTCATCTTTTTCCGACGTCACTTGTTTCTTAGCACTCCACATTTGACCTTTCGGAGTACCTCTTTTGTAAAAATGTGATTCTATTTGAACATTTTGTTTTTGAATTACAACTTTTGGTTTCCAAAACTCTTGTGGTTTTGTCATATCAACAGTTGTTTTCCAACTTTGAGTTGTTCTGACTCTGGGTGTGTGAGAAATCTGTGTTTGTCTTGAATCAGACCTAGTCTGTTTTGGTTTCCAAGTTTGATTCGAAGCAAACTTGTTTGTGTTATACCTCCAAGTTTGTTTTGAATCAAATCTGGTTGGCCTTGGTTTCACACCCTCAAACTTCTGTTTTTCAACATCAACAGGCTTTGGATTTGGACACTTTCGTGATACATGTCCAATTTGATCACATTTAAAACACACTTTCTTTGAAACATCCTTGGCCTGTTGCTGTTTCTTTTTATTAGCATCAAACCCCTCATTAGACTGTTGTCCAAATTTGAGTTTTTCCTCTTCTTTCAAACTTTTCCCTTGAACAAAACTCATTTTTGCCTGAAAATTTGGCATTTCATTTCTTTTTCGATTCTGTTTCTTTTTATAACCCAAACCAGCCTTCATGTTTTTCTTCTTAAAACCAGGTTTGTTATAAAAAGATTTATGACCTTTACCAGCAAACTTTGAAATTTCCGACTTCTCAATCTCAACCATTTTGAAAACTTTATCGACCTTCTCTGAAATCACATTCTGAATCGGGAATACAACATCTAAGAATAGTTTGTCCGATCCAATCATGGTATAGACCAATCCCTTTGAATCATCATCCAAATTTTTCTCGGATTTTGTGTTTTTCAGATAACCATCATGAAAATTTCCTTCATCTTCATCCTGTAATTCAGACTTACCTTTTGTAGACTCATCTTTCAATACGCTTTCAACAACCTTACTTACCACCTCTGAATCATTAGCATCATCAGATTTGGAGTAAGTCACATCGATACTTTTAGGTAACTGGTCAGCTATGTTCAAACCCTTTGCCACCTTTTCCTCATCATAAAAAGTATAATTGTTTCTCAATGGTGGTGGTACCTGATGAAACTCTGAACCAATACCCTTTTTGCAATTGTCAGTATCTTTGTCATCTGGTGTGATGTTGAAAATGCGTTCGAGAATGTACGAAGAGTTATGATAACTTTGAAGTTTGGTAACAACCTTTTCTTTTTCAGCCAAGACTTGTTTAAGATTAGCAATTTCATCAACACATTTGTTTAATTCAATTTGCTTTTCTTTAAACTTTCTTTCATACATTTCTTTAGTGACTAAAGTTTCTGACAATCTTTGATCAAAACTTTTGACTTGGCTCTTCAAAGTATCATAAGCTTCTTGTACTCTCTGACTCGACCACTTTAAAGAATCATACTGTTTTTGTAAATCTTGAAATTTAGATTCTTTTTCAACACAATCAACACATTTAGCAGTACACTTATCTTTCAAAATCTTATTTTCTTCTTCAAGACCATGACATTTCTGTGTTAGCTTTTCGACTTTTAATTTCAAAATTTCTTCTTTTTCAATCATTTCTTTACATTTCATTTTGAAAACATTTTCAAGTTTATTTGTTTCAATATTTTTTGTTTTTATCATTTCATCTTTTTCGGTACAGGCTTTGCACATTTCTATGCAATTCCTGCACTTGTTTTCATTTTTATCATCAGACTGTTCAATGCTTTTGTCTTTGTCAAACAATTCAGAAGATTCAGTTTGAATTTTTTCTGTTGTCATACCTCCTTCTTCTGTCTTTTTCTGATCTTCAACTTTGTTATCCTCTTTTTCTTCTTTCTGTTCATCTTCTATCTTCTGTTCTTCTTCAACAGCAAGCTTTGCGACAGTTTTCACTTCCTCAATCATCTTCTTCAATTCTTCTTCTTTTCTCTTCTTCATTTCTACCACCTTCTGTAGACTTGCTTCACAAACCTCTCTTATCTTCTTCTCCAAATCAGGCAGATATGCTTTATCAGATAACCTTCGTGTATTGAAAGTAGCCTGCCGTGGAAGCAAATTTGTTATAGCTTTGAAAACCACTTTTGATGGGTCAACAACTGGATTACCCCGTGGATCCATGTAACATTCCAGTTCGTCATTCCATCTTTTTGCTCTCTGGGCTTCTTTGAATGGTTCTCTATATTTATCAATTTCCCATCTTGCGTAATCATTTTTCCACCATCTATCAGAATCAGTTTCTCCTGACATTTTAAATCTTCTTCTTGATATTCGCCCCTTGTAAATCTTTAATCACCTGAATTACCTGAATCACGCAAACAACAATGATTAGTTCTAAAAATTATCAAACAACTTGAATCAGACGGGTATCCGATCAAGTGAGTCAACACAAGTCAACAGTGAAGATAATCTCGTGACAACGTTGTCCGTTTGGATGGATCAATAGTCAATCGGATGATGTTGGCACAATCGGATGAGATCATCCCACTCGGATGGGTGTCTTCGAACGGATGGAGATCCGGATGGTGATTCGGGTGGCTGAGTTATCCGCACGAGTAGTGATCCGGACGAGTGGGGATCCGTGCGGATGAAGTTGACTTCTTTGACCTCAATGAATGAACAACAAGCTCACTTGCAACAAGACAATACCTTTCACGTGAGAATCTTATTTTAATCAAGTAAAGTGATCGACAATATTAAATCTTCACAAATTTCAATATGTATAATGTCAGTTCACATGCAATCAAACAATTTAAAGCTAGCCGACAAACTTGATATTATCTAAATTCTCATTGAACCGATGATATAAGGTGGACTGATAAAACTGATTTCACTTGCACTAGCACATGGGTTATCAGACTTTTAATCAGATTCTCGTGAAATTAAATGCACCGATTGAATTTTAATGCTCGCCGTATGAAAATGATTACTTTGACTGACAATCTAAAATGAAAGACACGGATTAAAAATGCTATCCGTGCGTACAAGTTATCCGCCCGTATGGTCAAATAATAGTCAACACGGATTGTTATCTGTGCGTATGGCTTATCCGTGCGTATGACTTATACGTGCGTATGACTTATCCGTACGGGTGATGATCCAGATGATGCAAATGATTCTATCCGCACATGTATGCTATAAACAATATCACGTGCAATCTGACAACTATCACATGAAATGCAATTTATCAAAACAAAAGCCACGTGCAATACTGAAATCACATGTCTTGGAATGATATCCGACCAGATCAGTCAACTAAAGTCAATGGATTTAATGAACTGCAAAAGTGAAAGAAATCACGTGACTAAAGTGTTGACTAAAGTGACTAGTTCGGGTGAGATGTGGTGACACATATAGCTTTGATGCGGATTACTTAACCGTCCGTATAGGTCAACAAAGGTCAAAGCGGATAGTTTATCCGTGCGTGCGACTTATCCGCACGGATAGGTCAACAACAAAGTCAATACGTATATGTTATCCGCACGGAGAAGTCATGCGTGCGGATGAACATCAACAGCAGCAACATTATTCAACATTTTCGCACCACAAAAATCTAATTTTCTCACAAATGACTTAGAGTTATGATTTGAAAATTTATAGGCTATTAGATCATGTATATTCGCACAACATATCCGAAAATTATCAATTTTTAACCGTAAAATCCAGTTTAATTTTGCAATTTTCTGTTTAAAACATGAAGAAGTGAAAAAGATGAAGAAATAGATCGAATCTGATGCAATTTGGATCTGAAATTGATGAAATCCTGTGCGAAATCGTGTGAATGATCTGAGCAATCGATCTCCTGCTCTGATACCACTTGTTAGGTCCCGGATTGATCCGTTTCGATTGCGAACCGACTCGTACGACGTGCGGAATCCGTGCACGAGCAAGACCGAAACACACGAAAGTAATATAATCTGTGATTCTTTGATTGATTTGATAACGTACAAGAACCGTGAATCACCTTTCTCTCACTAGTTTCTCTCTCTAGACTTCAAACTCTAAGATCACCAAATGAGCTCCAAACTAGCAAAAGTGTCAAAAAGTTCCTAAATGAAACCCTAAGGCTCCTATTTATAGGCCAAGGGATATAATGAGATATCTCATTATTTACATAAATGTCACCTTGCCTTTTTCTAGATATTTCTAACTATTACAATATAAGCACTAGAAATAAACTGTTTCAGCTACGATCTTGAGATGACGGAGGCGATAGACATACTGCACTAACAAGTTAGTTAAGGGAATGGATATTCTAGAAAAATCTTTAATAAATCTTCTATAATAACCAGCCAATCCTAAGAAACTTCTAACCTCAGTTGGTGACTCAGGGGTTTTCCATTTCGTAATTGCCTCGATTTTGGTTGGATCTACATGAATTCCTTCATGATTGACTAAGTGTCCAAGGAATTGTACTTGTTTTAACCAAAATTCACACTTTGAAAACTTAGCATAAAGCTTTTCCTTTCTTAACAGACTTAAAAGTGTGTGCAAATGTCTTGCATGATCTTCTTTACTCTTAGAGTAAATTAGAATATCATCTATGAATAGGATTATGAATTTATCCAAATATGGCTTATTATTCGGTTCATCATGTCCATAAATGCAGCTGGGGCATTGGTTAAACCAAATGGCATGACAGTAAATTCATAATGGCCATACCTTGTTCTAAATGCAGTTTTAGGAATATCCTCTTCCTGTACCTTTAATTGATGATATACTGACCTTAAATCGATTTTAGAGAAATATCGAGCTCCCTGCAGCTGATCAAACAGATCATCGATTCTCGGTAATGGGTACCGATTCTTAATCGTGAGCTTGTTTGATTCACGGTAGTCAATGCACATACGCATTGATCCGTCCTTCTTTTTAACAAACAATATCGGCGCTCCCCATAGCGACGAACTTGGCTGTATGAATCCTTTTTCCAACAATTCATCTAATTGTTTCTTTAATTCTTGAATTTCTGCAGGTGCCAAACGGTAGGGTGCTTTGGCAATCGGTGAGGTTCCTGGTATTAAATGAATCCTGAATTCAACTTCTCTATCTGGAGGTAGTCCTGGTAATTCTTCTGGAAAGACATCTGAAAACTGAGATACTACTGAAATATCTTTTAATTCTTTTCCTTTAGTGTTAGTGATTATGGAAATCAAATACACTATAGAACCTTTTCTCATACAATTTGCAGTTTTCATCACAGAAATGAATTTAGTAGACCTAGAAGGTTTATCTCCTTTAATTGTGATCGTTTTACCTTTTTGTGAATTTACACGAATTAACTTTTGATCACATAAAATACTGTCTTTATTGGTTATTAACCAATCCATTCCTAGAACAACATCAAATCCTACCAAATTCATAGGATAAAGATTTGCAATAAATTTCTGATTTGAAATTTCTATACTTGCTCCCTGCAAGATTTCAGAAATTCTAACAGTTTCTCCGTTGGCTGTTTCTACTAAACATTCATGTGGTAGTTTAGTTAATGATTGATTTAGTAATTTGCAAAACGATGTATTAATAAAACTTTGGTTTGCACCAGAGTCAAATAATACTTTAGCAAAGACATCATTAACTAAAAACGTACCTGCTATGACATCGGGAATCATCCTGGCTTCTTCTACAGTTAACACAAATGCTCTAGCATTTTTAGTATTCTTGTTATCTGCAGCTGGAGCTAACTTTGGACAATTTGGCCTGATATGACCTTTTTCTCCACAGTTGTAGCATAATCCATTACTGGTTTTCTTCCTGCAATTTTCTTCCTTGTGTCCTGGCATCTTACAATGATTGCAGAGAATGGAGCATTTTCCCGAATGCTTTTTCTTGCAGACCTTGCAGTATGTTGCGGAGGTAGAACCTATATTCCTACGATTGTAATTCCCCGAACGAAATTCTTGAGTAAGCTTTTGAGTTAGGTTCCTTCTCTGGTCTTCTTCTCTAGTACGAACTAACTCATCAGTCAAGGTACTTGTTAATTCTACAGCTTCTTCTATGGTTTGAGGTCTAGCTGCCTTGACTATGTGTCTAATCTCTCCAATTAATCCCCAAATATACCGAGAGATTAACACTGGTTTTGGTGAAGCAAGAGTTGGTACTATTCTAGCATATTCGAAAAATAACTTAGTGTACCCTTTGCTATCTACACCAGTCATTCTAAGATTTAGGAATTTGTTTGCTATCTGTTCTTTCTCATTGGGTGGGCAGAATTTCCTTTCTACCTTGTTCTTAAATTCTTCCCATTCCATATTATAGGTTTGATCACTTCCTCTTGTCTGGAGGATAGTGTTCCACCATTCTAGGGCTGCATTCTTAAACAGATTAGAAGCAAACAATATTCTATCTTCTTCAGTACACTTGCTTATCCTTAAGACTGCCTCAGTCTTTTCTATCCAGCGTAAAGTTGCAATGGCCCCTTCATTGCCTGAGAATTCCATTGGTTTACAAGACCAGAATTCTTTATAAGAACAACCATAAGGCATGGTTCTTCTTCTTTTTGGAATAGGCATTTGAAGTACCGGTCCATTGTTCACACTGTTTTCTGGTTCACTTGGTCGCTTACTGCTATGCTTACTTTTATTATCAGCATCCTTAACAGTTTGAAGAATAAATGGCATAGCATCTATAATTCCTTGTGCCACTATATGTTGGATAGCACTATTATCCACTTGATTTCCATTGTTATTGTTGTTTGGGTTCTCATTATTCAGATTATCGTCATTCTGAATATTATCATTCTGGATTTCTGGGTTATTATCCAAATTGACTTGATTTCCTTGGTCGGCCATCTGGATTTTAAACATTTACCCCATATTAAAATCATAATTAATATCTAGTATAATTAATCACATGACACACAATCTAGACAAAAACGTAGATCATTGCTACTTTACTCTTTTCATATACTTATGCGTCTATTACACACTAGTACAGAAATAAAGATTACAATACCAACAGAAATAAAATAGTAATATGCATCCGTACACACATATTTTTATTTTATTTTTTTATTTTTATTATTATTACTACCGCTTCCTCCATTCTAACATTCATGGTTATGGATTTATCCAAAAATGCATATTGCGCTCATCGTATTTCCATACGAGACGCTCTCCCACCTGACGCATTCTCTCACTGCTCTCTAAAATTTCTTCCCCGAAAGTCCTAAGTTCTTGAACGTTTTCTGCACTCATTGGGGGTGCAGGTTCTCGGACTGGGTTTAGAATATGGGGTTCTGGTTCCTGATATGGGGGTGACAATTCCTGAAATTGGTAAGGATCCTCTAAAATTTCCCTAATGTAGTTATCTTGGTAATAGGGATCTAAAGGGTCCATACCTGGGTAAACTTCTATGTTCTGTATGGGTGGATAATCCTGAATAGGATAACGTTGCACAAAATCCCTATTGTTGTCCCACCAAGGATCGTAATTCGGGTCTAGTGGGATTGGTGTAGGCACCGTAGGGATTTCTTCTGGGTTAAAGTCATGCATCTCCACCTGGTTTTCCTGATTTTCTATCTCCATGGGGTGTTCTGGGTTTTGTGGTTGTGGGGCTACTAGTTGTTCCAGACTCGGGTCAGCAGCAGTTGTAGCTAAGATATGGAAATTAGCTAGGCTTCTATTAAGTATCTCTTGAGTATGGGCATCTGTTTCTCTCTTAATAGCTGCTAAAGCCCTTTGCTGTTGCAATTTCCTCATTCTTTTTCTACGAGCAAAAGCTTCTTTACTGAACCATCCTCGTTTCTTAGTAGGAAATGGTTCTTTAGATTGAGCTCTAAAAGCAAATATTCCATCCTCCTGGTCAGCAACATACCCCGAGAGGGCAGGCTGTGATGATGTACTTTCACTCTTAGGTGAATCAGATAACTGACTATTCAGATCTGATGGTCCTTGATCACTCATACTGAAAACTAACAAATAGTCAAATAACACATAACACATAATTACAGTTATGCACATATTTCCGTAATTTATTTCCTAATACAAAATTTCAAAAGCTTAAGTGTCAGCAGAACACTTCTTTGGCTCAGACCAGTGGCTAGGCTCTGATACCACCTTCTGTCAGCAGAACACTTCTTTGGCTCAGACCGGGAACGGGCGGACGTGATCACAGAGTTCGGTGGTATCAGTTTGTTTAGTCTTGCAGCGGAATTTACATCAGGACCGTAGTTAGGAAATGTTTATCAGAGTAAAACCACCTCATTTCATATTAATAATCACATGGGTAAAACCCAAGTTTCTTATTACAATACATTATTAGGGACAAACCCTATTTTAAAACATCGTTTATTAGGTAACTTTTATAGCCACATTTTCCCAAGCCTTCAGTGCTCTCCAGCTGGCTTTTTACTAATTGGCTGTCACATTGGGTTACCTGAAACATGTTTTAAAAATATTTGTCAGCGGGAAATACTGGTGAGTGAATCCCAATTTAATCAAGTTTAAAGTCACAGTGAACAGTATTGAGAGTGATCACTTTGTTTATGTCTACACAATTACTCCATTTGGTACTATCAATCCTGACTTGTGGGTCATATTACCCATTGGCTAACTCATTGTCCAATGGTAACGCATTGTCATCCCGACTTACTACTCGCAAGTAGTACAAAATTTTGTATACAAAACCCCAACATACCGGCAGTAATTGAATAACTACAAAGACTCAATTACTGCTAATTTTCATAGTAAAACATTTAAAGTTTGGTAAAACATTACCAAAAACATTAACAAAAAGAGGATAACTCACATTGCTGTCTTAGGATTTTCGTAAGGGTTTCCTGGCTATAATCTATAATTTATACAAATGTACATTGGTTAGTATCATAACCCTTTGAAAATATTAATAATACCCTCCCCGAGACGGCATTCCAACAACTACGTCGGGCAGAACCACGACAGTTGTTACGGAACCCTAAATCAATCGGGCAGCGTAACTATTATGAAACTGGGGTTATAATACTTACAACGGAGCAGAACCTCGCTAATTAGGGGTATAATACCCGAAATATTATAACTTCTCAACAGAATTTCGAGATTGAAAGAAAGAAATGAGCTACGGAAAACGTAGACTGATGGCCTTCTTGTATAGTTGCTGATTTCAGTCCTGTCGCAGCCCGCGTAAAAGACAAGGGACCCTTACGCGGCCCGCGTCAACACCAGTCAACGCAATAGCTTAGCTGAGTCGTTCACTAGACCGCCACGATCATGACACGTGACAGCCTCTGGGTGTATCCGCGTTTCACAAGCTCCCGCGGCCCGCGTCAACTTAGACAAGGTCTTACGCGGCCCGCTTGAACTAAAGGATTCAGCGGAGTCCGGTCAACACTCCCATACGGCCCGCGTAAGATGTTGGGGTGGGTTTATGCGGCCCGCCTCAACTTACATTTCAGGTTTTTATTTTATTTTTATAAACTATAACATAATACGGGCTCAGTTTTCGCATACGGGGTGTAATATAAGACGTATTGGGACATTCTAACATATAATAGGATGTAATAAATATTTATAAGGGTGTTGGTTTTACCGAGGGTTGTTACAGTAACGGCCACAACAGCAGGTCCTGTACAGGTGTGCCGCCTGATCAGCAAAACAAGGGTGTGAAGACAAAGACAGTGAAAAAAGGTTGTGAGGGTAAAAATGTCCAAAAGAAGCAGGGTAGGGGAAAGAAGAAGGCCTGATGGAGTCTATGTTTGGATCAGATGGTCTTTTGAACTTATGTTTAGATGATGTAATGTTTTGAACTTATGTTTGAATGCTGGTCTTTGGAACTTATTTTTATGATGTAGTGTTTTGAACTTATGTTGAATGCAGTGGTCATATGTTGAATGCAGTTTACGTTTGGTCTTTTGTTCATTTGTCCGATGTCAAAACTTTGGTAATTTGTTCATTATGTTTGGTCTTTTGGTCTTTTGGTTTGCAGTGGTCGTTTGTTGAAGTTGAATGCAATTTATGTTTGGTCTTTTGGTCATTTGTCGGATGTGAAAACTTTGGTAATTTGTTCATTACATAGTCTGCACATAACCATAATCTTTGCACTACATTCATGACAATTACCATATACAAACATTCAAAGACTTCATTTCATTTTAGTAAACATCAGTTGGATTACAAAAGACCTGAATTCATTTCAACCTAAAAATTACAAACATTCAAAGACTTCATCAGTTGCACTACACATCCTTAACAAAAGCTAACCTGAAAATTACAACAAGACCAAAAAATAACCAACTATAAACCAGATAAGTCTTCCTACGTTCTGATTCATCTTCTTTAGCTTTCAATTTGTCCAACAGGATTACATTCACAACTTCAATTTATATTTTGCAGCTTCTATCTCTTGCATTGCATTCATTTGAGGTTGGCTTCGATCCACCCATCCAAGAAATGATCGACACCTAAAATTAGAGCATGAGTAGAATCTTCTGCCTGGATTTTTCGAGTTGTTGAAGTTAGAATTATGCCCTCCCCACAACATCTGCAGTAGATTGTCGGCATGAATGATTTTTTAGAGTTGTTGATGCAAACCTAGGGTTTATAAATGGGGGAATTTGATATTGGGGGTAATCTGATATTGGGGGTAGTTGAAGGAAATAAATAAAAAGCATTAAATATAACATTCATTGTAAAAGGGGTCAAAGGAAAAGACAGATATGCCCTCACGTGCATCGCACGTGGGGCAACTTAACTGACTTTCTTGACTAGATTTGGTGTAAAGGTTGTGATGTGTAACAAAACATGAACGTAAAGGTTGGTTTAGGCGGATTTCATAGTGAAAGGTATAAAGTGCAGTTTTGGGTAAACATAAAGGTTGTTTTCTGCAATTTTGTCATAAATGTATTGAAAACACATAACACTATTTGATTTCATACTCAATATATAAATATATAAATGTGTTGAAAACACATAACATTTTCATTCGGCTCTCTATCTATGTAATTTAATTTAGAGTTAATTGCCAAAATCGTCCCTGAGGTTCGGGCTGATTTGCCATTTTCGTCCAAAATGACACTTTTGTACCAAATTGCCCCCAACGTTTGTAACTTTTTGCCATTTTCATCCAAACCACTAACTTAGTTTATTTTTTCTGTTAAGTTGAGGATATTTGGATGAAACTGGCAAATATAAAACCACAGGGACGATTTTAACAATTTACTCAAACCCTTTTTAATTTCTTTTATTTAATTATTTTTGTTACATATATATAATTAAAAAATAAAATTTGTTTATATTTGAAATAGGGCTGGCAATAGATATCTGTATAAGACACGATTAAACCTGTTTACTGAAAAAGTACATTACTTGGTTTTTTACCTTTTAAAAAATAAATAGAATTAGGAGGCTATGGTCCATCATGTCTTCTCCTTGGTACATAAAACATACAACTGTGTTATAGACATGAGATATAAAGTACTTAAACAAGTTGTATTCATGTTTAATACTTGTGTTATTTGCGTTGTCAGAAACCTGTTAAACCTGATAAGACACGATTTGCCAACCCTAATTTGAAAGAACTTCTCACATTCGATTCTCCATTTTCATTACTATCTTACGTATAAACACTTATTTTATAGTTTTGTCTCGTTTATACACTCACAAAATTAGGTAGATTAATGAGTAGTCATCTTGTAAATGTAAAGATTCCAATGGAAGTATGCTTTAGTTGTTCCTCTATTTTTTTTCTATATTAATAGAGAAAATGAGTTTTAGAAGCTCTAATATGAGTTTTAGAAGGTTACACGGGCACCCCCGTGATGAATGTTTTTCACGACCGTGATCCCGTGAGACAATGTCGCAGACGGTTTGTTCCACGGTCGTGATGTTTTTCGTGATATCCATCACATATGTGAAAGGTGCAAATGGTGTGGAAGATGATCGTTGGAAACGGTCGACCGTAAAAATTTTAAAAATAAACAATTTTAACCACCTATAAATACATAAACCTTAAACATTTTTACACACACACTTCATCTTTCAAAAAACACACTATAAAAACACCCACATTTTAATCAAAAAACATGGAAGGTTCAAGCAAAAGAATGTCGACTACGAATAAAAAATATAGCCCAAAGATTCATGCTAATTTAGGCGAACCTAATAGGTATCGTTTACAAGACGAACCGATACCTATACCCACCTGACCGTTTCAAACACAATTGTTTCCCACCCAACCGTATCCACAGTATCCACAATACTTCTCCAAACCCAATATGCCTTGGAATCAAAATGATTATATGAATGATTTAAATGAGGATGATATGTTGGATTATATGGAATGATAATAAATGAATGTTGGATGAATTCAAATTGTTAGATGATGATGAAATGATGGTCATGCATTAAGTACTTGTACATAAGTGTTAGTGATGATTATATGATGATACGAAGGTGAATTGGTGATGAAATGATACGATATATGAAAGATGAACTAAATTAGGTTGTATGCATGTTAATATGATGATATATGATGGTAGCTTTGCATGTTGTACATGAGACTTAAAAAGTAGTAAAATGAGTGAAAATGCATGATTTATGTGACTTACATGAAATCTATACTAAACTGATATTAGTACCATTTTATTCAGTAAATAACATGTGTTTTTTTTTATATGAAGTCATGATGACTTGGGATAATTAGAGTAAAGTTCGACACAAAACTATGCGTTAAAAACGGTAAAAATCGGCTTTTAAAGTGATTTTTGTAAAATTGATTTAGATCAGATTATAAAATGATATTTTCATGATAAATATAAGTATTTAAACTTATATTAAGTATCCACGATTTTGGCTAGTTATATGTGACTTTCGACGCCAAAAAAGTTAAAGAAACGTTAAAAATACGCATATTTTGGTGTACGCGAAAATGGATTGTTTAAGTGTAATTTTGCATGACGAGATATGTAATATGGATGTTGGTATGTGATATGTGGAATGATAAGTGTTAACATGCTAGTAGGACGTAGGACCAATGTTGTAGAAGGCGCTAGGCGCTAGTCGGGCGGTGAGGTACAGCCTAGGGATTAATCGGAATGGGATTTTTATATGTATTTTTTCAAAATTATATATATATACCCAATAATATAAAAATAATACTTCAAAATTCACATAAATACTTCAAGTTTCAGATAGTATGGTTCGATTTTGACCGATTTTGACCAATTTTGACCGCCTAGAACCGCCTAAGACCGATTTTGATCGATTTTGACCGACTAATATTGTCCGATTAATCCGATTTTTGACCGCCTAGGACCGATTTTTGACCGCCTAGGACCGATTAACTCCGACTTTGACCGATTATTACCATGACCGATTTTTGGACCGACTAGCCAAAAATTAATCAGTTAGTCACCGCCTAGCGCCTAGGCGGCGATTAATCGGCCGCCTAGGCCGATTTCTGCAACACTGCGTAGGACTATGCATGTGTACTTGTACGGTTAAAACGATAGTTTCGTTAAAAAGACATGTTAAAATGCAACTTATTTGTCAAGCATGAAAATGATACATAGGTTAACTTGTGAAGTTATTGCATGTATAAAATGCTTTAAAAATGATAAAATATATAAGTTGGCGGAATGCGTGCACTATGATGTTTAATGATATGTTAATGTTTGTGTAAATATGTTACAAAGCGCAAATTGTAGATATATTGTACATAAATGGGTGTGATAACGGATATAACATAATGAGAGTCACCAATAAAATCGTTCAAGTAAGCAAAAATATTTATATATATATATATATATATATATATAGGGTGAAGTTCTAGAGTGAACACTAATGTATTTGCGAACTAAGTGAACAAATATTGGCCATTGATTTACACATGTGGATAGCTAGGTTTTCATCATCAAATCGTAAAATACACTAGTGTATTTCATCATCAAATCCTGGCCATTGATCTAAACACATGTATGGCCAGGATTAGTTCGCTCAGTTCGCAAACTACACTAGTGTTTACTCTCTTGAACCTAATCCTATATATGTGACAACCCTCAAAAATCCCATGTATTCCGTACAATTCAATTAATAATAATTAATGTGCTTGACGACTGTGTGGAATCACTTAACTGCTTTCTGATATCTGTGTTATGCTTACACGTATTTGTTAATATACTAATAGTGTACAGAAAGGTCACTAAATAGTCCGTTATATTTTCCTATGTGTTAGAAAGTAAAAACATTGCAAAAATATATAAGCAGGACGCTTTACGGATTAATTAAGCACTTTAACGGAACAGTATCGAACCAAATAACTGGACTTTACCCGGAACACAAAAATATTGTCAAACACATCATTTCTATTTTTTTCTAAGCTAATTAGGGTCCCCGAATACCCTAACACACTATATATTACTTAACACACCTAAACCACTAACTATAATATTTAATTTCTAACTAAACTAGTAACTAAGCATTGAAACCCAACCAAGTACCCCCCCCCCCCTTTGAGAACCGGTTACATGGGGTCTCCCACCCCATGATTTTCCTAATTTAAATAATAGATATGGTATGTACTCTAGGGAACACTTAGCCTAATGGACAATAGCTTTATGGAGGATTATAAGTAAACCTTGTAGTCCATCATTCTTATGATCATTCAACCCCCAACAACACACCAAAGCTCTCCTCTCCTTCTTCCTTGTTCAGCCGAAACCAAGCACACCCACCATCACCACCTTCAAGTCTTCCTTCAAGCACTTTCCATACACACAAAGGTGCTACGGGTCATACAACGAAGCTTGGTGCTCTCGGAAGTGGAAGGACCTCTCTACATCGCTATTAACCACCCATTTTTCGTCTAGTTTCTCCCCTAGCCTCGAGCTAGTAGACGTGATTGACCGACCCTGACTGTTAGCTATATTGAGAATCTAACCGAGCAAACCGAGTTGAGTTCACACCCTTACTAAGGCATGGGATTCCCGGTGGTTGGGAATGGGATTGAATAACTACTCGTACTATCACTCTATTTATATTACCAACACTACTAGACTACCAACTACTGTCCTCGGATTGAGAAGGGCACGTACGTAAAACCTACGTACACTCACACCTACTACTGTCCTCGGATTGGGAAGGGCACGTACGTAAAACCTACGTACACTCACACCTACTACTGTCCTCGGATTGGGAAGGGCACGTACGTAAAACCTACGTACACTCACACCTACTACTGTCCTCGGATTGAGAAAGGCACGTACGTAAAACCTACGTACACTCACACCTACTACTGTCCTCGGATTGGGAAGGGCACGTACGTAAAACCTACGTACACTCACACCTACTACTGTCCTCGGATTGGGAAGGGCACGTACGTAAAACCTACGTACACTCACACCTACTACTGTCCTCGGATTGAGAAGGGCACGTACGTAAAACCTACGTACACTCACACTCACTACTGTCCTCAGATGAGAAGGGCACGTACGTAAAACCTACGTACACTCATACTTAACACCGTCCTCGGATTGGGAAGGACTCTTATGGATACGCCTAGTCTAGTAACATACATAATGGGAAGCCCCCCCACTAAATATCGTAAAGGTTTGGGAATCAAGAATAATGGGTAATACTTGGTTATGAAACGAATTTCCGATTCCTGATACGAACTCATTAACTAAACAACCAAACGTGAACTCACTCAACTTTGTTGTTGACTAGTTGTTACATGCCTTACAGGTCGCTAAATGCTTGGAGCTTGCACGGGGAAGGAGTCGTTGTGGAACATGGGTTGTTATATCCCATACTTAATAATTGAACTTTATAAACCTATGGAACTTATGTTTGAGACTTTAAACTTATGAACTGTGAACTTATGTTTTGAACTCACGTTTATGCTTCCGCTGTTTAAACCGAACAAGGTTAAATAGCTTTGGTCACCAATCGTATTATGTTTGGTTTTATTTACTTAATTGAATTGTTCAATATGATTGGTGGCTCGATCCTGGTCACGTCACGCCTCCAAGCGGTGGTACTCCGCATGGTGGATTTTGGGGGTGTGACAGATTGGTATCAGAGCCATTGGTTATAGAGAACTTGGTTTTAATAAGGGAAAAGTTTTCATTAAAACCAGACTATAACCTGTACAGTGCTCAACGATCCACAATGACGCTTCGCTCCACGTGCAAGACTCGACACCATAAGTGGTATGATTTATGTTATATTGTCGGTTAGATAGTTCTCACTGTGCATTAGATAATGTGATAATTGCTATTTGAACCTTGTGTGCTTACTCTCTAATGTCGTCCCACACACTTACACACTTTCGCGACACTTTCCTCACTTACGTTGCTTCATTATGAAGATCATGAGCGGACGCGAAGGACGTATCAACCTCACTCAAGCCCAGTTGACGGCTTTGATCAACGAACGAGTTGCGGAGGCACTCGCAGCTAACCCTGCAGGAGGTATAACCTGCCATACCAACTCACCTTAGGACATTTAGATCCTACCTTCGCAAACCAACCCTCGTGCTTAATCTTGTCTTTTATTCTCGCGCAACAGGTCAACATGCTCAACCTCCTGTGTGCACGTTCAAGACGTTCATGGACTGTCGACCTACCACTTTCAGTGGCACCGAAGGAGCAGTGGGCCTTCTTCACTGGTTTGAAAAGCTTGAGACAGTTTTCGAGATGTGCGAATGCCCCGAAGACCGTAGGGTGAAATATGCTACCGGAACACTTGAAGGAGCTGCGTTAACCTGGTGGAAGGCACAGGTTCAACTACTAGGACTGGCAGTTGCTAATGCCACGCCCTGGAATGGTTTCAAAGAGCTGATCAAAGAGGAGTACTGTAGTCGGGATGACATCCATAAGCTAGAGGTGGAACTTTACAATCTGAAGATGACAGGATCTGAGATTGAGGCGTATACCAAGAGGTCGAATGAACTGGCCATCCTGTGCCCAACTATGGTGGACCCTCCCATCAAACGTATTGAGCTTTACCTCAAGGGCCTTGCACCAGCGATTCAAAGTCATGTGACTTCAGCCAACTTGGGTACCATCCAGCAAGTCGTCAAATTGGCTCATCGTCTCACCGACCAGGCAGTGGAACAAAACAGACTACCCAAGCGTATTGGTGCCGCTACTTCTGATGCACCTACCGACAACAAACAAAAATGGGATGGGAATTCCGGCAAAGGCTCTACCTCTGTTCAGTCTCAGTCTCAGCAACGAAGGACTGAGGACCATAGGAGCCCTGGCCAGCACTTTTCTGGTAGTCAAGGGCAGGGTGGATATCGAGGAAACCACCCAAAGTGCAACAAATGCAACAGACACCACAGTGGTCAGTGCAACAAGGGACACTGTCAGAGGTGTCTCAAGATGGGTCATGAAGCCAAGGATTGCAGGAGCCCACGGCCTACGAATCAGAACCGTCAGCAGCAACAGCAAGCACCGCAGAATCAGCATCAGCAGGGAAATAAAGGATGCTTTCAGTGTGGCGCTGAAGGCCACTTTAAGAGGAACTGCCCCCAGCTAAACCAAAACCAGAACAATAACCAAGGAAATGGGAACCACAATGGGAACAACAATGGAGGCGGAAATGGGGGAGACAACAATGGCAATGGGGCAAGGGGTCGTGTGTTCGTGATTGGTCAGGGAGAAGCAAGGAATGATCCCAACGTTGTGATGGGTAAGTTTCTTCTTGACGACTTCTTCGTTACTGTTTTATTCGATTCGGGTGCCGATACCAGTTATGTGTCCGTAAAAGTTAGCCAAATTCTTAAGCGCACCCCAACACTCCTGAACACCAAACACACGGTAGAACTAGCTAACGGTAAAAGTCTTGAAGCCACACACATAGTTAAAGGTTGTAACCTCGTCTTAGCTGGTCAGACTTTCCCTATCGATCTTGTTCCTATCACACTTGGTAGTTTCGACGTCGTTATTGGGATGGATTGGTTATCTCATCATCAAGCGGAGATTGTTTGCAAGGAGAAAATCATCCGCATTCCTCGTTCTGATAAAGAACCCCTCGTGATTCGTGGCGACAAGAGTGGTGCTGTCGAAGGCATCATCTCTTTCCTTAAGGCCCAGAAGTGTTTGCGAAAGGGCCACACTGCCATTTTAGCACTCGTTACTGACACATCTACGGAAGAGAAGAGAATTGAAGACATCCCCATTGTGCGCGAATTTCCCGAGGTATTTCCTGAGGAATTACCTGGTCTTCCTCCTCATCGCCAAGTTGAGTTTCAAATCGAGCTAGCTCCTGGAGCAGCGCCAGTAGCTCGAGCACCATATCGTCTAGCCCCATCAGAACTCGAAGAACTGTCCACACAACTACAAGAACTCTTGGAAAAGGGTTTTATACGTCCGAGCTCTTCACCCTGGGGAGCTCCAGTCTTGTTCGTGAAAAAGAAAGACGGTACCTTCAGGATGTGTATTGACTATCGCGAACTTAACAAGGTGACTGTGAAGAATCGTTATCCTCTTCCACGTATTGACGACTTGTTTGACCAGTTGCAAGGGTCGAGCTATTACTCCAAGATTGATTTGAGATCGGGATACCATCAGCTGAGAGTCCGAGATGAGGACGTCTCCAAAACAGCATTCAGAACTCGTTACGGCCATTACGAGTTTCTGGTTATGCCATTCGGGCTGACGAATGCATCAGCGGTCTTCATGGATCTCATGAACCGAGTGTGCAAGCCTTACCTGGATAAGTTCGTTATTGTGTTCATTGACGATATCCTGATCTATTCTAAGAGTCAGGAGGAACACGAGCAGCATCTACGACTTATGCTGGAACTTCTTCGAAAAGAACGGTTGTATGCCAAGTTTTCGAAATGTGATTTCTGGCTTCGCGAAGTCCACTTTCTAGGCCACGTGGTAAACAAGGATGGAATTCATGTGGATCCATCTAAGGTTGAATCGATCAAGAACTGGCCCGCACCCCGCACACCAACGGAAATCCGCCAATTCTTGGGTTTGGCCGGATATTACAGAAGGTTTATAAAAGATTTCTCCAAGATTGCGCAACCTCTCACTTCACTGACTCAGAAGGGCATCATCTATCGTTGGGGTGATGCACAGGAGTCCGCGTTTCAACATCTAAAGGATAGACTTTGTAGCGCGCCTATCCTCTCATTGCCAGAAGGCACCGATGATTTCGTGGTTTATTGCGACGCTTCCATCCAAGGACTTGGTTGCGTATTGATGCAACGTGACAAGGTCATTGCCTACGCATCGCGCCAACTTAAAGTTCACGAAAGAAATTACACTACTCACGATCTGGAGCTGGGAGCAGTTGTATTCGCGCTTAAGATATGGAGACATTACCTGTACGGTACCAAGTGCACCATCTACACCGACCACAGGAGTCTCGAGCATATCTTCAAGCAAAAAGAGTTAAACATGCGACAACGCCGATGGGTCGAACTCTTGAATGATTACGAATGCGCTATCAAGTATCATCCGGGCAAAGCCAATGTTGTGGCTGACGCCCTCAGTCGAAAGGATACTTTACCTAAGCGTGTACGAGCATTACAGCTTACCATCCAGTCTAACCTTCCTGCTCAGATTCGAGATGCCCAGGTTGAAGCATTGAAAGCAGAGAACATCAGGGCTGAGTCCCTACGAGGATCGAGGCAGCGGCTAGAACAAAAGGGAGACGGTGCCTACTATGTAAACGGACGCATCTGGGTTCCATTTTATGGAAACTTACGCGAGCTTGTGATGGACGAAGCGCACAAGTCTCGTTATTCGGTACATCCTGGTTCGGATAAAATGTACCACAACCTCAAGACTACGTATTGGTGGCCTGGCATGAAAGCCCACATAGCAACCTACGTCAGTAAGTGCTTGACTTGTGCGAGAGTCAAGTCTGAATATCAGAAACCATCAGGCCTACTTCAACAACCGGAGATCCCGAAATGGAAATGGGAGCAAATTTCCATGGATTTCGTTACTGGCCTGCCTAGATCTCAACGCGGAAACGATACCATTTGGGTGATCGTAGATCGACTGACCAAGTCTGCACATTTTCTGGCCATCAAAGAAACGGATAAGTTTTCTACTCTTGCAGACATTTATCTAAAGGAAGTAGTGTCAAGGCACAGGGTGCCAATCTCTATTATATCTGATCGTGACGCGCGTTTTACTTCTGAACTGTGGCAAGCAATGCACAAGTCCTTTGGCTCACGTTTAGATATGAGCACCGCTTATCACCCACAGACGGATGGGCAATCGGAACGCACCATCCAAACCTTGGAAGACATGCTTAGGGCATGCCTAATCGACTTCGGCAATGGCTGGGAGAAGCACCTCCCGCTAGTGGAGTTCTCATATAACAACAGCTACCACACCAGCATCCAAGCCGCTCCGTTTGAAGCATTGTACGGACGCAAATGCCGATCGCCTCTCTGTTGGGCAGAAGTTGGTGACAGCCAAATCACTGGCCCAGAACACGTGGTAGATACCACCGAGAAAATTGCTCAGATACGACAGCGAATGGCGGCAGTTCGTGACCGTCAGAAACGCTATGCTGATGAGGGAAGAAAACCACTCGAGCTCCAGGTTGGGGATCGAGTGCTACTCAAAGTCTCACCTTGGAAAGGTGTAGTCCGCTTTGGCAAACGAGGCAAACTCAATCCGCGTTATGTCGGACCATTCAAAGTCATTGAGAAAATTGGCCAAGTCGCCTACAGGTTGGATCTACCTGAAGAACTCAGCGGAGTTCACAACGTATTCCACGTATCAAATCTGAAGAAGTGTCTGTCAGATGAGCCCTTCATAGTTCCTCTCAAGGAACTCACAATCGACGACCAGCTGCGATTCGTCGAGGAACCAGTAGAGATTACGGATCGAGATGTTAAGATCCTCAAGCACACGAGAATACCTCTCGTCCGAGTTCGTTGGAATGCTCGTCGTGGCCCAGAGTATACCTGGGAACGAGAAGACCAGATGAAACTCAAGTATCCCCAACTGTTTAAGAAAAACGCAACCACTACTGAGGCTGAAGCTACTGCAGAATTTCGGGACGAAATTCCAAATCAACGGGGGGATGATGTGACACCCCAGGAAAATCTGGAAAACAACGCAACTTAACTAGCTTCCTCAGTAACCACGCGCTAAATTTCGGGACGAAATTCTCTTAACAGGGGGAGAATGTGACAACCCTCAAAAATCCCATGTATTCCGTACAATTCAATTAATAATAATTAATGTGCTTGACGACTGTGTGGAATCACTTAACTGCTTTCTGATATCTGTGTTATGCTTACACGTATTTGTTAATATACTAATAGTGTACAGAAAGGTCACTAAATAGTCCGTTATATTTTCCTATGTGTTAGAAAGTAAAAACATTGCAAAAATATATAAGCAGGACGCTTTACGGATTAATTAAGCACTTTAACGGAACAGTATCGAACCAAATAACTGGACTTTTCCCGGAACACAAAAATATTGTCAAACACATCATTTCTATTTTTTTCTAAGCTAATTAGGGTCCCCGAATACCCTAACACACTATATATTACTTAACACACCTAAACCACTAACTATAATATTTAATTTCTAACTAAACTAGTAACTAAGCATTGAAACCCAACCAAGTACCCCCCCCCCCCCTTTGAGAACCGGTTACATGGGGTCTCCCACCCCATGATTTTCCTAATTTAAATAATAGATATGGTATGTACTCTAGGGAACACTTAGCCTAATGGACAATAGCTTTATGGAGGATTATAAGTAAACCTTGTAGTCCATCATTCTTATGATCATTCAACCCCCAACAACACACCAAAGCTCTCCTCTCCTTCTTCCTTGTTCAGCCGAAACCAAGCACACCCACCATCACCACCTTCAAGTCTTCCTTCAAGCACTTTCCATACACACAAAGGTGCTACGGGTCATACAACGAAGCTTGGTGCTCTCGGAAGTGGAAGGACCTCTCTACATCGCTATTAACCACCCATTTTTCGTCTAGTTTCTCCCCTAGCCTCGAGCTAGTAGACGTGATTGACCGACCCTGACTGTTAGCTATATTGAGAATCTAACCGAGCAAACCGAGGTGAGTTCACACCCTTACTAAGGCATGGGATTCCCGGTGGTTGGGAATGGGATTGAATAACTACTCGTACTATCACTCTATTTATATTACCAACACTACTAGACTACCAACTACTGTCCTCGGATTGAGAAGGGCACGTACGTAAAACCTACGTACACTCACACCTACTACTGTCCTCGGATTGGGAAGGGCACGTACGTAAAACCTACGTACACTCACACCTACTACTGTCCTCGGATTGGGAAGGGCACGTACGTAAAACCTACGTACACTCACACCTACTACTGTCCTCGGATTGAGAAGGGCACGTACGTAAAACCTACGTACACTCACACCTACTACTGTCCTCGGATTGGGAAGGGCACGTACGTAAAACCTACGTACACTCACACCTACTACTGTCCTCGGATTGGGAAGGGCACGTACGTAAAACCTACGTACACTCACACCTACTACTGTCCTCGGATTGAGAAGGGCACGTACGTAAAACCTACGTACACTCACACTCACTACTGTCCTCGGATGAGAAGGGCACGTACGTAAAACCTACGTACACTCATACTTAACACCGTCCTCGGATTGGGAAGGACTCTTATGGATACGCCTAGTCTAGTAACATACATAATGGGAAGCCCCCCCACTAAATATCGTAAAGGTTTGGGAATCAAGAATAATGGGTAATACTTGGTTATGAAACGAATTTCCGATTCCTGATACGAACTCATTAACTAAACAACCAAACGTGAACTCACTCAACTTTGTTGTTGACTAGTTGTTACATGCCTTACAGGTCGCTAAATGCTTGGAGCTTGCACGGGGAAGGAGTCGTTGTGGAACATGGGTTGTTATATCCCATACTTAATAATTGAACTTTATAAACCTATGGAACTTATGTTTGAGACTTTAAACTTATGAACTGTGAACTTATGTTTTGAACTCACGTTTATGCTTCCGCTGTTTAAACCGAACAAGGTTAAATAGCTTTGGTCACCAATCGTATTATGTTTGGTTTTATTTACTTAATTGAATTGTTCAATATGATTGGTGGCTCGATCCTGGTCACGTCACGCCTCCAAGCGGTGGTACTCCGCATGGTGGATTTTGGGGGTGTGACATATATATACACACACATATATATATACATATATATATATATATAGGGTCAGGATTTAGGGAAAACAATGAAAAGTGTGAGAACACTTATGGATCGTCAGGTCAAAACAATCTATGGACTAGATTGGTGCGGTGGCGTTTACGTAAATAATATCAATTTTATTACTTGGAACGAGATCAGGAGAAAACGCCCTAAAGTGTGAGAATGGTGAAAACTCATCCTAATGGAACATATGATGCGGGATATAATAAGGGTGGGATGGGCTTTTTTGTCTTATATATATATACATATATAGAAACGGGATCAGGAGAAAATACTATTGGTGCACTGAATGCCTGCTGACTACGTCTTAATCGAGTCTTAGGTCTAGATAGGTTAGGTTAGAGTTTGGAATTGAAAAAGTGGATTAATGTTGTAATTCCGCTCGAAATGACAACTGTGTCATTTCAAGCTAAATCAGGAAATTAGGTGATTCCGCTCCAAATGACAAGATGGTGATTCCGCTCGAGTGAACATAGGGGTTCCGCTTGAACAGTTTCGAGCGGAATCAGGAGCTCTATATATTGGTGATGTGTTCATTTCATTTGTAACATTCAGAGCGAAATCAGAGCCGAGGTGCTGTCAAAATTCTGTCAGAAAACATTGTAAAAAGCTTTGATTTCAGTAATAGAGAAGAGATTAAGAGGAAACAAGTTGTTTGACATTGTTTACTTTGATTCCACCTCTGTAAACAATGATGAACTGCCTTTACTGACTGTTTAGGGTCACGCACACGGTCCAACAAGTGGTATCAGAGCTCAGGACAAGGAGTTCATACCATTACAGCTTGATTCTACCGGATTTTCTCATTTCTACTCTCTTCTTCTCATATTTTTCTGATTTGAACTAGTTCTAGCGGTTGAAATGGCCTGATTTTCACATATGTTGTGTAAAACATAGTATTAACAAACCCTACAAAGAATCAAATTAAAAATCGACTTAAAACTGGTAAAAATGAACTACGAACCTGATTCCGCTTGAAAGGTTCTTCGCAGATTCCACCTTAAAAAGCTGATTCCGCTTGAGATTTTAATCTGATTCCGCTCGAAAGATAAAATTTAGATTAAGCTTGAAATACATTTCTGATTCCGCTCGAAATCAGAATAGTTCAGATTCTGCTTGAAAGTAAAAGTCTAATTCCGCTTGAAATCAGACTAAATCATATTCCGCTTGAAACTTGCTGATTTCGCTTGAAGCTGATTCCACTTCAAGTGATTTCGCTTGAATTTGCAATTTTTCAAAAACTTAAAAAAAATTTCTAAGTGTTTGCTGATTTTTCAGGTACGTGCAAAATGGATGATCTATTCATGAATCCGTTTAGCGATATGTATGCCTTTGCTGGAAATTCTGGAGATGATACTTCACCTAGCAACACCAATGAGAATACGCCGAATACGAAGAAAAGTTTATCGGATGTTCTAAGTGTGGAAAGTGCTTTCGGAACTTATAACAAACCCCCGAAGTTGATGGCTATCGAAGAATATAGTCGGTGGGCCAAGAAGTTTGAAGATTGGTTGATGGCTTTTGCTTTTACTAGCTGGAAAAGTCTAAAGTACGGATACGTTGATGGAGGCAAAAAGGGTGAAAGTTTGACTACATCTGAAGAAATAGAATCATTTGTTGCTGAGCAAAAATGCATCGCACTGCTATTTCAATCAGTTCGAGAAGATATAATATCCTTGATCGAGTACGACAGTTCTAAAGATCTTTGGGAAAAATTGAAAGCTAAATGTTTGGGAAGTGCAGAAATAGTGAAAACCAAAAAGAAACTACTTAGAAAAGGATTTGATTTATTTGGTTGTTTAAAAAATGAAACAGTTTGTAAAATGATTGAGAGGTTTGGACATCTAAAGCTGGAGCTGGCGAGACATGAAATTGTCTATTCTCAAGAAGAGCTAGTCGACAAATTGTTTGATTCATTTCCAGAAGAGATGGATTGGCAATATTATGCCTTAATGTTGAAGAATACTATCAAGCCGCCAGAAGTGTTGACTGTAGATTTGCTGATTGAAAGACTAGAGAGTCACGAGTTGGAGTTACGGAAAACACACAAAGTCAATCACTCGTCTTATGAACAGAACTTGGATTTGTATTATCCAAAAAGCATGATGCCAAAGAATACATCTCCCAAGACAGCTTTTTTTTGCTGAGAATTCCAATATTTCAAACAAAGAAAGTCAAAGCAGTGGATTTCACAGTGGTTCTTCGTCACATTCAAGTCATTCAGATGCAAAGAACCTATTTCAATGCAACATCGCTGTAGACTTAAAGAACGCTCAAAACTTCAGCGAGGAGTCGGCAAAGCAATAGATGGTTTTCTTAGCATCTGTGCTAGAATCGTATGAAAGCCTTGTAGCAGGGAAGATAGGCAACACCAACCTGACGAAGGAAGATTACGATCAGATTGATCCTGAGGAGATGGAACTGATCGACATAAGGTGGTGTATGGCCAGTGAAGTTCGTCGGGCACAACGTTTTATGGAGATAACTGGGAGAAAGTCTATTGGTGGCCCATCTACCAAGTTGGGCTTTGACAAGTCTAAAGTGACATGCTTCAAGTGTAAACAGAAAGGTCACTTTAAGCGTGAATGCCGGAATGCTTATGCTGATGAGTCTGAAAACCCGTTCAGAAAAGACTACTACAAGAAAGTGATTTATCATCAGAATAGATCGGAGCCGCCAAGAATGAAGCAGCTTGAGTATAACAAAGAGAAATCTAGAGCTCTTGCTGTAATTCACGATGATGAAGGTTTCGACTGGAGCGAGTTGTTACTTGAGGAGGATGCGGTTGGATATGCATTCATGGCAAAATCTGAACCTGTTCCTTGGAAAGACACCAGACCTGAAGAAAAGAGATATGCTTACAGGAAGATGATAGCTCAAGAAAGAATGATCAGAATATTTTCTATCTATAGTGAAGCAAAAAAGAGCAAGGAGATGGGATCCAGACAGAGAATGTTATCTTGACCCTAATGGAAATATAGCCATTGATCATAACACTCTTGATATGGAAACCATAATTAAAGAAATGAAAGAAGAAGATGATTATTGGCAAAGAAAATGGTGGGGAAACGGAGAAGAGAAAGAGAAAGAAGAGAAAGAGAAAGAGGAAGAAAAAGAGAAGTCAAAGAAGGTTGATACTGGAATCATTGACACGACTCAAAAGTTGAATGCTGAAAACATGGGAAAGATGGCTGACAAGGTGCTGGCTGCTAAGGCACTTGAGGTAGACTCTAAATCTGTCTCTGAGTCTAAAAGCCAGGTCAGTTCAAATGCGTCAACAACTGAGTCAGGTAAGAAAGTCAGTGGTGATGTTGACTGCAAAAATTGCATAAAAGAATGCAAAGTTTGTAGTACAAACACTTATCTCAAAGGTAAGAAGATTGATGATCTGACTGCTAGAGTCCGAAGTGTTGAGGATCAGATTCTTAACCGTGATAAAATGTTGAAAGCTTCGAACGACAGAGTAAAGGAATTAACCAACAAAATTGAAAATGATAAAATTGATCAGGAAAAGGTTAGGAAAGAAAATGAGAGGTTAGTTCTTGAAAATCGTCAGATTACTGAAAAATTTGAGAAGCTTAAAAGCACGGTTAAAGATAATGATGATAGAAACGGTAAAACATACAAAGAAAATTGTCACTTACAAAGTGTTTTGAGGATCAAAGAAGAATTAATCAATCAACAATTGGATGAGATTGCTAAATTGAAACTTCAATTTGAAGAAGCTAAGATTGGGAATGAGCGTATCAATTTGAAATTGAACAGTTACAGCTCTGCAAGCTTTGTTTTGCAACACATTGTTCCCAAACCCATCGGGAAAAACAAAGCAGGCGAAGATGTATACTGTGATGGAACTGGGGTCGGGTTTCATCAAGTTCCGCCACCAGTTCTAGACAGTTATTCGAAAAAGCAATCTGGGTTGGTTAATATTGAAGATGAAAATGAAGTGAAACTTCCTGATTCAATTGATGTGACATTTTCTTCATCTTCCAATGACGATAGTGTCCAAGCTGAAGTGGTAAAAAGTGTGGTTGAAAATGTTCTAAAATCTGAAAGTGACACTACTGAGGAAGATGAATGTTTTCTGGATAATTACATTCCGAAACCAAAATCCAAAAACAACTTAGGTGATGAACCGGGTCTTGTGATGTACAAGATGGCTGGATCTGATAAGTTGTATTCGGATTCTGGTTTTCCTCTGGAGAATGTAAATGTTTCAAAATTGACAAATGTGTTCAAAATGGTTGAGATTGATTTGTCTGAAGTAAAAAGTTTAAAACAAACAAAAAGGAAAATTAATTTTGAGAAAGATAAAGCTTACTACAACAAACCTGTAGTTCCACCGCGTTTTTATAACAACAATCGAAACAATTGGTCGGGTGGATATCAGGGTAGTAAGAATTATCGAAGAAAGAATTTTCAAAACAAAAAGTTTGCTGAAAAGTAAGTGTTTGTGAACGGTTCAAGTTCACTTTCTGATGAGGAAAATGATTTTTTTTTTTCAAAATCAAATGAAGAATTTTTTGAGAAGAGGGCCTCACAACCTCAGTCTGAAGGCACTAAGTCGGGTAGTTGATACTCGTACATGTTTTAGATGCAACAAAGTTGGTCACATTGCAAGAAATTGCACCAACTTCAAGCCTAAGACTGAAGTTGTTGAAAATCGAAAGAAGAAGGTTGATTCAAAAGGAAAAGCTCCAATGGTTGTTGAGAAAGTTTTGAAAAATGAGAAAACAAAAGTCAAAATTGAACCTGTTAAGAATGTGGTAACTAAAAATGACAAATTCTATAAACGGGTTGCATCATCTCAACAAACATGGAAGCCAAAAGTGGTGGACAAGAAAGAAAGTTCATCTAAACCAAAGGTTTCAGAGAAAGAAAAACAATCATCTTCTACCACTCCGGTAAAGATGGATGTTCCTTTGGATTATTATGAATAATTGGAGAAACAATCTTCTACTCCGACAGAGAAGAAGAATGTTCAAAAGAAAAAGCAACCAACCGGTCAACTTAAGATAGATGAGTTTTTCTTATACAAAAAGGTTGAGGTTGAATCTGAGGAAAGTTTAAAGATGAATGATAAAAATTTTCCGCCACTTTACACTGCTAAAACTCACATTAAAGTCAAGTTACCCGAGTCAAAAGAGGCTTGGGCGGCGTCAAAATCTCACTAAAATTTTGGACTTGCCGGAGCTTCCTAGTTGGTAATTGTGAAGCATGAATCGACATCTTTATTGAATTGTTTGTGATATGTGCAGGAACTTCCGAGAGTTGTTTCAACGTGGATTATGGATAGTGGAGCGTCTCGACATATGACAGGGAAGACTGCATTGTTGTACGATGTTAGAAATTTCAATGGTGGTTATGTAGGATTCGCAGGAAATCAAGGTGGTAGAATTGTTGGTGAAGGAACGTTATCCAATGGGATTGTTACGTTTGAGAGAGTTAACTACATTGCTGAGCTGGAGAATAATCTGCTGAGTATCTCGTAGATTTGTGACAGGATGTATACCACTCACTTCACAGACAAAGAATGTTTGATCTTGAAACCAGGATTTGTTATCCCTGAAGAATGGATTATCATGCGGACACCAAGAGTCCATGATCTGTACGTGTTGGACATGAGCGTAGCTACTACAACCACGGGTCAGGCTCATTGTTTTGTGTCTAGAGCAACAAAGAAAGAATCGAAGTTGTGGCACCGGAAGATGGGTCATATACACCTGAGGAAAATGAATCACCTGGTGCATAATGATTTAGTTCTGGGTGTTAACATTAAAGGTTTTTATCTGGAAGGGGAGTGCATTAGTTTTTTTGGGTAAAGGGTTACCCCAGGTGAATTTTATAAATAACCAAATAAGAACAAAGGCATGCCTGAACGGACATACCAACTAGGCTTGACAACCCAAGCCTAGGAAATCAAAAATAAACAACCATATACAAGCCAACACAAACAACCAGCTAAAAACACAACCCTATCCCAACAAAACTAACACCAAGAGACTATATCTAGCCTGGGTCGAGAACTTCAGCATTAGGAAGGATCTTCCACTTCTTCAACAGCCTCTGGTTACTGGCTTCACCTCTGAACTTGAACCCCATCAATCGTAATCTTACTGTCTTCAAAATCCTCTCAGTGACCGACTCCACACTTGGTTTCATACACGAAAACAAGCAGTTGTTTCGCTCTTGCCAAACAAAATACGTGGTAGCCGCAATGACCAGTTTGCTAACAATATCATCCGTCTTCTTCGATCTCGCATTACGATCAAACCATCCCATAATTGAGTGCCATGAATCATCAACACTCCCCATGTTCACCATTGCTTTAACATTACGCCATACTTGAGCCGCAACCGAACACTGAAAAAACAAATGGTCTCGCGAATCATGATCATTCCTACATAACAGACAACACATAAGTCTTAAATTGGTTTCACTTCCCGCCTCCCACACAGCTAGCCGATCTTGTGTCTTGAGCTTATTCTTGATTACCAGCCATAGGTGAAAAGAGTGTCTTGGAATGCATTGACTAAACCAAACCCCATTAACCCATGTAACTGGTTGTTCACGATGGCGAGTATTTTGCCAAACTTCCATAGATCCGAACTGCCTTATGTTACCATCTAAATCTTTCCAGCTTGTACTATCCTCCATATTCTGTATCAACTGAGGAACACTTAAGCCAATTAAAACCGGATATAGATCGTACCATGCACGGGGCCACTTCCACTGGCCATTATCATCAACGAGCTCCGCCAGAGAAGAGTTAAGATTAAAGCCCACATTAGCAATTCTTCTAGGAGTAATGAAAGAGTTAAGGGGGCTAAGCTGGCACCAGTTATCACTCCATACATTAGTTTGATTACCACTTCGAACCGCTTTCCATACAAATGGACGAATAGCACTTCAAATGGCCAAAATTTTTCTCCAACCCCAACTGATACTACCTCGAGGTTGGATATCCCACAAGCTTCTCCCATTTAACTTATGTGAATAGATCCACTGGACCCAAAGCGACTTCCGTTTAGTGAGAATACTCCAAATATGGTTAGTCATTAGAGCTTTATTAACATCCGATATGCTTCTAATGCCTAACCCACCTTCCTCCTTAGGCAAACAAACCTCAGCCCATGACACCTTCGCTTTTACCCTACCCTAATTATTAGCATTCCACAAGAACCGACGCATGAGTTTCTCTAGGTCATTTGTGACTCGAGCAGGAATGATAAAAACTGAAGCCCAATAAATGTGCATAGAAGACAAAACCGAGTTGATAAGCTGCAACCTACCAGCAAACGATAGCGATCTATTTAATCAACTATCAATTTTCTTCTCCATTCGATCAATCAAAGGCTTACAATCTTTAAACATGAGCTTTGTCGATATCAACGACACCCCCAAATATTTAACAGGCAACATACCTTGATTAAACGGCATGAGATGAAGAATTTCCTGCTTCACATGATTCGGCACATTACAGAAATACACCATGCTCTTGGCCGGGCTTGGTTTCAGGCCCGAAGCATTGGTGAACCTCTCAAGAGCATCCCTAACTTTCTTAACCGAAATGATATCCCCATGCACAAAGATGAAAAGATCATCCGCAAACGACACATTAATAATCCTCTGTTTAGTACAGTGAGCATGGAATTTAAAACCCGTAGCTGGACATGCACCCCGTTGCAGTAGTAACGAAAGAACTTCTATAACCAATGTGAACAAGTATGGCGACATAGGATCACCCTGTCGTAGCCCCCTTCTACCTTGGAAATACCCATGCAAATTACCATTAAGGCTTATAGAATAGGTGACCGAGGTAACACACGCCATTATCCATGTAACCATCTTCGTATGTAACCCGAACCCATATAGAACACTCTCCAAGAAAGACCAACTGACCGTATCATAAGCTTTTTGGATATCTATCTTGAAAGCACATCTAGCCGGGCCACGATCCAAATGATAATTATGCATTAATTCTTGAGTTAGGAGAATGTTATCCGAAATTTTCCTACCCGGAACAAAAGCCGATTGATTAATGTTAACCAGAGCACCCAAGCTACCTTTCAATCTATCCGTAATGATCTTGCTAATAAATTTATACAAGACATTACAACACGAGATAGGCCGATAATCAAGAACCGAATCAGGCGTTTCCACTTTAGGAACAAGAGCCAAAATCGTGTGATTTAGTTGCTTCAGAAGTTTACCATTATCAAAAAATTCTAACACAGCATTGGAAACATCATTACCCACAATATCCCATGCGTTCTTGAAAAAAGCCGATGTGTAACCATCAGGACCCAGGGCTTTATTTTCAGCAATACCGAACATAGCATTCTTCACTTCCTGACGAGTAACCTGACGAACCATGATACTGGCATCACTAGAGCTCAAAACAATTATATCCAGCTCCTCCATATTAATGGGCGAAATTTGATCCATATGACCCATAAAATTTTCGTAATGATGAACAAGAGCACCAGGCACATTATCACCTTCAAAACGATTTCCGGCTATATCCTGAATCGACTGGATTTTACCTCTAGCATTCCTGCATTTAAGCGTGTTATGAAAAAACGCCGTATTAGAATCACCAGCACACAACCACTCCACTTTAGACTTCTGCTTTAGGAAGCATTCTTCATCATAAGCCGCGGTTTTAAAAAGATTAAGACACTCAGCTTCCTTTTCCCTCAAGCCGACATCTAGCGGATTCTCATCCACTAGCGTCTGAATATCATCCAGCTGCTTCCTAAGATCCGACACTCTATCATGCAGATTACCTTGTTTAAACAAGAGTTTATGCATTAACGGTTTCAGGTTTCGAAGCTTTTTTGCAACCGAGAACATCGTAAATCCTGGAACGTTTTTCGACCACTCCTGCTCCACAAACACCCTGAATTCTGGCTTAGACGTAATAAAATTTGCGAATTTAAATGGTTTCAGTTTCACCTTTGCCGATTTCAGCCACTTGAGAATGCAAGGAGTATGGTCCGAAATTCTAAAAGGATGATAGCACATAAAAGCCTCAGGAAACATCTCTAAAAACTTCAAGTTCCCCATGATGCGATCAATCTTTTTTAACAATCCGATACCCTGCTTCGGTTTCTGGCTCCACGTATAATGCAACCCATGGCCCTTAATATCCACAAGCTCCGAAAATTGAACACAATCATGAAACTCTCTGATGCCAATAGAACCCGTAGACGGACCATATAAAGAATCTTCCACATGAAGAGCCGAGTTGAAATCCCCCATAACTAGCCAAGGCTTATCATGACTAAAGCTTTTATGAATACACAGATTCTCCCATAAGCGTCTTCGCTCCTGATACGAATTCTTAGCATAGACAAAAGAACAGAAAACAGCTTTATTATCATGTTTAGGGGAGTGCATTAGTTGTATCAAAGGCAAGCAGAAGAAAAGTCACACCCTAAAAAGCAAGTCAGTTCAGTTTCCAGACCTTTAAAGAGACTACATATGGATTTGTTTGGTCTAGTAAACGTCAAAAGTATTACAGGGGATCTCTACTGTCTTGTGGTTACTGATGATTATTCCAGATTTTCGTGGGTATCATTCTTGAAGTCGAAAGATGAAACGTTTGATAGTTTGATGGCGTTGTTCAGAAAGATTGAAAATTTGTACCAAAGGCGTATCAAAAGAATTAGAAGTGATAATGGTACTGAATTCAAGAACAACAAGATGGAAGAATATTGTGATGAAAGAGGTATATTGCATGAGTTTAGTGCTCCGTACACTCCGCAACAGAATGGAGTCGCTGAAAGAAAGAACAGGACGCTAATTGAAACGGCCAGAACAATGCTTGCTGATTCAAAGCTACCGATAAATTTTTGGGCAGAAGCAGTTTCCGCCGCATGCTATATAGGCCTGTCAATGGATGGATATGGATTGGATCATGATCCGATCCATTAATGATCCAACTTAAATGGATCGTGATCCGATCCATATCCAAATAATTTGAAATGGATGGATCACTATCCGGATCGATCCATATAAAAAATTATAAACAATGGATGGATATGGATTGGATCATGATCCGATCCATTAATGATCCAACATAATGGATTGTGATCTGATCCATATCCAAATAATTTGAAATGGATGGATCACTATCCGGATCGATCCATATAAAAAATATAATAAAAAACCTCTAAAAATTAAAAAAAATCACAAAAATAAAAAATAGTAAAAATTCAAAAAAAAAAAAAAAAAAAAAAATCTAACAAAATCAAAAAAATCAAAAAAGTAAAAAATATCAAAAAAATATCTAAAAAAAAGCAGCAATGAAACTGAGTATTTCTGACATAACATAGTAAAACCAAGTTTTAAATAAAATAATAAGTAGACCATAAGCTACAACCAAAGAGAAGATAAAATGTCAACCTGGGTTAGGAGTATAGCCTACCTAGAGACAAAGGCTGGGTTAAGAGGGCATAATGTTCACAGACTAAATCTGGATTAAGAAAGAAACATGTTTAGAAACTACTGAGTTCAGAGGACAACACTTGTTTAGAGATTAAGTTTGGGACTCATATTCAGAGATTAAGTTTGATTTTAGTTAACAGCCTATTCAGTAAGAAAAAAGTTTAGAAATTAATAATAATAAAAAAATGAAACAAATGAAAAAAAAAATTAAACTTAAAAAATTACTACTTTTGAAGACTAATTGATGTATTATCATACCAATCTATCCTCATACATCAATATTTATAATTATAAACAAGATGGTAACTTTGGTATGTACTAAAATTAAACTGTATGAATACATTATAGACTTATGCAGCAAAAAAACATTGAGTTATGCAGCAAAATTGAGTACATCATTTAGTGCATCGTTAAAAAACTGATAACATAATAATTAAGTAGTATGAATATAAACTTGTAACACAACTTGATAAGCTTCATCTATCACTAGACAACTTGATCACAAGTGGTCAAGCAACTTTCTGATTCTAGTTGAACATTTGGCTAAAATCCCAAAATTTTACTAATTGTGTACTTCAAAGTAGAGAGCTATATTTTATCTTGTTCAGTTACTAACAAAATCAGGGTTGTACATAAAATTCCAATACATTTCACAGTCAAAACATTCTTATATTGTTCACTTAATAACAAAATCACTGAAAAAGCATGACTAATTCCATATACCTCTAATCAAATCCAGATTTAATTTTAACTTAAAGTTTGACAAACCCTCTAACTTAAAAAACTGAAAAGTGTGACCAATTCAAAAACGCTTAGAGAGCAGTGCTCTCTAATTGTTCCTCCCACAGCTCTGTTCTTACACAAAAAAACTAATTTTTTTGTGAACTTGTTTAGAATGAAATCATCAAGCTAAACCGTCACTCAACCTTTACCAAAAATTTTACTCTGACATTTTCACAAATACCTTGTGGGCCTTACAAACAGTTTACTCACAACTTCACTGAGCAAATTGTAAAACACAGCAAAAAACTAACAAAATGTATAGATTCGCATACAATAAGTATAAGTTATCAGAATGTAAGCAAGTGAAGTAGTGATCGTGCTTGATTCAGGTGAAACTACAGCAATACCAGTTGAAATTAGATCGGAAAAACCGCAAATTAACGGAATGAGAAGTGATACCTTTGTTTGGATCTACGATTAAGCAAGCGTGAGGTGTAAACCAGAGGAGAGAAAGAGAGAAGAGTCTGGATGTGAGGTGCGATTGAAGAAAGAAATAGAGAGAATGCGTGATGAGAGAGAGAGAGAGAGAGAGAGAGAGAGAGTATGGTGGATGGATCAAATGGGTAAGTAGGAGGGCCTCTTGGTAATTGTATCGATCCGGATGGATCATGGATCGATCCATATAATTAATTGAATAAATGGACCGATCTATTGGATTAATTAATGGATTAGTGGATATTTTTTATGATCCAATGAGTGATTTAAATGGATCGGATCGGATTGGATATGGATCAATATCCAATCCATTGACAGGCCTAATGCTATACACTCAACCGGGTTCTCACTATGAAGAATTTCAACAAGACATGCTTTGAGTTGATCAATAACCGCAAACCGAACCTGAAGTTTTTAGAACTGTTTGGGTCTCCTTGTACAGTTCTAGAGCCTTTTGGTAAGTTTGGTCCAAAGAGTATTGAAGGAATATTTGTGGGTTACTCAAGTCCACAAAGACGGGTTTTTGTTCCAAGTTTGAAGCAGATCATCCAAGCACAACATGTTGAGTGTCAGGGGTATACTATGCCGCCTCAGAATCCCGGTGACTCATGGCGTTTTAATTATGATAAATTGTGGGATTCGTTTGACATGGAAGAAGAAAAGGATGAAGAAGAAGATTTCTTTAACGAGTTGGATATTCTAAGAGAGTATGAAGAATCGCAAGAAAGGTTCCCAGCTGAGTATTCAAGAAGACCACAACGAGCATCAAATGACGATGAAGCAGGTCCAAGCAATGCTGGTGAACATGATGATGTCCAACAAGATGAAGTTGCTCAAGATAATTAGACGGCACAGAATGATAATCAAGAATCTGAGAACATGCCAGTATTTGATCGTGGTGATTCAGATTCTGAAGGGGAGCAAATTCAGATTTCAAGTCAAACAAGCCCAGTCAGTGAACAAGGTGCAAATTAGAATGTTACTAATCTGGAAGGCGATGTAGATGTTCCAGGCGAAGTGATGACACGAACTCTTTCATACCATCCAGAGGAATTGATCATTGGAGAATTGCAAACAGGCGTCCGCACTCGAAAACAGCTTGATAAAGGGCTTACATGTTTTTATTCAAAAGTTGCTCCTTTACAAACTGAATTTTCATTGAGTTGTTTTATCTCGCAGGTTGAAGCAAGGACTTACAAAGAGGCACTTACTGAAGATTCTTGGGTCAATGCGATGCAGGAGGAACTGAGCCAATTCGAGAAGTTAGGTGTGTGGAAGTTAGTGGATTTTCCTGATGGTCAAAGGAAGATAAACAACAAGTGGGTGTTCAAGTGTAAGAGAGACGATAGAGGAGTTGTGGTTCGCAACAAAGCTCGACTCGTAGTCCAGGGTTTCAGTCAGTAGGAGGGTATAGATTTTACTGAAGTATATGCTCCAGTTGCTAGACTAGAAGTGATCAGAATCTTCCTAGCATTTGCGTCTTGGAAAAATTTCAAAGGATATCAGCTAGATGTGACATCGGCTTTTCTCTATAGGAAGGTAAAAGAGGAGGTTTATGTCGGTCAGCCACCGGGCTTCACCGATCCAATCCACAAAGACAAGGTCTACTTGCTAGATAAAGCGTTGTATGGTTTACACCAGGCCCCGAGAGCTTGGTACGGGACATTGTCTCAACACTTACTAGCCAACAGCTTTATCCGTGGAAAGTGGATACCACTCTCTTCACCAAAGAGATCGACAGACATCTTCTGATAGTTCAAATTTATGTGGACGACATCATATTTGGGTCAACAAATGAGGATCTATGCAAAGATTTTGAACGAGTTGTGAAGCATAAATTTGAAATGTCATCGATGGGTGAGATGAAATTCTTTTTGGGATTGCAGGTTGATCAACTACCCAAAGGAATTTTCATACATCAAACGAAGTACGTTCATGATATCTTGGAGAAATTCGGGATGTCAGGTTCTACTCCAGCCTCCACCCCATTAGCAACAAATCATGGGATAAAACCTGATCTCACCGGAGAGAAGGTAGATGAAACGATGTATCGTTCCATGATCGGATCGCTGATGTATTTGACAGCTTCAAGACCCGATATTATGTACCCAACCTGCCTCGCAGCAAGATTTCAATCTTACCCGAGAGCTTCGCATATGGTGATTGCGAAAAGGATATTACGCTACCTGAAAGGAACTCCATCATTGGGGTTGTGGTATCCAAGAGAAGGCGATTTCACGCTCGAAGGGTATTCCGATTCCGATTTCGGATGCTGCAAAGTTAATGCTAAATCAACAACAGCAGGGTGTCAGTTTTTTGGACCACGATTGGTCACCTGGCAATGCAAAAAGCAAACCTCTGTGGCTTTATCCACATGTGAAGCGGAGTATGTATCTGCTAGTAGTTGCTGCTCTCAGATCTTGTGGATCCAGCAACAGATGCGCGACTACGGTTTGCAATTTCTAAACACCCCTATCTTTGTTGATAATGAGGCAGCAATTAACATTACTAAAAATCCAGTTCATCACGCTAAAACCATACACATTGAAATTCATCATCACTTCATTCGAGATTGTTTCGAGAAGAAGTTGATACGAATTGAGAAAATCCACACTGACGATCAAAAAGCTAATTTACATACCAAAGCATTTGATAAAACACGTTTTCAATATTTGCTAAAACTGAACGGTATGAAGCTTTTATCGGTGTTGGAGGAGATTCTTGGCATTGATGAAGGAGACATTGTAGATGATGTGGAGAAGCAATCTGCAATGGTTTGTCGATTTTTTACTTGTTTTGGTATTTAGGGGGAGAGTATAGGGTAATTTTTTCAGAAAATAAAAAAACAATAAAAAATGAAAAAAATACAAAAAACATGAGATATTTTCAAAATCCAAAAACATTAGAAAACCAGAAAAGAGCTTGTGTAAAAAGGGAAAATGATAGTACATCGGCTTGACAGTTACAGTATGCTAAAGAAATGGAATGTTTACATGCGTTAAATAGTATCACTGATGATGTGCCAATAGGTTTTTACACATTTAGTAGGTTTGTTCGGGATATAAACTTAAATCTTTACTTGCTTATTTCGTGGGGAACACTACTTGGATATATAGGTAACCCCTGAAATTTCGTTTGAAAGATTCCTTTTTCTGATATACTAGGTCTTTATACTCAGTGATATCTGGGGTGTTATTCCGGGACTTCTGCTGAATGGAAGTTCTGACCTAGTCCTCGAATAATACTTTTCGCAATGCTTGAAACATAGCATCACCCTTAGCATAAATGATAAGACAATAAAATTGCTTAGCAATGCTGTTGTAAAAAAGATCCTCTAAAGGGGACACACCCCAGTCGATTCGTGATCTCTTTGCTGAACGGTAGTTCTGACCTGAGCTCTCACGGTTTTGATCATAATTTATTCCCTTACAGATATCATTTGTGTTATATTCACCTGTAAGACTGAATATTGGGATCTGGATACGGGAGTATATTCAAGAGGTGGGACACACGTATAAGTTTAAGTCTCTAAAACACTAAATCTGTATCATGAACAGATTGAAAATTGTGTGAAAATTTAAAGTGGATCAGTATATCGACAATCTAAGCGAATTGTTTAATTCTGAGTATGTAATTGAAGCTTAACGGTACTTGTGACTTGTCGAATAGCTGATATGATTCCCTAATACGCTTAACCAAAAATATGTTTGTAAATAGTTTATGTTTACTGCATTTTAGTTCTGTATTTTATTTCTAGTTTAGAAATTTATTCAAAATCCAAAAAGATTTTACATTTCTGCTTTATTTTTGACAAACCAAAGTGGAAAGTTGATCTTCAGATTCGAATTGAAGCAGATGCAGGAGGTTTCTGGGCTGGAAGATGAGTTTGGAGCTAAACATGATAAGTCTGTGAAAGTTGAAAAGTTTAAGCAAGTTCATTAACTTGAAACTTGTAAATTTTCAGAAAAACAAATTGAACAAAAATGTCAGTGTGATTTATCTCTGATCAACCAAGGTTATTAAGTTGGACTTGGTAGATTAATTGAGTAATCAGGGTCATTAACTTGGACCTGAATAATTAAGTGGATTTCTAACACTGAAGGTTAAATGGTAAGATTTGGATTTGAAACTGTTCTTGTCATATATCTTATATTTGGGTAGAGATTATGCAGGAATCCCCATGGCAACAAAATGTTAAAGTTTGAACCAGAATTAAAGTCCTAGCTTATCGAGAGGGGGAGTATTCGAAAGGGGGAGTCAGAATTCTGGATCAACAATCGAAGGGGAGATTGGAGATGAATGTTTGAAGATAAAGATTGAAGAGAGCTTTTAAAATGATAAATTAATTTGGAGAAAGACCAAGACTGAAGACTCGTTGCTGATCCAGGCGGGAGTCTGTTGGTGCACTGAATGTCTGCTGACTACGTCTTAATCGAGTCTTAGGTCTAGATAGGTTAGATTGGAGTTTGGAATTGAAAAAGTGGATTAATGTCAACATCCAAGGGGGAGGCTGTTGGTGCACTGAATGTCTGCTGACTACGTCTTAATCGAGTCTTAGGTCTAGATAGGTTAGATTGGAGTTTGGAATTGAAAAAGTGGATTAATGTTGTAATTCCGCTCGAAATGACATCTGTGTCATTTCAAGCTAAATCAGAAAATTAGGTGATTCTGCTCCAAATGACAAGATGGTGATTCCGCTCGAGTGAACATAGGGGTTCCGCTTGAACAGTTTCGAGCGGAATCAGGAGCTCTATATATAGGTGATGTGTTCATTTCATTTGTAACATTCAGAGCGAAATCAGAGCCGAGGTGCTGTCAAAATTCTGTCAGAAAACATTGTAAAAAGCTTTGATTTCAATAATAGAGAAGAGATTAAGAGGAAACAAGCTGTTTGACGTTGTTTACTTTGATTCCGCCTCTGTAAACAATGATGAACTGCCTTTACTGACTGTTTAGGGTCACGCACATGGTCCAACAAATACCCTAAAGTGTGAGAACGGTGAGAACGTATCCTGATGGAACACGTGTCGCGGGATATAATCAGGGTGGGAGGGGATTTTTTGTCTTTTTAATCTTTTTTTTTCCTAATTCGTGTGTCACAATACTGCTTCATTTTTTGGCGTCTATGATTTTTTTGGCGTTTAGTTAGATTCAATAACTTCTTGGTGTTTTATTTGTTTTTTTAGATCTGTCTCGTTGAATGATTTCCATTACGTTACGAAGATCATCCCGATGGGTTTGTTAAGTTTTATATAAATGATTTCCAACAGCCTTGTACATCCTTATTTGAGGTAAACAATGACGTTTTTTTATATTTTATTATAACATTTAATTTGTTTTTTATCCGGTTGTTGTGTTTTTTTTATACAAACATTCTCTGCATGGCGTTATAGAGATTTTGTTTTTGGCATTTTTCAGGTATTGTACCGTAAGTCTAATTGCACATGCAGTTGTTCATGCAGGCATTTTGAGCAGTTTGCTTCGCTATGTAGACATATATTCTATGTTTTGTGAAGTTTAGACATTAGGGAATTTCCAAAACAATACATTTTGAATAGATGGCGTAAAGAGGCTTCCCCAAACTACTCTTTCGAATACTCAATTAGTCATGAATATATGACCGAGCTTGATCCCGATGTGCAAAGTATGATGCGGGAGATTATTTTTTCGACGAAGTATACTTTGAACCATTTATCTGGTAATAAAGATGAGCTATCTTTATACAAGGATCATGTTCAATCTTATATGAAAAAGGTTCAAGATATGTAGATTGTGGCTCCTCCTGCTGGTACTATGGATAGATTTGCGGAGATAACCGGTCAATATAAAAACAACAAGAATCCGATAAGAGTCCCTGTTGGGTATAAGTCGAAAGGTTCTGGATCTCGGAAGCGCCTGAAATCCAAACAGGAGGTAGCAATCAAGAAAACGAAATCAAAGTCGAAACCCGGGGCCAAAGAAAGACATTGTCAGAATTGCAAAGGCTGCGGACACTACACATTGACATGCAAAAAGGCCGTAAGTAAAAGAAAATCGACACGGTTTTCGAGAGCAAGCGAAGAGTAGTTTTGCGTTTTTTTATTTTTCACTTTTATAGAACACACACAGATTGGAATTTGGCGTTTTATATCTCTTATATAGCATTTTTTTATTTTTTCCATCTTTTTTTTCTACTTATTGTTCATAACATGTTACTTGGAAGTTACATAACAAACAATATAAGATCAGACACGCAAACCAAACGCCTTTTACTAAATAAAAGTACATTAAACCTCTAATTTGGTCATGCTAAACTCAATAATGTTTTACTGAATGAGATAGACAACTTTGTTAATTCTCAGTTAAGAAAGATGTCTAACAATGTTGTCCACCCCATTCAGTGAAACTTTATTGAGAACAAAACTGAATCTCCAAGAAACGATGTTTTCCAATTTTGTGGTTTTTGTATGTTTTGGTGTTTATAAATTGGATGGAAGTTGAGGATAAACTCAATAAGATTTTACTCAATGAGATGGACAATATCCTCACTTAAGGATTTTGTCCATCACATTGAGCGAAACTTTACCAAGAACAAAACTGAATCTCAAAGAAACGTTGTTTGGAATCTTTGGGGTTTGAATATTATGGTGTTTAAGGAGTGAATGTTATTTAGTAAAATATGGCGTTTTTGGTTTGGTGTGTTTAATGGAAGGTCTGAGACGTTGTTTATATAGGATGTTTTTGGCGTGTATTTTAGGCGGGATTTTATTATAATAAATGCTAGTAATGAAGTTCCGTCATTTCAGTTACTGTTTGTTCAGCTTTTTCGTTTAAAAACAAAGTTTGGCGTTTTGTATTTAATGGCGTTTAGATTAGGATGATGTGTGCTTTGTAGTTTAAGGAGGGAATTTAATGGCGTTTTATTCATGTGTTTGGCGTTTTGTGTAGAGATGTCTAAAGACCTTTTTACCCTTAATGAAGCAAGTCCACGTAATAAAATTGATGTTATTTACGAAAACGTCACCTCACCAATCTATCCATCGATTGTTTTCGTCTGACGATCCATAAGCGTTCTCACTGTTCTCACACTTTTCACCGTTTTCCCTAAATCCTGACCCTATATATATACACACACACACACACATATATGAGGTTTGTTGGATTGTTCATAAATGTGAAGATTGAATGCATGCAATGATGATTAGATGAAGATGATGTTTTGGATTATATGAAAATGAAATAAATGTATGTTTGATGCATTTAAGTCCTTGGATGATGATGATATGATAATCATGCATTAAGTGCTTGTACATAAGTGTAGATGATGATTAAATAATCATATGATGGTGAACTTGAAATGATATGATAGGAGTGGATCAAAATTATATTATAAGCATGCTAAAATGATGCTAAATAATGTGTTATGACGATATGAGGCTATGTCATAAATGTAGTAGCTTTGCATGTTGTACATGAAGCTTAAAAAATGGTAAAATGAGTGAAATTGCATGATTTATGTTACTTACATAAAATCTGCACTAACATAGATATAAGTACCATTTTATTCGGTAAATAACATGTGTTATGTTAAAATATGAAGTCGTGACGATTTGGGATGATTATAGTAAAGTTCGGTACAAGACTATGCGTTAAAAACGGTAAAAATCGGCCTTTAAAGTGATTTTGCAAAACTATTTTAGATCAGGTTATAAACTGATATTTTTATGATAAATATAAGTATTTTAACTTATATTAAGTATCCATGGTGTTTGGCTAGTCATACTTGACTTCCGACGGCCAAAAATGTTACCGAAACGTTAAAATACACATATTTCGATGTACGCGAAAAAGGGTAATTCATGAATGAACTTTGCATGTTGTGATTTATGTGGATATGAGCATGTATAATGTGAAATGATAAGTTTTGACATTGTGACAACCCGAACTTTCAAGGTTAGTAACGTTTAATCTCGTGATCTTAACTCCTCGTTATTTCTCTTCAAAGTGTTACACGTTCAGTGCTAGTATGATTCTGTAACCGTATATTAGTGTATTTGGGTCGCAACTGTATTGGGCCACATCTTAGTGTTACATGTTCGAGTGGGCCGCACTCTAAACCCTTGTAGTCCAATAGGAATTAATTAGATTGAAATCGGCCCATTGTGATAACAATTTACCTATAATTGTGATAGCCCAATTATATGGGCTTGAGCCCATTTCAGCCAAAGAGGGTAACCGCCCCAAACCCTTATCAATTTATAATGCACGTATTATGTTCTTGATTAGCTTAAACTCAAAAATAAATCCCTAAAGCATTACTCCCTTCTTCTTGATTGTTCAACGACAATAGACATACCCGCCTTCATCGAAGCCTGCTAGTTGTACCTCCTCAATTCCGGTTAGTATGTTAATGCATTAGTTTGAGTTTCTTTAATTATAACTACCCTGGGTTTCACACTCGCATTTGTTTTGACTTGCATTGTAACAAATACCGTATTTGGAATGAAACTTATTTGAACATACTTGCTTTATGCTTATACATGCTTATACCAATACAAACACGTGAAACAATTTCAAATTTGTTGAGTTTTATGCTATTAAACAAGGTTACATAAACTATAAGGGCCTATTGTGACATTTTGTGAAACTACAATCTAAGGGATCTATTTGTCATTCTTTGAAACTTTAGAAATACAAGGGTTAAAAGTGCAATTATTGAAAAACTACAAGTTTAGGGTTCTTTTGGTCATTTTTGAAACTTATACTATTAAAAATAAACATATATATTTAGTTTTAAAAGTCCAAGGTTCATTTGATCATTTTCTCAAACCTAAACTCTAGGGACTAAAACTGACTATTATAAACTCATTTTAACTGAAAATCCTAACTTGGTTAACTTTTATATAAAGAATTCTTCTTTAAACACTAACTCAGTTAACTTGTTTAACTGAACAGATCAGGGACCATTTCTGTCAATTACCGAAACTTCAGGGACCAAACATGTATTTTATACAAAAGTTGAGGGACTGTTTTTGTAATTTTTAAAAGTTGAGGGACCATTTTTGTAAAAAATGAAACTACAGGGTCCTAAGTGTAAATATGCAAAAATTCGGTCAAAAGGGGTCTCCTGGGTGAGAACCGGCCTTTGCTGGGATCGAACTCGTGACCTCTCGGTTAGAACCGCAACGCCTTAACCAGTTTATCCTCTTGTACAGGAGCTGAAAGATATGGAACTTTAATTCTTTTATATACAACTTAGACTTTAAAATCTAATTAAATATAATTCAGAAAATAAAAAGGTTTTTATTCGATCAAACCGGCCACGAGACGGGACTCGAACCCGCGCCCCTCCGCAAACAACAGCGCGCACAAACCGGCTGGACTAACCAGCCACATGTGTTAGATTTAAGATCGTATAATATATATATTAACCTTAAAATAAAGCTGAAATATATACACAGCTCCGCAGTTACGGGATTTCGACCAAAAATCCACCAAAACCGTCCAAAATCGAATTATTTCCACTTTAAACATCACCCAATAATTCCCAACACTTTGCCAACTCATTGAACCACTTATTCGACATTATTCCATGCCAAATTGAATGTAAATCGGAACTTTTTATAAAAAAAAATAAAAAGTAGATCCAACCCACTAATTTGTGTCGAATTTGAGATCCAAACTCCGTGTATTTAAGTTCCTTGCATTCCTAACGACACTCCACACCATTTCACAATCACTCAAACATCCGAAATCGCCGGAATTCGAACCTGCAACTCGCCGGAAGTTTCAAAGTCGCCGGAGTTTAACCGATTCGTCATTTCACACATTACCGGTTCGTTTTTATTGTTCCAATTAGTTCCATTATACTTGTACAATGATTCCTATGATTTAATTTAGATATAACATAGATTTGCCCGTAAAAATCACGAGTTTGACTTTTAGTTTGACCGGGTCTTCTGACTTTGACTTCTCTTTGGAAATGATGACCAGGCCCTATTTGGTTATAAGTTTAGCAGTCCTAAACCAAACACAAACAGAAGCTTAGCCCAGTGGTTAAAACTTTGTTTGGTTACTACATAGACCCAAGTTCGAACCTTGGGGTCTGCATTTGTTTTTAATTGTTTTATTTTAATTTTTTTTAAACTTTTTCATAATTTTTATAACCTTATTATATATTGTTACCTTTATTAAAAATATAAAATCTGTAAAATTATTTATAAAATTAATTTTTATAATATTAAAACAGTTTAATATTTAATAAATCATAATAAATCGATTTTTATGAAATAAATACTGAAAATTTCAGATTAATTATTTTAAATGCTAAACTTTACAAAAATAATACTTTTACTGATATTTTATATAATTTTGATATTTATATAATTAAATCAGTATTGTTACTTATAAATATAGTTTAATTTAATGTAATTAAATTATATAACTATATAATTTTTATTCAAAATTATTTTTATGAAAAAATATGCATTATTCTGAGTTTATATAAATTTAGAATCTGAATTTTTATTATATTTAATTATTTAGATAATTAAACTTATATAAACTTATTTATTGATATTATAATCATTTTAATTCATTTTATTTATTTAAAATGATTCCAAGGCCATAATAATTATTTTAAGTCAATAATATTCAAGTTTAATAATTAAAAATATTATTTTTAATTATTCAGATTTAATATATTATTTTGATAATTAATTATCACATTATTCCTTTTAAACAAAATATTATTCATTTAACAAATAATATATATTTTAACCATCTAAACTAATTTATAATTTTTATAAATTAATTATATCACTTGTACAACATTTTGCCAATAATCATTATATTTAATTATGTTAATTAATTATACTAATTAATTATATTTGATTTATTATTACAAATGTTTATATTAAACCAATTACATATTTTTGCAATTTTATTATTTATGTTAAATTAATATTTTTCATAAATAAATCCTTTACCCCATATTCATTTTCCGAGTTCTCTATTAGGTTATCCAAACCTTATAGTCACCATTTAGACAAACCATACCGAAACCTATAGATTTAGGATTTCCAATTATCCAATTAAACATTATTGTTGATAGATATTCCATATTGTTGCATGTTCAATCAATTAGAGTGACGTTGTAACACCTCGAAAAATCATGTCCAATGAAGTATTGACACCTATAATAAACCCTAATGAAGTTAAACGTTGAATTTAAGGGACTAATTTTTCGAAAAATCGAAAAACTTTGATTATGAAAGAACTGGAAGTATTATCATACCTAAAATAAGTTTCTAAATAACCTTTTATGGTTTTTATATTCGCAAATGAGCCACTTGTTAATCAAGTGTAGCCGTTTATGTAATTAATTGAAAGTTTGCGCAGAAAAGGGTTAAAAGCGTCAACATGTTAAATTCTTACCTCTAAGTGACCTTTTAACAAACCGAGAGCCTCATGATATTTTATTATACTCTCGGGATTGCCAATCATTGGCCACCCAAGGCTTTTATGCCCAAAAGTGAAGTTACGCGCAGCTTTGCAAGTATAAGGGACTAAAAGTGTCAATATGTTTAATTATACCTCTGAATGACCTTTTATCGAGCCCGAAGCATTATGATGTTTAATAATAATTTCAAGAATGCCTAATATGAATTAGATGAGGCTTCAATGCTATTGAATGATAAGTTACGCAAGTTTGCGCATTAGAAGGACCTAAAGCGTCAAACTGCTAAAGTATACCGATTCGTATGTTATCGGACCTTCTGGAATATGACCATGGGATAAACATACCATAATTATCCTTAATATAGCTTAGATATAGGCTTAGAGGTGTTTGGTGCGCAAAAATAAGCTTTTAAGTCACGCAGGGACTAAAAGTGTCAAAAAGCGCACAAGTTTGCGTTTACGCGCATATCTCACATTCTGAATATCCCCGGACACCCAAAAATTTATGTAAACACTAAAATATGTTATTTTAGTGTTTGGCTTGATAAAATTCCATTCGTCGCGTCAATTGGTTCGTTTTTCGCGTCCATCTGTGTTTCGTCGTAATTAACCGAACAACGTGACCGTACGACCAAATGAACCGACATCCAGCATGTTTTTGAGCATATTGCATGTTATCTATGCTTAGGTATCATTATAGAGCCTAAAAAATGGTTTAACGGGCCTTAGATGTGTCGGAAATAGCATTTAGAAGTGTAGGGGCTAAATCTGTCAACAAGTGAAAATTTCAGAGTGCTGACCAGGTCCTTGCGCACCGTAAGGCTGAATCCTTATGGTGCGCAAGCAGTGCCCAGATGCAGCAACTCGGAAATGTTGTCTGTTCAGCCCATTCAAACGACATGTATTGCCCTTTTTCACTTCCATGCGCGTCCCCTACTAATTTTAGGGCTAAGGGACATGTGTTAATGATCAGCGATCACTCTTAGACTTAGTTGTCATCATAAAAATGGATCAAGAACACTATAAATAGCCCCATTGTTGCAAGACTTGATCACTCATTCATTCCTTCATCTCCTGATCATTTCTGGAACTCAAGACCTCCTTCTAAGCTTCCCTAATAGTGCATAGGACCTTGGTAAGTCTACTTAACCTTCCCTAATCTTGTTTTGCTTAGTTATTAGCTTAAAAGTCAAACCGTCGTAATTAAGGTTTGACTTATCGATTAATCACTAATGGTCCAGTGATTAGTCGAATTGAAGGTAGTTATAAGTTGGTAATTATGTGGGCAATAAACCCTTAAAAGGGCACCCTCAGATTCCCACTCTAACTAGATCAAATGTCGGGTCAAAGATGTTTAGAAAAAGTTAACAGAAGCTTAATTTGAAAATTAACATGTAATTAGCAATGTAGAAGGCATGTAACCTATTTTATCACTCATATAACTTGGTAATAAGTATAAGAACTGATATAAGCTTGTTTGATCCGACAATTTTCTGTTAGACCCGGTTTGGAACTGAAAGTCGCAAAGCTTTGACTTTTGCTTTGACTTCAATTCTGAACCGGTTTAGAAGGGTTTGTAAATGCCTTAGGGATTCCTTAGGACCAGGCTACGTGATAGTATAACCCTCTGTGGTTGGATCGTTGATTGTCCGATTCGTTTACTCGTTTCCGTTAAATGCCTAATGTTGACCATAATGCCCATTTTGACCATAAAACAAGAATTTTGGAAATATGAAATGACAAAAATCTTTATTACTGATTTATAAACATGCCCCTAAAATTTCACATCAGTTGGAGGTCTAGATTAGGAGTTATGCTCATTAGCGTAATTATAACGCCTTTTAGTAATTAAAAGGCGCAATTAGCATAAAGCCTATCTAAACCCAATTTTTGACACCAAACCTTTTACCCACTGATGTAATATAATATTTTGAGATTTTTAAAGATTTTTAATTATTTTTAAACTGATCATAACCTAAGGCTATCGCCTTAATTCGGTAAATACCGATTATACCCTTTTTATGTATAAAATGAGTTTTACATAGTATTTTGACACCAATCCACCTGCTACTGATTTTATATAATAAATAAAGTATTTTAAGCTTTATAACCTGATCAGAAAACTCAGATTTCCTGTATAACCCGGAAATCGCTTAAAATGGCTTTTTAAGCGTATTAAACGCATAGTTTGGGTTTGAAACCATTTTGGTATATAAGACCTATTACCAACTGATATGACCTAATAAAATAAATTATTCTACTGATGTATTCGGACACGAATCTCTGAATTTTAATTAACCTCTTTTATAATCTTTTAAATAACCAAAATACCCCTACGAGGCTTATTTTGAGATTAAACTCGTTTTGGGCATAATGGAAGATATCCTACTGATATCAGAACATGTTTAAGACATATTAACTTAGGAAACCTGTATATGACTCTTATGGTTACCCGTTACGCCTCTTGCGCGTTCGGTTCGGTTTATGTAACTAGTTTGCATAAGTTAGCCGAAACGGGTCAAACCTTATCATTTTTATCTCAAAATCCAGAAGGTGTTTAGATTACCCATATTATACAAGTCTTCAAACTTGTCGGGTCTAAAACACATTCTATTCTGGTCTTCGCTTAATCATGCGTTTGAACCGTATATTTCCTTAAAACTAACCGGTCTAAGTTTAGGCTTAATTAAAGACCCGTTAGTATTCTAATTGGTTATTTATACCATCATTTCCAGACTAGAGCCTTCCGGTAAATTGTACCTACGCTTACATAAGTGAATACGGCTGAGTTATTATAATTCTTGCTATTTAAGACAGGAGCTAGCTTAGGTAAATACTTTTAACTTATTTTCCCTTATACAGGCTTGGGATACGGTATTATAAAAATACCGCTTGGTCGGGTGTAGAAATCTTTTAATCGGAGATGATTAAATTGCATAATCCCATTTTAATCTGTATTGATTGATAACAAATAACTTTAGGGGTTAATGACCGTGTCCTGGATATCCTTGGCTCATTTAAAAAGTAAATGGCCATAACTTAAGCACAAGGTGTAGGCATAATACCTCCTATTGCGTATGTAAAAGATATACTCACTCGTAAGGATGTCTTCGTGTGAGTTATATTTATGGTGTGTCGATTAATCTTGACCGGCTTGTATTGTATAATCACCAGCCCTAAATGTTGGACAAACATGTAAATCGGATACAAGATTTTTATTAATAAGATTGTCCCCAAGTTATAAAAGATATTTGTGTGCCTCGTGCATTCAAATCAATTTTTAAACTCTTTTCCAAAATGAGTCAGTTAATTGTATTTACAAGTGTAAACTGACGTATTTTCCAAAAAGGTTAAGTGACAGGTACTGAACGTAATTGGCTGGAAGCTTAGGGCGTTAATAAGGAATCTTGCAATTTCTAGATGCCTGAAGTCTGTTGAATAGTTTTTCTTTTATTTGATCCGCCTGTGGATCCTTTACTTTCCGTTGTAATACTTTGATATTACTTTATATTCGGATTGTAATATATTATCTTTTGCTTCCGCTGTGCATTTATATATTGTGTTGTTTGACTATGATGATATCAACTACGTCACGATACTCCCCACCGGGCCCACCGGTAATACGTGGAAATATCGGGGTGTGACAGGTTGGTATCAGAGCCAACATTGAGTGAATTAAACACTAGCCTTATGTGTTTAATCTCAATGACACAGTAGCACATGCCTTGACCTTTTGAGTCTAGACTTAACATAGGAATGCTCTCGATCCTAATCTGAAAACTATTGCTTCCAATTTCTTATATATATTGGATACGTCGCCAAGCGAAGAAGCCGTATTAGGAAATTCTCCGCATCCGGAGCCTAGAAAGGCTGAGCTTCGTACCGCGACGAAAATGAAACGAGCATCCAGGGAGAGAACATTCGAGAGTAAAGTGAAGAAGAAAACTCCTTTTGCCAAAGATTGTTTCTTTAATAGTCCTTATAAGGACATATTTATCTTTCAGCCCCTTTGAGGGCAACATTATTCCTTTCAAGTCCCGTTTAGGGCACATATATACTTTTGAATTTATAGTTGAATGATTAAATTTAAAATTTTCATTCTAAGCATGAAAAAATAAAATAAATGAAAAATATACATTCCTTTTATAAGATCTACCATTATAATAGAATGGCAAAATCTAAAAAGGACATGACCTAGCCACGTGTTATTTTAAGACATGGCCAAGATGGTAAGACCTATTCAAGAGATTCAAATCCTTGTTAACACCTAAGAACGTGTTAGCACTCTTGACAAATGTGATTCTAGAAAATCACAACAGTCATTCTTATATTGGATGCTTCCAATTTTCTTATCTAGCCTAGTGATTTAGAAATCATGGCTTAAATCATCGAATACAAATGATCATATTTTTAAACACCTAAGAACGTGTTAAACACTCTTGACAAAAGTGATCTAAGAAAATCACAATAGTCATCCCTATATTGGAAATTTTCAAATTTCCTGATTTGGCCTAATGATCTAGAAATCATGGCTTATGTCATCCTATAAGATGAACATATTATAAACATCCGTTAGTGATGAAGTGCCTACGGGCTAAACTTGTTGTCCGATAAGACAACGACAGTGGTGGTCTTTGACCTCCTGCCTAAAAATGTTGGACCATGTCCAAGCATAATAGTCGGTATGATCCAAACAATCTTGACTAATAGCATCAGAAAAGATGATCATATCATAAACATCCCTCAGAAGGGAAATGCCCACGGGCTATATCTATTGTCCTAAAAGACAAAAGGCAGTTGTAGTCTTCGACTCTCTGTCAAGAAAAGTAACCAACTATGCTAAAACCTTAAATGTCTCGATCCCAAACGATCATGGCTTATAAATTCAATCTGTCCTCGTGACAAGGCCGTTGTGCCACTTTAATATCCTTAATGTCTTTTATACTAGGATAAATTATAATGAAAATACTAATAAAATTAACAAATTAACCCATATGGTTTGTATTACCATGGATAATAAATCATCAAAAATGATAATTTCATAATAACCTTTGAGTAAATCATTGTCAATATTTATGTAGCAATCAAGCTACATGGCTGGATCAGATGAAGTTAACAGCCACTTGAAGGTGAACAATGATACTACCAGGATTAATATAACTGGAGCGGAACTGCATGCATTAATAGATGATGCTGTTACTCGAGCTCTTGACAGACAGTATAATGAATCATATGATACCCGCTCTAAGACTCTATTTGTGGCTCGTAGTAGCCCCCTTCTAAATCACATGAGTCAAAGGAAGACGATGTTCATAACTCATCAAATCAGAGGAGTGTTCCGTCTAGACAGGTTGTACTTAACGAAGAGCCACATGTTAAAACATGTTCATATAAATATTTTGTCTCCTGCAAGCCCAGAGACTTCACAGGAGAAAAAGGAGCCATCGACTACATGACATGGCTCGATGAGATGGACACTGTTGTTGATATTAGTGGATGTGCAGAGCAAGACATTGTGAAGTTTGTTTCACAATCTTTTAAAGGAGAAGCTCTAACTTGGTGGAGGTCACTAATCCAAGCTACTAGGAAGATCCCGTTATATAATCTGACATGGGACCAGTTTGCTACTCTTATCAAAGAAAATTACTGTCCTCAACATGAAGTTGAGAAAATCGAGACTGAGTTCTTGACATTGGTCATGAAGAACCTAGATTGTCAGACATATCTTACAAGTTTCAATACCATGTCTCGGTTGGTTCCTTACTTGATCACACCGGAACCAAAGCGAATAGCTCGCTTTATTGGGGGTCTAGCCCCGGAAATAAAGGCAAGTGTGAAAGCATCGAGACCTACTACTTTCAGGTCAGCGGCAGATCTGTCGCTATCTCTCACACTTGATGTGGTCAGAAACAAGGCTGCCAAAGCCTCTGAAGATGGAAAGCGTGGAAGAGAGGAGGAGAACTCTCATCGATCTGACAAGAAGAAGAAGGGAATTTCTGAGCATAAGAAAGATTCCGAGTTTAGGAAAAGCTCGAGTCAGTTCAATAATAAGCCCAAATGCAGTAACTGTAGAAAACCACATTCTGGAAAATGTACGATTGACCCAAGTGCTAAATTGTGTGGAATTTGCAAGACCAAGGGTCACAAAACTTTAGATTGCAAGGAGTTGAAGAACGCGACATGTTACAATTGTAACGAGGAAGGGCACATCAAAACCAACTGCCCAAAACTTATAAGGAAGCCTGGAGAGGCCAAGGGAACAAATGCATGAGACTCCCAGAGGAACACCCAGGAGATGATGCAGAATAATTATATAGCAGGTACCTTTCCTTATCAAGCAATTTATGCAGAAATTTATTTGATGCTGGCACATATGATTCTATAATGAACGATAACTGTTGAGAACTGTTGCCTCCGCCTGACTAGGACTCTGGTCATTTAACGTGAGATAGAAATTGGCCGATGATACGTTAGAGAATACTCCAACAAACCTTAGATCGATATTTTATATCTATTAGGAATCATTTTTTTTCTGATATCCTTATGGAAAACTTTCAAGCTATCCAAATTCATCAATATGATAAAGACAGATGTGACATTCTGATCCCCTGTCAAAAAGGTGATGGACTAGGTCCAACCCTTAAATGCCATTGATGGTCTTTTGTGACCTAGGCTAAGTGATATTGATATTTTAATAACGTTCATTAAGAATGTTAGTGCCATATTGGCCAGTATAGTTTAATGAAACCATGGTTAGTATATGTTAAGGCCATCAGGGTGATGAATAGCAGTTGTTGGATTGCAACTAAGTAAATGATTCATTTGGTAATAGGAACCATTTCTTCTGTTCCTGTCAGAAATCTTCAGTCATAAAATTCTAATGTACTCTCTCTCCAGATAAATGCATTCAAATGTAATTGATATCTCTTTAATCCATATTGATTTCGAATACCAAATGGTATGACAAAAGCGCCATATGAGGATTGGTGTATCTTAATATGTTCCATAGATTGCTTCCATGCCTGATCAGTATGGAGGTTTAATGCATGGAACCACAAAGATATTCCAATGGTCATACGGTATTAAAGTCAACTAATGGTATTCAAAGATGATATCCAGAATGGAATTGTCTAAGTAAGTGTCTCTGATTAAGAAATACGTGGACTCGTATCTTAAATGTGTCACTCATTTGACACCAGCAAGGATGGATGAACTGGTGCCTGAGATTTGGAAAATCTCTGTAACCTCCTTGTATCTTGATTATCTTCTCCTAAGACTACCCTGTTTACCTCTCGAGAGACAAGTAGAGTTAAGATTAACATCCCGTTTTGGGTTGGAGTGTTGTAAGAACTCCGTGTTGATCATAGAATAATCGAAACCCTGATTAAGTAAACTTTAAATTAGGAGATTCTTATAGCCTAACTCGATATTCCGAGAGTTTGATAAGAAAGACGGTTCATTTTGCTTATGGATTCATTACCGCAACCCTATTTTAACAACGATTAAGAATCACCATCAACTACCCAGGATAGTTGATTTATTCAACTAGCCATAAGGATTAGCTACTCCTTAAGATTAGTTTTAAGAAATGGTTGGGATAACCATCCCACCTTAAGATAAGCTTTTCTATAATAAATGATATGTAAGTGTTAAGGCTGCTCCTTTGGAGACCTTGTGTAGATGGAATGTTAAACATCTATTGTTAGATAGAGAATTGGTAAGTCCAATTATCGGGATCTGAAAGTTGCCTAGGAAACAACAAATAAGATCATACAAATCCATAATCGATTGTAAATTGCCAGTATACGGCAGGAAATCAAGGATTTATGAAAATAGCAACCCACCTAAGTTCTGGTTAAAAGATAAGGTTCAACAAAAGATAACACCCTAGAAGGGTGTGCTGAATTATAGTTTTCAAGTTAGTTAAGCTCGGAATATACAAAGTCATTCGGAGGATTCGAATGTATCAAGACTAAATAGCTTACGAGCTAAGACCTAATTTAGGAGCTTGGTGGAACGCGCAATGTGACTCACACTAACGATTTAGCGACGTGTCACCAATAAGTTGAAAAGCACTATCACATAATGATATGCAGATCTATGATAGTATGAGCAACCTATGTCGATTGAAAACTGACAGGTAAAGGAGCTCCAAAAGAAAGTATGCACCTATTGTATAGGTCAACTAGAATACCCTTGGAGGCCTAATTATACTATGGAAGTTAAATCCATGATACGACAGAAAGTACTTCCTTTACTTTAAGCAAATCTCGAGGTCGAGATTTCTTTTAAGGGGGTGAGGATGTAACACCTCGAAAAATCACGTCCAATGAAGTATTGACACGTGTAATAAACCCTAATGAAGTCAAACGTTGAATTTAAGGGACTAATTTTTCGAAAAATCGAAAAACTTTTATTATGAAAGAACTGGAAGTATTATCAAACCTAAAATAAGTTTATAAATAACCTTTTATGGTTTTTATATTCACAAATGAGCCACTTGTTAATCAAGTGTAGCCGTTTATGTAATTAATTGAAAGTTTGCGCAGAAAAGGGTTAAAAGCGTCAACATGTTAAATTCTTACCTCTGAGTGACCTTTTAACAAACCCGAAGCATTATGATGTTTAATAATACTTTCAAGAATGCCTAATATGAATTAGATGAGGCTTCAATGCTATTAAATGATAAGTTACGCAAGTTTGCGCATTAGAAGGACCTAAAGCGTCAAACTGCTAAAGTATACCGATTCGTATGTTATCGGACCTTCCGGAATATGACCATGAGATAAACATACCATAATTATCCCTAATATAGCTTAGATATAGGCTTAGAGGTGTTTGGTGCGCAAAAATAAGCTTTTAAGTCATGTAGGGACTAAAAGTGTCAAAAAGCGCACAAGTTTGCGTTTACGCGCATATCTCACATTCTGAATATCCCCGGACACCCAAAAATTTATGTAAACACTAAAATATGTTATTTTAGTGTTTGGCTTGATAAAATTCCATTCGTCGCGTCAATTGGTTTGTTTTTCGAGTCCGTCCGTGTTTCGTCGTAATTAACCGAACAACGTGACCGTACGACCAAATGAACCGACATCCGGCATGTTTTTGAGCATATTGCATGTTCTCTATGCTTAGGCATCATTATAGAGCCTAAAAATGGTTTAACGGGCCTTGGATGTGTCTGAAATAGCATTTAGAAGTGCAGGGGCTAAATCTGTCAACAAGTGAAAATTTCAGAGTGCTGACCAGGTCCTTGCGCACCGTAAGGCTGAATCCTTACGGTGCGCAAGCAGTGCCCAGATGCAGCAACTCGGAAATGTTGTCTGTTCAGCCTATTCAAACGACATGTATTGCCCTTTTTCACTTCCATGCGCGTCCCCTACTAATTTTAGGGCTTAGGGACATGTGTTAATGATCAGGGATCACTCTTAGACTTAGTTGTCATCATCAAAATGGATCAAGAACACTATAAATAGCCCCATTGTTGCAAGACTTGATCACTCATTCATTCCTTCATCTCCTGATCATTTCTGGAACTCAAGACCTCCTTCTAAGCTTCCCTAATAGTGCATAGGACCTTGGTAAGTCTACTTAACCTTCCCTAATCTTGTTTTGCTTAGTTATTAGCTTAAAAGTCAAACCATCGTAATTAAGGTTTGACTTATCGATTAATCACTAATGGTCCAGTGATTAGTCGAATTGAAGGTAGTTATAAGTTGATAATTTTGTGGGCAATAAACCCTTAAAAGGGCACCCTTAGATTCCCACTCTAACTAGATCAAATGTAGGGTCAAAGATGTTTAGAAAAAGTCAACAGAAGCTTAATTTGCAAATTAACATGTAATTAGCAATGTAGAAGGCATGTAACCTATTTTATCACTCATATAACTTGGTAATAAGTATAAGAACTGATCTAAGCTTGTTTGATCCGACAATTTTCTGTTTAGACCCGGTTCGGAACCGAAAGTCGCAAAGCTTTGACTTTTGCTTTGACTTCAGTTCTGACCCGGTTTAGAAGGGTTTGGAAATTCCTTAGGGATTCCTTAGGACCAGGCTACGTGATAGTATAACCCTCTGTGGTTGGATCGTTGATTGCCCGATTCGTTTACTCGTTTCCGTTAAATGCCTAATGTTGACCATAATCCCCCTTTTCACCATAAAACGAAAATTTTGGAAATATGAAAAGACAAAAATCTTTATTACCAATTTATAAACATGCCCCTAAAAGTTCACATCAGTTGGAGGTCTAGATTAGGAGTTATGCTCATTAGCGTAATTATAACGCCTTTTAGTAATTAAACGGCACAATTAGCATAAAGCCTATCTAAACCTAATTTTTGACACCAAACCTTTTACCCACTGATGTAATATAATATTTTGAGATTTTTAAAGATTTTTAATTATTTTTAAACTGATCATAACCTATGGCTATCGCCTTAATTCGGTAAATACCGATTATACCCTTTTTATGTATAAAATGAGTTTTACATAGTATTTTGACACCAATCCAATTGCTACTGATTTTATATAATAAATAAAGTATTTTAAGCTTTATAACCTGATCAGAAAACTCAGATTTCCTGTATAACCCCGAAATCGCTTAAAATGGCTTTTTAAGCGTATTAAACGCATAGTTTGGGTATGAAACCATTTTGGTATATAAGACCTATTACCAACTGATATGACCTAATAAAATAAATTATTCTACTGATGTATTCGGACACGAATCTCAGAATTTTAATTAACCTCTTTTATAATCTTTTAAATGACCAAAATACCCCTACGGGGCTTATTTTGAGATTAAACTCGTTTTGGGCATAATGGAAGATATCCTACTGATATCACAACATGTTTAAGGCATATTAACTTAGGAAACCTGTATATAACTCTTATGGTTACCCGTTACGCCTCTTGCGCGTTCGGTTCGGTTTATGTAACTAGTTTGCATAAGTTAGCTGAAACGGGTCAAACCTTATCATTTTTATCTCAAAATCCAGAAGGTGTTTAGATTACCCATATTATACAAGTCTTCAAACTTGTTGGGTCTAAAATACATTCTATTCCGGTCTTCGCTTAATCATGCATTTGAACCGTATATTTCCTTAAAACTAACCGGTCTAAGTTTAGGCTTAATTAAAGACCCGTTAGTATTCTAATTGGTTATTTATACCATCATTTCCAGACTAGAGCCTTCTGGTAAATTGTACCTACGCTTACTTAAGTGAATACGGCTGAGTTATTATAATTCTTGCTATTTAAGACAGGAGCTAGCTCAGGTAAATACTTTTAACTTATTTTCCCTTATACGGGCTTGGGATACGGTATTATAAAAATACCGCTTGGTCGGGTGTAGAAACCTTTTAATCAGAGATGATTAAATTGCATAATCCCGTTTTAATCTGTATTGATTGATAACAAATAACTTTAGGGGTTAATGACTGTGTCCTGGATATCCTTGGCTCATTTAAAAAGTGAATGGCCATAACTTAAGCACAAGGTGTAGGCATAACACCTCCTGTTGCGTATGTAAAAGATATACTCACTCGTAAGGATGTCTTCTTGTGATTTATATTTATGGTGTGTCGATTAATCTTGACCGGCTTGTATTGTATAATCACCAGCCCTAAATGTTGGACAAACATGTAAATCGGATACAAGATTTTTATTAATAAGATTGTCCCCAAGTTATAAAAGATATTTTTGTGCCTCGTGTATTCAAATCAATTTTTAAACTCTTTTCCAAAACGAGTCAGTTAATTGTATTTACCAGTGTAAACTGACGTATTTTCCAAAAAAGTTAAGTGACAGGTACTGAACGTAATTGGCTGGAAGCTCAGGGCGTTAATAAGGAATCTTGCAAGTTCTAGATGCCTGAAGTCTGTTGAACAGTTTTTCTTTTATTTGATCCGCCTGTGGATCCTTTACTTTCCGTTGTAATACTTTGATATTACTTTATATTCAGATTGTAATATATTATCTTTTGCTTCCGCTGTGCATTTATATATTGTGTTGTTGGACTATGATGATATCAACTACGTCACGATACTCCCCACCGGTAATACACGGAAATATCAGGGTGTGATAGATGTGGGATCTTAATTCCAAGAACTCTCACACTTTGCATACTTGTTAGACTTACCCGAAATCAAGGTGAGTTCATAGTCCCTTTTTACATTATTTTTGGGATGAAACATATGATTCATATGTATCAAAACGATTTTAATATTTTAACGATGGTTTCAAAACGATTGCGATGGTTTATACAAAACTAATAACGATTTCGATAATGTGAACGAACTTGTTGGTGGTAGTTCCATAACGAATGACATTCATTAGCATTGATCAAGCCGACCAGTATTAGGTTATGGTACCATAGGATCCGACAAATCCCGTTATCAGACCGGACCCATGGTTATGTGTGGGTTAGGTGGGTAACGACTGAATCTGATGATTGTTAACCTACCCTTTGGAGGTTTGTTAATGCAAGAACGAGTTGAACGATGGACGAGTCACAAAGGTTTGAATGTACCACCAAGTGACTACTTGTATTACTCTTTTGCTTAAAGACATATCGCATGCCATAGTGTTAACTCATTTTCATATCACATTATTATTTTTGCCTGACAAAACCTATGAATTCACTCAACCGTTTGTTGACCCAAATATTTTCCCTAACATATGTTTCAGGTGACAATGTTTGATGACATGATTTGCAAGAATATTTACATAGGATTGATCAAGACTTTTGCCTTAGATTAAATCCGAACTTATCATTTGTGAAACAATTTATGATGTATTTGTTTATGTACTCTTATATTCTCAGATATGAATGCAATCTATTGAATTGAACTTAAATTATATTTCAACTTAATATAATCTCCATGTGCTCAAATGCATTCTATCAAGTTTCGTGACACCTTTGGCTTTTCTGCCTCCGGCCGGGGTGTTACAGGTTGGTATCAGAGCCATGGTTATAGGGATTTAGGTTATTAGAAATTACTTTTGACCTAGACTATAACTTACCTAGGACACTTTCCATTAGTAACTCTTCCGTTATCTTTGCCTTGTCTTCATCCCTATTCTTATCTTTTGTAACCAATGTCTCGTCACCACATATCTCATCTTTAGATTTTACAAATGCTCATCACCTATCCTTAGGTGATTATTTTCAAAACCTCTTCTGATTTTTAAATTCTCATCAAAGTCTTGGGCTCTAATAACGAACTCGTGCAATCTGGAAGGGTGGATGCCTGTATTCTGAGTTTTCTGTCTAGGCAAGCACTTCGTATAAATCTCATCAGATGTGAGACCAGTTGTGCTTACCTGGGAATTCTTGGGATGAGTGTCCACTTATAGGCTAAAGCATGACTTCACCAAGTTATAAGAACCCAACTACTTTGGCTTGTCATTGATGTCGTTTATTCGTGGAATAAATGATATCCATCTTGTTACGTGTCTTCTTTGATCCTCATTGATTTTATGAAACTACTTTACCCGATTATGAAATCACCTCCACGACGAGACACACGTTTTCCTACCTGGGAACTACCGATGAGAGTACAGTATGCCTATAGGCTCAAGGCATGTTACCCTAATTCAAAAGGATTTTTTTTCCTTTCTCCGTTTCAGAACAATCCAAGTTCTAATCAACCTACGTTGTACTATTATCAATTTATTACGATACGATTCCCTCTTTTTCAAAGTTTCAAAATTTTCTCGAGACCATACCTGTCAGATTCAAATTTTCAAACTAGCTGCAGAATGTAGCATGGAAGCCCTAACCGATCCTATGGTGTAATCCGGAATCTCCTTATCTATATAAGAAACTCACTACACGAGCTAATCTACACAAGAACTACAACTTCTGATATAACTCAACACATACCCAAACCTTTCTTAGTTCAACAAAACCCCATATCCCAATGGCAAATCTCCCAGCAGTATATGCTGAATCTTCGAATGCAGCAAAAATTCATCCCTTCCTTCAGTTTACTACTTTACACAATCGAGAGAGGTATAAAAAACTCAAGCATCAAGAAGTTCTTACTATTAACGGTATTGATTGGCAACGAATGGGAACGTTTGATTTTAGTGGTTTGCTGGCAAGATCACTACTACCTAATACGCCTTGGCTCCGTTTCTTCGACATCCTAGAACCATCATACGATGAACTGGTGTATGAGTTTTTGTCCACTTTCTATTACAAATATAATACAAATCTTATCAATGAATCCATTCATTTTCAACTTTGTGGGCAACCTCATACTATGTCATTAACAGAATTCGCAGTTCATCTGGGCATATATACAGATGAAGAAGTTAAACAACCCATTTTTACGGAGGCATCAACCTCTTGTTCCTCCGCGGATATGGTAGATTATTAGCAACGCCATTCATTAAAAGGATGGTGTGTCCACAATAATTCTGCGAACTTCATAGACCCTTGTTATCAATATATGCACCGTGTTTTAGCCAACACTATCACGGGGCGCAAGCATAATCAACAAAGGGTTAGAACAATCAAACTTTTCTATTTGTATAGTATTTTTTTAGCAAGTCCCTTGTAATATTGCCCACGAGCTTGCTGAATATTTTTCTAGTCAACAGTCACATCCTCAGAGAAGTCTCATGGGAGGGTTTTACATTACAAAAATAGCACAATCATTAGGTGTCTTAAGTGATCAGATTATCCAGGGATTATCTCCACCAAAGGCACCTGGGATTGTAAATCCTTACACCATGAGACTAACCCCTGTTCATATTGGTACACTAACACAACTATCACAGTCAGAGGGAGCTCCAGTTATCTTAGAGAATACCTTCCCACAAAATTTACAACAATCATTTTTGCAGTTTCCTCAACCGTCTTTTTATCGGTTTGATATGCAACCACCACTGCCATACATACAAGAACATATTACAACTAATTTATCTCAACCTTTAACACCGAACGTCTTACCAAGCTTCTCACCGTTATTTTTCGAGGATAATTCAACGATGCAAGGAACTTGGTTTGATGAAAACATGATGACTCAAGAACAGTTAGCATCAGAACCCTTTTTGCAAGCACCATTACTGCCACATTCTTTCTAGTCACTGTTGAACGAAGTAGAACAACTGCCACCAACTGATATGGCAGGCCCAAGTACGATGCCTCAAATGCATCTACCTCCAGATTCAATGGGATTCGAAGTGACTAGGTTAAACGATCAGGTTCAAAATTTGTCCCAACAAATAAAATGGCTGACAGAAAGAAATAAATGGTTGGAATACATGCTAAGACAATTAGCTGCTCGGATGGAACTAACTCTACCACTTCCACCACCTTATAATTCTGAGTCTGAATTTGATTTATTACATGACTTATTTCAAATGTAAATTTGTTCTGTAGACTGTCAAAACAAACAATGCTATCATTGCTAATGAGAAATACGTTTTGATTCAGTTGATGTTGTGTTATATTGATGCTAGTTTGATTTAAACAATACCTCAATCTTATTTGTTTTCCTCACTTAACTAGAAGTGCTATGTGGACCATGCAACGAAACGCGTAATTTTGGGTGCACACTTAATTACGATGTTCAACGCATGAGAATCATAGTAAGCCTTGTTAAGTAAGGTGGCATGTAAAAACATTATGTGGTTACGTGATTATCCCTTATTTGCTTATTTGTGCACACATTTGTTTGCATAATATTTACATTACAAATCCAGCATAACATAGTGCCATGCAAAACAATTTCTATACAATGATCCTCGTAAATTCCTCAAAATTATCAGCACCAAACAATGATTTGATTATCTTTCTAATCATTACAATTATATTCTACGGTCTCTTTAGAATAAATTTCGGGACGAAATTTTCTAAAGTAGGGGAGACTGTAACCACCCTGGTTTGCACACTTGCATTTGTTTTGACTTGCATTGTAACAAATACCGTATTTGGAATGAAACTTATTTGAACATACTTGCTTTGTGCTTATACATGCTTATACCAATACAAACACGTGAAACAATTTCAAATTTGTTGAGTTTTATGCTATTAAACAAGGTTACATAAACTATAAGGGCCTATTGTGACATTTTGTGAAACTACAATCTAAGGGATCTATTTGTCATTCTTTGAAACTTTAGAAATACATGGGTTAAAAGTGCAATTATTGAAAAACTACAAGTTTAGGGTTCTTTTGGTCATTTTTGAAACTTATACTATTAAAAATAAACATATATATTTAGTTTTAAAAGTCCAAGGTTCATTTGATCATTTTCTCAAACCTAAACTCTAGGGACTAAAACTGACTATTATAAACTCATTTTAACTGAAAATCCTAACTTGGTTAACTTTTATATAAAGAATTCTTCTTTAAACACTAACTCAGTTAAGTTGTTTAACTGAACAGATCAGGGACCATTTCTGTCAATTACCGAAACTTCAGGGACCATTTCTGTCAATTACCGAAACTTCAGGGACCAAACATGTATTTTATACAAAAGTTGAGGGACTGTTTTTGTAATTTTTAAAAGTTGAGGGACCATTTTTGTAAAAAATGAAACTACAGGGTCCTAAGTGTAAATATGCAAAAATTTGGTCAAAAGGGGTCTCCTGGGTGAGAACCGGCCTTTGCTGGGATCGAACTCGTGACCTCTCGGTTACAACCGCAACGCCTTAACCAGTTTATCCTCCTGTACAGGAGCTGAAAGATATGGAACTTTAATTATTTTATATACAACTTAGATTTTAAAATCTAATTAAATATAATTCAGAAAATAAAAAGGTATTTATTCGATCAAACCGGCCACGAGACGGGACTCGAACCCGCGCCCCTCCGCAAACAACAGCGCGCACAAACCGGCTGGACTAACCAGCCACATGTGTTAGATTTAAGATCGTATAACATATATATTAACTTTAAAATAAAGCTGAAATATATACACAGCTCCGCAGTTACGGGATTTCGACCAAAAATCCACCAAAACCGTCCAAAATCGAATTATTTCCACTTTAAACATCACCCAATAATTCCCAACCACTTTGCCAACTCATTGAACCACTTATTCGACATTATTCCATGCCAAATTGAATGTAAATCGGAACTTTTTATAAAAAATAAAAAGTAGATCCAACCCACTAATTTGTGTCGAATCTGAGATCCAAACTCCGTGTATTTAAGTTCCTTGCATTCCTAACGACATTCCACACCATTTCACAATCACTCAAACATCCGAAATCGCCGGAATTCGAACCTGCAACTCGCCGGAAGTTTCAAAGTCGACGGAGTTTAACCGATTCGTCATTTCACACATTACCGGTTCGTTTTTATTGTTCCAATTAGTTCCATTATACTTGTACAATGATTCCTAGGATTTAATTTAGATATAACATAGATTTGCCCGTAAAATCACGAGTTTGACTTTTAGTTTGACCGGGTCTTCTGACTTTGACTTCTCTTTGGAGAAGATGACCAGGCCCTGTTTGGTTATAAGTTTAGCAGTCCTAAACCAAACACAAACAGAAGCTTAGCCCAGTGGTTAAAACTCTGTTTGGTTACTACACAGACCCAAGTTCGAACCTTGGGGTCTGCATTTGTTTTTAATTGTTTTATTTTTAATTTTTTTTACCCTTTTCATAATTTTTATAACTTTATTATATATTGTTACCTTTATTAAAAATATAAAATCTATAAAATTATTTATAAAACTAATTTTTATAATAATAAAACAGTTTAATATTTAATAAATCATAATAAATCGATTTTTATGAAATAAATTCTGAAAATTTCAGATTAATTATTTTAAATGCTAAACTTTACAAAAATATTACTTTTACTGATATTTTATATAATTTTAATATTTATATAATTAAATCAGTATTGTTACTTATAAATATAGTTTAATTTAATGTAATTAAATTATATAACTATATAATTTTTATTCAAAATTATTTTTATGACAAAATATGCATTATTATGAGTTTATATAAATTTAGAATCTGAATTTTTATTATATTTAATTATCTAGATAATTAAACTTATATAAACTTATTTATTGGTATTATAATCATTTTAATTGATTTTATTTATTTAAAATGATTCCAAGGCCATAATAATTATTTTAAGTCAGTAATATTCAATTTTAATAATTAAAAATATTATTTTTAATTATTCAGATTTAATATAATTATTTTGATAATTAATTATCACGTTATTCCTTTTAAACAAAATATTATTCATTTAACAAATAATATATATTTTAACAATCTAAATTAATTTATAATTTTTACAAATTATTTATATCACTTGTACAACATTTTGCCAATAATCATTATATTTAATTATGTTAATTAATTATACTAATTAATTATATTTGATTTATTATTACAAATATTTATATTAAACCAATTACATATTTTTGCAATTTTATTATTTATGTTAAATTAATATTTTTCATAAATAAATCATTTACCTCATATTCATTTTCCGAGTTCTCTATTAGGTTATCCAAACCTTATAGTCACCATTTAGACAAACCATACCGAAACCTATAGATTTAGGATTTCCAATTATCCAATTAAACATTATTGTTGATACATATTCCATATTGTTGCATGTTCAATCAATTAGAGTGACGTGGGATCTTAATTCCAAGAACTCTCACACTTTGCATACTTGTTTGGACTTAGCCGAAATCAAGGTGAGTTCATAGTCCCTTTTTACATTATTTTTGGGATGAAACATATGATTCATATGTATCAAAACGATTTCAATATTTTAACGATGGTTTCAAAACGATTGCGATGGTTTATACAAAACTAATAACGATTTCGATAATGTGAACGAACTTGTTGGTGGTAGTTACATAACGAATGACATTCATTAGCATTGATCAAGCCGACCAGTATTAGGTTATGGTACCATAGGATCCGACAAATCCCGTTATCAGACCGGACCCATGGTTATGTGTGGGTTAGGTGGGTAACGACTGAATCTGATGATTGTTAACTTACCCTTTGGAGGTTTGTTAATGCAAGAACGAGTTGAACGATGGACGAGTCACAAAGGTTTGAATGTACCACCAAGTGACTACTTGTATTACTCTTTTGCTTAAAGACATATCGCATGCCACAGTGTTAACTCATTTTCATAACACATTATTATTTTTGCCTAACAAAACCTATGAATTCACTCAACCGTTTGTTGACCCAGATATTTTCCCTAACATATGTTTCAGGTGACAATGTTTGATGACATGATTTGCAAGAATATTTACATAGGATTGATCAAGACTTTTGCCTTAGATTAAATCCGAACTTATCATTTGTGAAACAATTTATGATGTATTTGTTTATGCACTCTTATATTCTCAGATATGAATGCAATCTATTGAATTGAACTTAAATTATATTTCAACTTAATATAATCTCCATGTGCTCAAATGCATTCTATCAAGTTTCGTGACACCTTTGGCTTTTCCGCCTCCGGTCGGGGTGTTACATTAATTGGGTCAGGAACGGTTGTTGCGGGCTGCCATGGGTACGGGCTGCACATTGAGCCCAGTTACACACACTATACTTTTTGGGCCGTACCAAGTGGGCGATATAGCCTGGTAGCGGACCATCGAGTCTGGGCCACGGCTACTCGCACAACAGGAGGTTAGGCCACACTCAGTAGTGGGCCAGAACCAACTGGGCCGCTCAGCACGCTACGTAATGTTATGGGCTGCTGAGTTGTGGCTCGTGTGGAGCTTTGTGGTGTGTAAATTATGAGGATTGAATTATTCTAGTGCATAAGTTAGTGGAAGTTATGTTATAAATGGAACTTGTAAGTTTGTACAACTCTAGTTAGTGGGCCGTTACATGTTAATTGATTAGGCCTTATCCGCTTGTGATTGGCAAACTAGTTACAAATGTTAAAATGAAACACGCGTGTACGGCCCTAACTTGCAATGAGAATATGTGTTGGTAAGAATATTTGCTACAGCTTGTGTGATAGTACGGACTATACTTGTTACGACTTGTACAATGTGCACGTAAGATTGTGATTTACGTGAATGTGAAATTGATTATCACTGGTGATCCTAATAGGATTTGATTGACCAACTGTAAACAAGAAATTAATCTTACCGAGCAAATCTAAGGTGAGTTCATTCCTCTTGAGCATGCGTCCCGGTGGTTGGGACAGTCATTGGGTATCCCTGAGAGGGATAGGTTTTTGGGTAAATCAATTGGGTATTCCTGAGAGGAATACGTCTCGTGGGTAAAATCTGGTATGTTGGATAATACACTCGTCCTATCACCTTTAATTCGCATCTTTTTGTTATCGGAGAGGTAACGGGGTATTAGTTGGTAGCGCTACTTAGGTTTGGCACCCTCACCCCGTACCGGAGAGGACAGGTGTGAACTAATGACCCAGTCATGCCCAGTGCTTTGATAGGAGCACTGGGGAATGGGAAAAACATAAATCAGGAGCCGTCTTGTATCCGAGGTATTATCAACATTGAAATCAATGAACGGAATTAAACACTTGGTAACTAACGTTTTCATAAACTATGAACTCACCAGTGTTGTCTGATACACTTGTTGCATGATCGCAGGTCGTTAGATTACTTGGATTTGGAACTTGCTGTCTGAAGTAGCTGGAGTGGTCATGTGTCGAGCTGATTTGATACTCAGAATGTGATTGATGATGTTACATACTTGCTTTAAAACATTTAAAATTGAATTACTTATTGCTTCCGCTGAACTTGTTGGATTTTATTAAACTCATTGTTGGTACCTTTCATTAATAATTGGAATTTTCATTTTTAAACTTGTTATGAGTTCAACATGATTAGTGTCTCGTTATTGGTTTGTCACATGCCTAGCAGGGTTTCCATGGGTGGTATTTTGGGGGTGTGACAGTTTGATATCAGAGCCACTGGTTATAGTGAACTTGGTTTTAAAATGTTTTTATAAAACCAGACTATAACCGAACAATTCTAAAAACGAGAATACGACCATGACACTTAGCTCCAGATAGCAAGGTTCGTCTCTTTCATCTGTTGTATACATTGCATGGCTAGTGTACACTTGTTTATGACGTGGCATACGAACACACACTCGTCACTATAGCATAATTTCATGAAATACTTGTTTACTTTATGACGCGTAGTTGGTGTGTTGTAGTCTTTAGATTCCTGTCATCTTATCGTTTGATAACCTCTGTTTGGCACTTGAGTTTGAGGAACCATTTGACATGAGTTAGGAGGAACTGAGATGAGCATGCAAATCGCAATATTATTGTGGGTGCACACATAATAATAATGTGGGGTGCATGCGAGTCCCAGTAAGGCTTAACAAGTAAAAAGGGGTTTGTTCCGTTATTTGATCGATGTGAAACACAACCGTCTATAGGAGTTATAGCAGTGATAGTCTCCTACTCGAGCATGATCTTTTGACTTCTCACTGAATTCTTGTGAATCTCGATGCTATCGAGTATCACCTGAACACCCATCTGAACGCCTAGCGAACTGTGTAGAATGTTATGTGCTTCTATGGACGCCCCTGAGTTAGCGTCGCAGCGTTAAATGATTGGTCTATACCTTTATCACCTTTCTTTGTTTGCGGGAACTTAATGTACTGATGACTTAGACCTCGAAGTGCGATCACTTCTGCAACACCCTGGAAACATACCGTGTATTACTCAGTCAATTTGCAAGGGCGATGGACAAGAGGGTAAACGTAGTACTTTACCAACCTCAGTATTATAACGACCCTGGTTACCAGCAATGAACACCAGCGGACTGACATCAATTGAATCCTTAACCCTGGTCAGCGACTCATGGGGGTCAACTCTTGCAAATCAATCGGGACATGAACGATAGCAATTGACTATAGAGTGGAATGTGTGACTACCGACATAGTGAGTAGCGCGATAGGACGTGGCACAAAATGTGAAAAGATGGATTTGGTTGGTGAAAGATCGTAGGGCTTCGTTTCAAGCAACGACATTAGAGGCAACAGTCATGGCAACATCAAGGTACTCGTAATCATAGTCTACCGAATGGAAACGAAAGGCGACATTGACAATGATTGACTGTCGCTAAGTCAAGACGTCAACAACCAAGGGAATAATGACAGTGTTGGGAATCCTCGCAACCGTAACAACAACACTGGAAGTGGTACTCGTGGTAGGGCATTCAGGATTGGTATAGGTGACGCTAGGAGTAATAGCAACAAGGTAGCTTGGATGGGTGGATATTCACTTCGTCTCTATTCTGTTTGACTCTGATGCTTCGTAAAACTAAACTTGTTGTGGATTTGGCTGGGGGCAAGTCAATTGAAGCCTTGTATTGTTCGTTGGGATGCAAACTCGACCTTGTGGGACAAAGTTTTCGACATCGATCTTCCTTCTACTATCCATGATGGTTTTGATGCAGTAGTTAGTGTGGATTGGTTATCCAGAGATCGCGTAGTTATACCCTGTGAGAAGAAAATTTCGCATATCTTTCTCCCTAGTGGAGAATCGTTATCTATTCTAAGGCATCAGAGTGGTGCAAGGGTTAGCACCGTTTCAGCTATGAAGGCCGGAAGTGTCCACGGAAGGATTACCCCACTATGATTAGCACTCGTTATTAATGTTAAGGCTAAAGAAATGAGGATCGAGGATCCACAAATTGTTCGTGATTTCTCCCTATATGCTACCAGGAAAACCATCGAGATTACCTTCACATCGTCAGGTGGAATATCAGATCGGTATCATGTCAGAAGCAACCCTTATTACTGGCACTCCTTGTTGTCTCACATCAGGAAGGTTGCAGGAACCGCCTAATCAACTTCAGGAACTGTTGGGCAGGAGTTTAATCGGACCTAGTTTCTCGCTTTGGGGAGCCCAGTTATATCAGTGAAGATAAGCCTTCTCGTACGTGTATTGATTATTGAGAACTTAACAAGGTGACAGTTAAGAACTGCTTACCTCGACCATGTATTGACAACATGTTGACCAGTTGCGAGGGACAAGCTTCTATTCGGGGATTGACTAATGAAGGAACTATCGAACGCGATGCGGTCATTGCGACTTGGTACACCATGATTATTGAGTTAATCAACACATCAGCAGCTTTATGGATCACATGGATCGACCGTGTTTTGGTGACGTTTTGAATCACTACCAGGGGAAAGGAACACCATGAACGGCACCTGTCTACCTAGAGCTCCTAGGGGAGGAGCAACTTCACGCGAAGCCTACCTAAGTGTGACTTCAGGATTTGGAAGGTACACTTTCTTGGTCACGTAGTCAACAAAGTGAGGATACATGCAAATCTCGCTAGAGATCCATTTCATTAGATATAGATCGGCACCAAATAGTCCATCAGGGATACAGTAATTTCTTGGTTTAGCTAGATACTAACGTAGATTCATCACAAGATTTTCGAGGACTTCGCAGCTTTAACCTCTTTAATACAGCAGGGTGCTGTGTTCGTGTAAGACAAAACGGGAGAACGTCTTTTTAGCTTTCGAAACCCAACTCTACAATGCACTGAGCATCGTTTTTACCCGAGGGTGCGGGTGATTCAGTGATATGCAATGATGGTTCGACTCAGAGTCCCAGTTACACGCCGATGCAACACGAGAAGGTGATGGCTTACGTGGTGAATTAACAGGAAGAATTGCACGACTCACAACCTAGGGTGGAAGCCACAATCTCAGATTTGAGTTGGAGGCATTACTTGGGCGGTACCAAAGGCACTACTTAGACCGATCACAAGGGCCACCTATGTACCTTTGTTTCAAAAGAGCTAGAACGTGTAAGGACATCGCTGGATGGAACTTTTGAATGACTACGACTGTGAAACCTGAACGTGCATGGGCTTTGCAGCTCACTATCGACTCTAACATACCTAATCAGACTCGCTCTGTTCAAACTGGAGAACTGAAGGAAGAGAATTTTCAAGTTGAACCCATGCGGGGCATGGTGAAGTAACCTTTGGCAGGTCGGACAATATTCGCTACTTCTTGGAACGAATGTGTGTCACACCCCCAAAATAACACTTGCGGAAAACCCCCCGCGAGGCGTGTGACGTACCAGGATCTAGCCATCAATCACATTGAACTCATAGGTATATTTAAATAAAGCTTTCGTTTATTAACATTAAGTGTTACACGTTACAAATAATACACAGTATACAACGGAAGCATAATTTGTTTGTTATGAGTTTATAAACCACATGTTCAAAACCATTAGTCTCGTGTTGCGATTCCATATTTCTCGACCCATGACCACTCCAGCCTCCCAGACAGCAAGTTCCAACGATTAAGCACCTAAAGGCCTGCAAGGCATGTAACAACGAGTCAACAACAAAGTTGAGCGAGTTCACAGTTGGTTGTTTAGTTTTAATGTTTGTTTCGAAAACCATAAGTTGTTTCGTAAACCACGAGGTAACCAGTATCTTTGTTTCCCAAACCATATCCATAACCAGTGGGGGCTTCCCCATGCGAACCACTAGACCCGTTTACCATATCGACTACTGACGGAAGTAAGTTGGTGCCCTAGTCAATGTCTATCATCATTGACGTGCCATAGCCCATTAGTCCACGCCCGTCCTCTGTGGCACGGTGTGAGGCTTGTCAAACCTAATAGCGCTATTCAACTAATGACCCGCTCGCCATTGGCCTCGGCGATTAAGTTGATACAAAATGTGTGACAACCCGCACTAAACCAGGTATCCGTACGACTTAATTAATGATTAATTACTGCTCAATTACTGTGCTTGATTGAACTAGCTGATGAACTAGTACTTGATATCCGATACATGTACTTACTTGCATCATACTTTGCTTATCGTCACTACATTATCTACATGCTAAACCCTAGTGACAAACATGATGCACAAAAAGCACAGTAGCACTATCACGGATAACCTACTGAACATGCTGATAAAGCCAGCATCAGGCAAACACTGCCTCCAAGGCCTATAAGAGCCTGAGATGTTTTGCTACACTAGCAGTGAGTGTAGGGATATAAGGGTTGTGGAACTGCGTCTCTAGGAATAAGTTACAATGACTGGATGTGCCTAAAACGTACTCTAAGCACAAAACACAGCACTTTGATAAATAATCCAGCTTCTAGCTGACTAGTAAAGTGCCAAAACATGGGGAAAATAACACTAGACACTTTCTAAAGTGTCAGGAAAACAAATTGTGTCACTAAAATAATATAACGACACTTTAAAGATTTGATAACACTTTAACGGGTTACTATCCAACCGAACAACCGGACTTTACCCGGAACATGAAAATTTATTATTTTCACTATTTATTTTTTTCTGAACTAGTTAGGGTCCCTGATTACCCTAACACCCGCTATAACACGCTACACACTAACAACCAAGTTAAACACTTAGTTTAATATAACTAACTACCTAATTACTAGTTGAGATCGAACTAGTACCCCCCCCCCCCATCCTAACCGGCCCCAAACTAGGGGACACCCCTAGTACAACTTTGATTTATTTAATCTTCAAATGTTGGATATCATCTAGACATAATTACCAAGGGTTAAAGACCATGAGATTTGTCTATAAAATTAACCCCTAAACACACTTAACTTTCATCATATCTCACAACACAAAAACCAACTCTCCTCTCTTGCTCTCTAGAGCTCTCGGCCGAGACCCCCACCCCCCCTTATCCATCATTTTCGATTTCCATCTTCACATTCCAAGTTCATTCAAGCATCAATGGTTGCGTATTAGGAGCCTTGGAGCAAACGGAACGCGAAGGACCATCTTCTCTAGCTTTTATCCACCCGTTTTTCGTCAAGAATCTTCCCTAGCCTCGAGCTAGAGGTATAACACTTAAAACTCATATTTGAACTTATCTAAAGTGGTTAAAAGGATTTGTATCGGTTAAATCTCGTTAAAATGCAATATGATGCACAAAAGTTTACTAAAAACATGAAAAATGGTGGTTAATAGCATATAAGTTGTGTAAATGTTGTAGTATCTGAAATGTATGGTTATTTAGACCCGATCTACGATGTGGTAGCTCGGATCATCATTTAACCCGGTTTGGTAAGATCATGGATCTTAACATAAGCTTGTTTTAAATGATACGAGGGTTAAAAGGTGAAACCCTACCACACATGAAACATGAACTTGTGTAAAAGTGTTTTAACTTGTACAATAGTGTTTAAAACTAGCGGATCTACGTATCTACAACCGGTATTTTCAAAGAACCACGTATCAAGAGAATCATGTATTTTAAAAGATGGACCTTACACTAACAAGCATGATTTTTATAAACCACAAGTGTGTAAACACTTGTGAAATAAAAAGATCCGACAAAGAACTAGTTTTGTCAAATGTTACTAGAAGTTGTAAAGATGGATTTTCTCTAAAAACGAGGTTTTTACAAAATCGGATTATTTACACAAAAGATCCATTAAAAGTAAAGAGATTTACTACATATTTTAGACAAACCACAAGTTCGTATATTTTTGCGATTATGTCTATCTTTGACTAGTTAAAATGTTGAAAAGTTGTTTGATAATGTTGAGAACATTGGTTGATTTGATTTGTTAAAAGAAAATGATACGCTTGAAAGCGTGGCCACCTCCAGTTACAGAGGAAACTCTGGCGAAATTTTCCTAAAAACCTAATACTTAGAACCATTTACACTACAAGTGTTAGAATTATTTTTGACATGTTTTCGAAACATAAATTTCGCCATGACTTTATTTACTAAATATTCGGAGGTGGGATTTTCACAAAATTTAACGTGATAAATATATATATTTTTCACACACTGTTTATGATTATTTTGTGAAATACATAAATATTATTTTTAGAATAATATTTACGAACGTCAACGAATCCAAAATAATACGAACGCTTTCACCATAAATATATATAAGTTACACCGGTAATTATATTACCACTCGATTGTTAAAACGTAACTTACGCACTTACAAGAATATTTATGAACGCGTATTTTAACAACGTATTATTGGAGAAAAATTATGTGAAATGAAAATATAATATTTTTGAGAAAAATACTTATATTTTAGAATTGGAAAGGTATATATGTTAAGTGAGACTTAATGATATAATTTGAACGCACATGTATTGAATCCCCCATCCTTGGGAAGGAGATTAACTACCAAGTATATACAGAACGTAAACACGAAATAGTTGTCTAACTATTTCCCAAAGACTTAAAACTAAAGCTAAGGCACGGCCGTCCGTCTAATAGAATTAGCACTTGTAGGTCGTCGCACAGCTTTCTGATTGGAGATACTTGGTAGAGACGCTTCACTGTGAGTTCATGTCCCCCTTTTCTCTAACTGTTTTCAGTTTTCTTAACTGCGGGGGTGAAATACATGTTACTTTGTTTACAAGTACTATTATACACGGTATGTTAACGTAAGGAGGTTTACTACTTAGATCATGTGAATGAGTAGGCAGAACACCGAGGGACAGTAGCGGTAGATCTATCTGGGTGTAGCGAGCCCAACTCTAGGCCCAACAGAACGGACCTCTAAGAGGACCAACAGAACGGACCTTGAGTGACTTTGTGCCCGACGCATAAATCGGCTAGGTTGAGTCTCCTACTTGCATTTCACAACATGCTAATGGCCTTGCAAACCATTGGTGATCTCTTTTCCTTACACTGCTACATACCAGGGAACTTTTATACTTACAAGTGTTTTACATACTCACTTGCACATGAACTCGCTCAACATTATTGTTGATTTTTCAACTTACATGTATTTCAGGAAATTAACAGGATCTGGCACGGTATGACGTGTTTTCCCGCTGCATATTGGGTTCCAAGGTCATCCCAGTTTAGGAAATGTGACTCTTTCCTGGACAAGTCACAAATCTTAAACTGCGTTTATCTCATGTTGATGTTTAAGACAATGTTTTATGTTATGATGTTGTAAGTTTTTAAGACAATGGTATGTTACTTTGGTTTTAAAACTTAATCAAACGGATGATCTTGCATGATTTTATTTCATATAGCTTTGTTATGATTAAGCTATGGTATTAAGAAGTCACACCAAAATTAACCACGCTTCCGCAAAGCCAGGGTGTGACAAAATGAGGGACTTAATAATAGAGTTTTTGGTCTAGTATTTGTGTTGTCACCCTTCAATAAAGAGGGTGTGTACGTAATCCCCAAGCCAGGAGACTACGCAGGTTCCGATTAAGTTCTTAGTACGTGTTGTCACCCTTTAATAAAGAGGGTGTGTACGTGTTCCAAACCAAGAGATCACGCAGTTTCAGTTCAAATCCTTTACCCATTCCCAACACCTAGGAATCCCATGCCTTGTAGAAAGTATGAACTCACCTTTGGATTGCTCGGTAGAATTAGTTTACTTGTTCAATTTGCTCAAACCAATCCTAACATGGTTATTATTATCAATCAGACTTATGCACGAATTTTTACTTATTTCATCAAGTTGAAAACACATGTTGATTATCACATAGCACATATGGCATCACAGTTCATACAAGTTCAAAGTACGAGTTTAATCACCAGTAGTTTATGTAGATGGTCCAAATCAACATGACCCATTATAAGTGCACGACCCTTAACTAAAATGCGAGTGCATTGGTGTGACTAGTTGTGATCCAACACACATAATTCCCTTGCAATATAGGTGTATCGGTTAACATCCCAACAAGCATTTTCCAAGAAGTTATCCATATATATATAAAACACATAGGAAAACATTCAGATTATTCAACTATTGTATTATAACTATAAAAGACAACATGGGCCCATAATACACGAACACTCCGGCCCACATGTGCAGCCGTTTTGGTACCACTCATCTAAACAATTCACCTATGATTCCACAGCCCAAACCATAACACCCACATTCATGTATTGCCAAATAACCTACCCGGCCCAACACACCATGTCCAATCTCACCGTGTCACCCCACTTGTCCGAACCGGATCTCCGGCCCAAACAATTAATCGGCCCAAGCAATGAGCAGCTTCAACAAGATAAAGCCCATCACATTCTGTTTAGCCCTTTGATCAACAGTAGCAACATTCACCATTTAATTTACACGATTCCAATAGTTCAATTCATCCATCACAACTATACTATGTGATCTATTCTCTTAATACATCTTGCATAAACAACCTATATCCTCAATATTCTGCTCGGTTATACTAGGGTAAACAAGATAACTAACAAAATAATGCATAGGTTATTCAGATTTGTTCGTGAATTATAAGATATACAACAACATCTTGCAACATATTCTCATAATTAATCAGTCATATATGTATATCACACTTTAAATATCACAACTAACAATACCATACAGCCATACATTATATAATCACCAAACTTAACAAATCATCAACAAGCATGTCCTCGGCTATTATGTGTCAAGACCAACTCGAAGCAACAGGTTATATTAATTCGACTACTTTGCTTAAGATCACAATTAGTTATATGAACCTTGTTATTCTATGCATACATATATCCAGCAAAAATACCAACATCAATACTAACACACAAGATCAACCCTAGTTATACCAATAATCATACTAATCGATCCAATTATCACATGTGAACACTATCATGCAGTTATGAATATCAACAAACAAGAGTCACTAACCAAGATTTTAATCCGAACAAGATGCTTCACTCGACCGGGGGGGGGGGTTGCTACCAAGATCGCGCGTACAGGGAAGAGGAAGGATGATAGGGTTGTTGTAGTCTTGAGATTGATTATGTTTGTTACGTAGGTGGCTTAACAAAAGGGTAACAATAATTAAAGTGGGCTGCCTATTAACTTACTTCGGCTACAAACTTGGGCCAAGTTATCTACATTATTGGGCTAAATTAACCGAGGCACATAATTAATCAATTGGGCCTTGGGCCGATATGGTGAAGGTTGTGAGTGTTTGCAAGGTGTAGTTATAAAGCCCAAAATATATATACGGCCCAACAGTTTCCGATAAGTTACTAAACCGCGAAATCAAACGTTTAAGTTTAACGGAGTTAAGATCACAAGATTACACGTCACTAATCTTGAAAGTTCGGGTTGTCACATCATCCCTAACTAGAAAGAAATTTCGTCCCGAAATTTTGCACGTAGTTACTGAGGAAGCTGGTTAGGTTACGTGGTTTCCTGGTTTTCCTGGGGTGTCACATCATCCCCCCGTTGGTTTGGAATTTCGTCCCGAAATTCCGCAGTAGCTTCAGCCTCAGTAGTGGTTTCATTGTTCTCGAACAACTGGGGATATTTGTGTTTTATTTGATCTTCTTGTTCCCAGGTAAACTCTGGGTCACGACGGGAGTTCCAACGAACTCGAACAATAGGTATCCTGGCGCGTTTGAGAATCTTGACCCCCCGGTCCAAGATTTCCACTGTTTCTTCGACAATTCACAACTGATCGTCGCTGGTGAGCTCCTTGAAAGGAACTATGAGGATTTCATCTGACAGACACTTCTTCAGATTCGACACATAGAATACGTTATGAACTCCACTGAGTTCTTCGGGTAGATTCAATATGTAGGCCATCTTGCCAATTTTCTTCGTGATTTCGAAAGGTTCGACATAACGCGGATTAAGCTTGCCTCGTTTACCAAAATGAACCACACTTTTCCAAGGTGAGACTTTAAGTAGTACTCGATTCCCCAACCTGGAACTCGAGCGGTTTCCTACGCTTATCAGCGTAGCGTTTCTGACGGTCACGAGCTGCCGCCATTCGTTGTCGTATCCGAGCAATCTTCTCTGTTGTGCTTACGACGAGTTCTGGGCCATTGATTCGACTATTTTCCGACGTTTGCCCAACAAAGAGGTGATCGGCACTTCCTGTCCGTACAATGCCTCGAACGAAGCAGCCAGGAGCAGCCTGGATGCTGGTGTGATAACTGTTGTTATAGGAAAACTCCACTAAAGGTAGATGCCACTCCCAGCCGTTACCAAAGTCGATTACACATGCTCGAAGCATGTCTTCAAGAGTTTAGATGGTGCGTTCAGTCTGCCCATCCGTCTGCGGGTGATATGCTGTGCTCATCTCTAAACGTGAGCCAAAAGATTTGTTCATCGTTTGCCACAATTCAGAGGTAAAACGCGCGTCACGATCAGATATGATGGAGATTGGCACCCCGTGCCTTGAAACTACTTCTTTCAGGTAGATGACTGCAAGGGTAGAAAACTCATCCGTTTCCTTGATGGCTAGAAAGTGTACTGGTTACGTGAGACAATCAACGATCATTCAGGAAATATTGTTTCCGTTTCGAGTTGTAAGTAGGCTAGCGACCAAATCCATGGCAGTCTGTTTTCGCTTTCCATATAGGTGTTTCTGGTTGCTAACACTTCGCCTTGACTTCCCTCAAGTCAAACATCATTCCCATACCTAGCTAGGTGGGCCGTCATGCCCGATCACCAGTACCAGGTTCATAAATCCTAATGTCTCTCATCCCAACCCAGACGACTAGAATATCGAGGCCGGTGTGCTTTGCTTAACACGAGTTCCCTACAGTTGTCGTATAATGAGATCCACACTCGTTTCATGAGGTGGCGAATATCGTCTGGCCTGCCAAGGTTGCTTCTCCATGCCCCGCATGGGTTCAACTTGAAAAATCTCCTTCTTTTAGTTCTCCAGTTTGAACAGAGCGAATCAGATATGGTAAGTTAGAGTCGATAGCGAGCTGCGAGGCTCGTGCACGTTTCAAGTTCCATAGTTGTAATCATCGAAAAGTTCCTTCCAGCGATGCCATCAACTGATTTTGCTCTGTCGAAGTCGAGGTACACTGGAGGCCCTTGTGATCGGTCTAAATAACGCATCTGGTACCGTCCAAGTAATGCCTCCTTCCACAATCCCAAAGCCACAGTTTTCACCGCCAGTTGTGTGTCGTGCAGTCCTTCCTGTAAGTCCATTACATAAGTCATCACTTTCTCGTGTTGCGTCGGTGTGTAAACATTGCAGAGTTGGGATTCGAAAGCTGAAAAGACGTCCTCCTGTTTTGTATTTCACGAACACAGCACCCTACTGTGCTAAAGAGATTTAAGCTGCGCGATTTTCGAAAATCTTCTGGTGAATCTGCGATAGAGTCTAGTGTGACCAAGAAATTGCTGCATCCTCGAAGGGATCTTTGGCACCGAACAATATCTAACGGAATGGGTCTTTAGCGAGATCCATGTGTATTCCCACTTCGTTGATCATATGACCAAAAAGGTATCTCTCGAATCCAGAAGTTACCTTTAACAAGACTTCACGCGGAGTGGCTCCTCCCTTAGGAGCTCTAAAATAAGATACAAATGCCGCCCATGATGTTCCTTTCTCTTGGAAATGATTCAACATGCCAACAATATGCATGGTCGATTCATGTGATTCATATAACTGCAGGTATGTTGATTAACTCCATGATCATGGTGTGCCAAGTCGCAATGGACGCATTGCGTTTGATATGTCGTTCTAAGAGCATCCCCCCTTGGACTTCCACCTGATGATAGCATGCTCGTTAGTCAAACCTTGAATGGAAGCTTGTCCCTCGCAACTGGTCGATAGGTTGTTAATACATGGTCGAGGCAAGCGGTTCTTAACTATCACCTTATTAAGTTCTCGATAATCAGTACACATACGAAAAGGCTTGTCTTCATAGATATAACTAGGGCTCCCCAAAGCGAAAAACTAGGTCCGATAAAACTCCTGTGCAACAGTTCCTGTAGTTGATTTGACAGTTCTTGCAACCCTCCTGGCGCAAGACGGTGAAAAGTACGAAGAATCATGGCTGCCTCTGGCGTGAGGTCAAACTGAGAGTTTGCCTGATAGTTGTGGAAGTAAACCCGAAAGTTCCTTGGGTAGCACACCGAAAGGAATCACGAATGATTGGTGGATCCTCGATCCTCTGTTTCCTTAGCCCTAACATTAGTCACGATTGCTAGTATAGCGGAGTAATCCCTCCGTAGACACTTCTGGCCTTCATAGCTGAGATGGCGCTAACCTTTGCACCACTCTGACTCTTTAGAACAAATAACGATTCTCCACACAAAATTTTTCTCCTCACTAGTGTATCTACGCGATCTCTGGATAACCAATCCACACTAACTACTGCATTGTAACCATCATGGGTAGTAGAAGGAAGGCCGATGTTGAACACTTGTAACCATCATGAGGTTTTGATTGTCTTGCCCTCAGTTATTTCCACAACAGGTTCGACTTCAAGAAGCGTCAGGGTTAAACAGCACAGAGACGAAGCGATTTGCTACCCATACAAGCTACCATGTTGCTATTATCCTGGCGTCGCCCACGCCATTCCTAAATTCCCTTCCACGAGCATCGTTCCCAGTGTTTGTTGTTTTCGTTACAAGAATTTCCAGTACTACCGTCGTTCCCTTGGTTGTTGTCACCTTGACTTAACACATTCAATTTTTGTCTGGGTCACCTTCGTTTCCGTACTATAAGCTACGATCACGAGTACCTTGATGTTGTCACGACTGTTGCCTCTAATATTGTTGCATGTAGCGGTGTCCTGCGTCCTTTCACCAATAAGGTCCATCTTTTCACATTCCGTGCCACGTCCTAAGGCACTACTCATGGTGCGGGCGGTTACACATTCCGCTCTACAGTCAATCGTCATCGATTTTGTCCCGATTGGTTCGTAAGAGTCGACTCCCATGAGTCGCTGGCTGGGGTTAAGGATTCGATTGGAGTCAAATCGCTGTTGCTAGTTGCCGGTAATCAGGGTCGGCAAAGTACTGAGGTCAGTTAAGTACTACGCTCATCTTCCTTTCCATCGATGTTGCAAGTTGTTTGAGTAACACACAGTATGTTGCGAGAGTGTTGCAGAAGTGTTCACACTTCGGGATCCAAGACGTCAATACATGAGTTCCAGCAAACGAAGAGGGGTAAGAAAGGTATCGATCAATCATTCGACGCTGTGACATCCAACACATGGACGTTCGTATAAGCACCTAACATTCTACACGGTTCGCTAAGTGCTCAAATGGGTGTTCAGGTAATACTCAATAGTATCTTGTTTCTAGAGATGAATGAAAAGTTCACGTTCGAGTAGGGGACAACCACTGCTATGACCCCTATAGGTTTGTTATGTTTCACATCGGTCAAATAACGGAACGGAACCCCTTTTTCCACTTGTTAAGGCTCACTGGGACTCACATGCACCCCACATTATAATTATGTGTGCACCCACAATAATATTGTGATTTGCATGTTCATCTCAGCTCCTATTAACTCATGTCAAATGGTTCCTCAATCTCGAGTAGCAAACAAAGAGCATCATCAAGCGTAAGTCATGAAGGTTTAGGGAAATACCACCCTATCAGTCACATAACACATGCGAGTAATACATGAATTCATACTGTTGTGCTAAACGTGCAATCCCATGAAAAATATCATATGGAAGTGTTCACTAGTTATATAGTACAATGAGTATACAAGAGACGAACCTTGCAATCTGGAGCTGAGTGTCATGGTCGTATTCACGTTTTCAGAACTGTTCGGTTATAGTCTGGTTTTACAAAAACGTTTTCCCCTTTTTAAAACCAAGTTCACTATAACCATTGGCTCTGATACCAATCTGTCACATCCCCAAAATACCACCTGCGGAAAACCCCCCACGAGGCGTGTGACATACCAGGATCTAGCCATCAATCACATTGAACTCATAGGTATATTTAAATAAAACTTTCATTTATTAACATTAAGTGTTACACGTTACAAATAATACACAGTATACAGCGGAAGCATAATTTGTTCGTTATGAGTTTATAAACCACATGTTCAAAACCATTAGTCTTGTGTTGCGATTCCAGATTTCTCGACCCATGACCACTCCAGCCTCCCAGACATCAAGTTCCAACGATTAAGCACCTAAAGGCCTGCAAGGCATGTTACAACGAGTCAACAACAAAGTTGAGCGAGTTCACAGTTGGTTGTTTAGTTTTATTGTTTGTTTCGAAAACCATAAGTTGTTTCGTAAACCACGAGGTAACCAGTATCTTTGTTTCCCAAACCATATCCATAACCAGTGGGGGCTTCCCCATGCGAACCATTAGACCCGTTTACCATATCGACTACTGACGAAAGTAAGTTGGTGCCCTAGTCAATGTCTATCATCATTGACGTGCCATAGCCCATTAGTCCACGCCTGTCCTCTGTGGCACGGTGTGACGCTTGTCAAACCTAATAGCGCTATTCAACTAATGACCCGCTCACCATTGGCCTCGGCAATTAAGTCGATACAAAATGAGGGACTTAATGATAGAGTTTTTGGTCTAGTATCTGTGTTGTCACCCTTCAATAAAGAGGGTGTGTACGTAATCCCCAAGCCAGGAGACTATGCAGGTTCCGATTAAGTTCTTAGTACGTGTTGTCACCCTTTAATAAAGAGGGTGTGTACGTGTTCCAAACCAGGAGATCACGCAGTTTCAGTTCAAATCCTTTACCCATTCCCAACACCTAGGAATCCAATGCCTTGTAGAAAGTGTGAACTCACCTTTGGTTTGCTCGGTAGAATTAGTTTACTTGTTTAATTTGCTCAAACCAATCCTAACATGGTTATTATTATCAATCAGACTTATGCACGAATTTTTACTTATTTCATCAAGTTGAAAACACATGTTGATTATCACATAGCACATATGGCATCACAGTTTATACAAGTTCAAAGTACGAGTTTAATCACCAGTAGTTTATGTAGATGGTCCAAATCAACATGACCTATTATAAGTGCACGACCCTTAACGAAAATGCGAGTGCATTGGTGTGAGTAGTTGTGATCCAACACACATAATTCCCTTACAATATAGGTGTATCCGTTAACATCCCAACAAGCATTTTCCAAGAAGTTATCCATATATATATATATAAAACACATAGGAAAACATTCAGATTATTCAACTATTGTATTATAACTATAAAAGACAACTTGGGCCCATAATACACGAACACTCCGGCCCACATGTGCAGCCGTTTTGGTACCACTCATCTAAACAATTCACCTATGATTCCACAGCCCAAACCATAAAACCCACATTCATGTATTGCCAAATAACCTACCCGGCCCAACACACCATGTCCAATCTCACCGTGTCACCCCACTTGTCCGAACCGGATCTCCGGCCCAAACAATTAATCGGCCCAAGCAATGAGCAGCTTCAACCAGATAAAGCCCATCACATTCTGTTTGGCCCTTTGATCAACAGTAGCAACATTCACCATTTAATTTACACGATTCCAATAGTTCAATTCATCCATCACAACTATACTATGTGATCTATTCTCTTAATACATCTTTGCATAAACAACCTAAATCCTCAATATTCTGCTTGTTCGTGAATTATAAGATATACAACAACATCGTGCAACATATTCTCACAATTAATCAGTCATATATGTATATCACACTTTCAATATCACAACTAACAATACCATACAGCCATACATTATATAATCACCAAACTTAATAAATCATCAACAAGCATGTCCTCGGCTAATATGTGTCAAGACCAACTCGAAGCAACAGGTTATATTAATTCGACTACTTTGCTTAAGATCACAATTAGTTACATGAACCTTGTTATTCTATGCATACATATATCCAGCAAAAATACCAACATAAATACTAACACACAAGATCAACCCTAGCTAGTTACCAATAATCATACTAATCGATCCCAATTATCACATGTGAACACTATCATGCAGTTATGAATATCAATAAACAAGTGTCACTAACCAAGATTTTAATCCGAACAAGATGCTTCACTCGACCGGGGGGGGGGGTTGCTACCAAGATCGCGCGTACAGGGAAGAGGAAGGATGATAGGGTTTGTTGTAGTCTTGAGATTGATTATGTTTGTTACGTAGGTGGCTTAATAAAAGGGTAACAATAATTAAAGTGGGCTGCCTATTAACTTACTTCGGCTACAAACTTGGGCCAAGTTATCTACATTATTGGGCTCAATTAACCAAGGCACATAATTAATCAATTGGGCCTTGGGCCGATATGGTGAAGGTTTTGAGTGTTTGCAAGGTGTAGTTATAAAGCCCAAAATATATATACGGCCCAACAGTTTCCGATATGTTACTAAACCGTGAAATCAAACGTTTAAGTTTAACGGGGTTAAGATCACAAGATTACACGTCACTAATCTTGAAAGTTCGGGTTGTCACATCATCCCCAACTTGAAAGAAATTTCGTCCCGAAATTTTGCACGTATTTACTGAGGAAGCTAGTTAGGTTATGTGGTTTTCTGGTTTTCTTGGGGTGTCACATCATCCCCCCGTTGGTTTGGAATTTCATCCCGAAATTCCGCTGTAGCTTCAGCCTCAGTAGTGGTTTCATTGTTCTCGAACAACTGGGGATATTTGTGTTTCATTTGATCCTCTCGTTCCCAGGTAAACTCTAGGTCACGACGGGAGTTCCAACGAACTCGAACAATAGGTATCCTGGCGCGTTTGAGAATCTTGACATCCCGGTCCAAGATTTCCACTGTTTCTTCGACAATTAACAACTGGTCGTCGCTGGTGAGCTCCTTGAAAGGTACTATTAGGGTTTCATCTGACAGACACTTCTTCAGATTCGACACATAGAATACGTTGTGAACTCCACTGAGTTCTTCGGGTAGATTCAATATGTAGGCCATCTTGCCAATTTTCTCCATGATTTCGAAAGGTTTGACATAACACGGATTAAGCTTGCCTCGTTTACCAAAATGAACCACACTTTTCCAAGGTGAGACTTTAAGTAGTACTCGATTCCCCAACCTGAAACTCGAGCGGTTTCCTACGCTTATGAATGTTCCTCTAAGAGAGGCGGCTTTTAGGGACGAGGTGCCAACTCCTGATACCTCTAATTTTGATATATACTTGATTTATGTCAGGCGATACACAACACCCTTGGCTCACGTCTAGACATGAGCATTGCTTATCACCGTAGGATAAACGGTTAGAATAAACGAACCATCCTATCACTCAAAGACATGCTGTGGACATGTGTGATTGATTTTGGGAAAGGGTGGGAGAAACACTTGCCGTTGATAGAGTTCTCCTACAACAACAGTTACCATACTAGCATTCAGGCAACCCCATTTGGAGCATTGTATGGGCGGAAATGTCATCTCCTCTCTGTTGGGCTGAGGTGGGTGACAGCCAGATCACGGGTCCTGAACTTGTAATTGAAACTTCAGAAACGATTGTTCAGATTAGGAACTGTATGGCGGCAGCGCGTGACCATCAGAAAAGCTACACTGACAAGCGTATGAAACCGTTGGAGTTTGTTGTAGGTGATCGTGTTATGTTGAAAGTTTCGCCGTGGAAGGGTGTTGTACACTTTGGGAAGCGCGGCAAGCTCAATCTGCGTTACGTTGGGCCATTTAAAATCCTAGAGCGAATCGGTAAAGTGGCTTAGAAGCTCGAGTTACCTGCTGAGTTGGGTAATGTTCATGATGTCTTCCATGTTTCGCAATTAAAGAAGTGTTTGTCTGATGAAACACTGGTTGTGCCATTTCAAGAACTGAAGATTTACGGCAAGTTGCAATTTGTCGAAGAACCTATTGAAATCATGGATCAGGAAGTCAAGGTTCGTAAGCATAGTCGAATCCCGGTCGTGAGGGTTCGTTGGAACTCAAGGCATAGACCGGAGTTCATGTGGGAGCGCGAGGATCAGATGAAACTTAAGTATCCTCAACTCTTTCCTGATGACCAATCTCATTCTGGTACTACTGGTGAATTTCGGGACGAAATTCCATTTCAAGTTGGGGATGATGTGGCACCTGGGGAGAATCTGCAGCAATCTTGATTTATCACTTCACTCCTTCACTCCTTTGTGCTTACTTGTCAAATTTCGGGACGAAATTTCTTTCAAGTTGGGGATGATGTGACAACCCGAACTTTCAAGGTTAGTAACGATTAATCTCGTGATCTTAACTCCTCGTTATTTCTCTTCAAAGTGTTACACGTTCGGTGCTCGTATGATTCTGTAACCGTATATTAGTGTATTTGGGCCGCAACTGTATTGGGCCACATCTTAGTGTTACATGTTCGAGTGGGCCGCACCCTAAACCCTTGTAGTCCAATAGGAACTAATTAGATTGAAATCGGCCCATTGTGAAAACAATTTACCTATAATTATGATAGCCCAATTATATGGGCTTGAGCCCATTTCGGCCAAATAGGGTAACCGCCCCAAACCCTTATCAATTTATAATGCATGTATTATGTTTTTTATTAGCTTAAACTCAAAAATAAAACCCTAAAGCATTACTCCCTTCTTCTTGATTGTTCGACGGCAGTAGACATACCCCCTTCATCGAAGCCTTCTAGTTGTACCTCCTCAATTCCGGTTAGTATGTTAATGAATTGGTTTGAGTTTCTTGAATAATCTTGTGTTGTGTTTCGTGAATTACATGTCTAGATTGTAATTGTTGTTTGTGAACTTATAAGATCATCGTTATGGAAGGAGGATACAAATCGTGATTAGATTAGGAATTGTATGCAGCGTTATGTTAACCTTTTTAGCTATTTAACATGTAATTGTTAGATGATAATTATCTTGAGTATGTGTTTTGGGTGGTCATTAACTGTTGTGACAAACTCTTATGATGATTGTATGAAGTTTAAAGCTTTCTATGTATCCATATCCATATTGATGAAACAACAAATTGGTAAATCAAGATGTATGGCATAATCGATTAGATTATGCGATAATTGGATTATGTGCTAGAATTTTATTAATAAGCCATGAGGAACCTAGGAAGTTGATTGAGTTGTGAATTAGGAAATACAAACTGTTGCCTTAATATTTGCTGAAATTATTCAAGTAATTGGTCAAAGAAACTTAAGGAGCCGCACCAAGGTGTTTGTTGGACTGGTTTAATTGGGCCAGGAACGGTTGTAGCGGGCTGCCATGGGTACGGGCTGCACATTGAGCCCAGTTACACACACTATACTTGTTGGGCCGTACCAAGTGGGCAATATAGCCTTGTAGCGGACCATCGAGTCTGGGCCACGGCTGCTCGCACAACAGGAGGGTGGGCCACACTCAGTAGTGGGCCAGAACCAACTGGGCCGCTCAGCACGCTACGTAATGTTATGGGCTGCTGAGTAGTGGCTCGTGTGGAACTTTGTGGTATGTAAATTATGAGGATTGAATGATTCTAGTGCATAAGTTAGTGGAAGTTATGTTATAAATGGAACTTGTATGTTTGTACAACTCTAGTTAGTGGGCCGTTACATGTTAATTGATTGGGCCCTATCCGCTTGTGATTGGCAAACTAGTTACAAATGATAAAATGAAACACGCATGTACGGCCCTAACTTGCAATGAGAATATATGTTGGTAAGAATATTTGCTACAACTTGTGTGATAGTACGAACTATACTTGTTACGACTTGTACAATGTGCACGTAAGATTGTGATTTACGTGAATGTGAAACTGATTATCACTGGTGATCCTAATAGGATTTGATTTACCAACTGTAAACAAGAAATTAATCTTACCGAGCAAAACTAAGGTGAGTTCATTCCTCTTAAGCATGCGTCCCGGTGGTTGGGACAGTCATTGGGTATCCCTGAGAGGGATAGGTTTTTGGGTAAATCAATTGGGTATTCCTGAGAGGAATACGTCTCGTGGGTAAAATCTGGTATGTTGGATAATACACTCGTCCTATCACCTTTAAGTCCCATCTTTTTGTTACCGGAGAGGTAACGGGGTATTAGTTGGTAGCGCTACTTAGGTTTGGCACCCTCACCCCGTACCAGAGAGGACGGGTGTGAACTAATGACCCAGTCATGCCCAGTGCTTTGATAGGAGCACTGGGGAATGGGCAAAACATAAATCAGGAGCCGTCTTGTATCCGAGGTATTATCAACATTGAAATCAATGAATGGAATTAAACACTTGGTAACTAACGTTTTCACAAACTATGAACTCACCAGCGTTGTCTGATACACTTGTTGCATGCTCGCAGGTCGTTAGATTACTTGGATTTGGAACTTGCTGTCTGAAGTAGCTGGAGTGGTCATGTGTCGAGCTGATTGGATACTCAGAATGTGATTGATGATGTTACATACTTGCTTTAAAACATTTAAACTTGAATTACTTATTGCTTCCGCTGAACTTGTTGGATTTTATTAAACTCATTGTTGGTACCTTTCATTAATAATTGGAAATTTCATTTTTAAACTTGTTATGAGTTCAACATGATTAGTGGCTCATTATTGGTTTGTCACACGCCTAGCAGGGTTTCCATAGGTGGTATTTTGGGGGTGAGACAGACATGATAGTAGGAGTTAGGACTATGCATGTTGTACAATTAAAAAGGTAATTTCGTTAAAAGTCACGTTAATATGCAACTTATTTGTCAAGCATGAAAATAATAGATAGGTTAACTTGTTGAGTTATTTCATGTATAAATTCTATAAAAGTAATGAAATATATAAGTTGACGGAATACGTATATTATGATATTTGATGATATGTTAACGTTAGTGTAAATATGTTACGAAGCGCAAATCATAGATTTATTGTACATAAACGGGTGCGATGATGGATATAACATAATATGGATCACCAATTAAATCGTTCAAGTCGCAAAAATCTTAATATATATATATATATACTATATTATAATACATGAGCGAAGGATTCCCAAAAGTTAAGAACTTCTTCCCCCATTGTTTATAAATAAACCTCTAGAATTAGGGTAAAGTGGTCTTTTAAACCATAATTATTTTTTAGTCCCTCAATCTATTACATTTAAATCCTTGACATTTAACATAATTATGGGTCATTAGTTACACTTCCCCCCTCTTTAATTCTTTAATGTATTCCTGCGATATCTTACAACCCGTAATGTTTTAAAAAAAATCCGAAGGTACCATGACGATCGGCACATTTTTTTAAACGTTTTGATAGTTGTCTTTTTTAGTTTCGTCGTGCGTTCATAAAGTACAAATAGCCGATGCGTAAATGTACAATTGATTAAAGCCAACATTTGTTTTTTACCCAAGTTTTTTGTTTTGAACGACATTAATAAACTAAAATATTCCCTAATTTTACTTGTACAGAGTCAGTTTGTTGTGGCATGTTTAATATAGTATAGATAAAACTCACAACAAACTTCCTATTAAACATGCCACAACAAACTAAACAGGATATGTGCATCTTATTTTAAAAACTTAAAACTCACAACAAACTTCCTAAATAAATGGATGACCAATCTAAAACTAAACCCTAATGGACTACTATAAATACATAGCAAACACTCACAATTCTACATTTCTATTACTAAACAGATTTAAAATATGGAGCCAGTTCTGAATTCATTTTATGCGAAAAAACAAGCATGCGATATTGAAAAATCTAAGGTCGGTTCTATGATAAGTTTTGTTATATCCGAATAATGAATAATTGTTTTCTTTTATTTACTTTTATGTGAATACTAACTTATTTGATTTTTCAGATTCAACACACCAATTTAAACACCCCAGTTGTCGAACAAGCTTTTGTTAGTTTTTAAGTAATACTTTCGCTTATAATCTTTCATATTAACAAGTTCGTTATGTTATTATTTGGTGTTTTATTGTAGGATGATGGTGATAATAGTGTTGAAATTATTTCTTATGGTGCAATGTTCAGTCTATACAAGTCTAATCTTCAACATCAATTTAGTAAAGAGGCAATTTTAAAATTTATTTAATCTTTTTAAAAAAAATTATTCAATATTTGTTTTTTTTATAAAATTTATTTAATCATTTTTTAACTTTTTTATTAATTTTTTGTTTTTTAAGGATCGGAAGTATGAGAATCAAAAGAAAAGATCTAAAAGACTCTCTGAATGGAAATGGGTCGAGGTTATAAATTTAGATGATTCTGAGGACGATGAGAAAGAAGATGAATTAGATGATACTGCTGATTCGAGCACAAACAAGAAAAACGGATCAAAAAAGAAGAGAAATTAGATGAAATATATCAAGTGTTTTTATGTTTTTTTTTTCATTTTCAGTTGTTTTTGTTTGATCTAGACTATCCCATGAAAAATAAATTTTATTTTATATTTGAAGTTTATGTTTTGTGTTATTTTATTGCACTTATAATTTACATCTCGATTGAACTAATATACTTTTGTCATTTGTTTAGTATTTTTTATTAACAAACGAATCTTTACATGTTTAAAACAGTTTTTCTATACTTTATTTATTATTAATTTTTATAACAAAACAAAACTTTGATATTTAGTAGATAGAAGATAAACTATGTTCCAAAATTTTAGGAATTGTTTAATACTAATTTACGATATTAGTAGATAGATAGTAAACTATATCCCAAAATTTTAGGAATTATTTAATACTAATTTACGATATTAGTAGATAGATAGTAAACTATATCCCAAAATTTTAGAAATTATTTAATACTAATTTACGATATTTATTTAATACTAATTTACGATATTAGTAGATAGATAGTAAACTATATCCCAAAATTTTAGGAATTATTTAATACTAATTTACGATATTTAGTAGATAAATAGTAAACTATGTCCCAAAATTTTAGGAATTATAAGTCAACTAATTAGGTCCTCCAAGTTAATTATATGGGATGAGGCATCGATGGCGAAACGTCAGGCAATAGAGGCAGTTGATCGAACATTGCAAGACATTATAGGTGTTAGGCTCTCATGTGTAACACTTATGACATATATCCACCACAATAATGTTATCATATACAAATAAGAAAACTACCAGCAACGAGTGCCGCAATCCAAAGTGTCGCCCCCGCCGCATCGCGCGGGCACCCTACTAGTATATGTATATATATATATATAGGGTTGGGTTCATTTCAGAACTCTAAATAACTACATAACTTTCAGAACTCCTAATAAACAATCATTTTATATATTTTTTTTTGTATTTAGGATTTTTTTATAATCTATTATATGTATTTCTTTGATTGCATACATGTTAAAAGTAGTTTACATATGTGTAATAGCCAAATGATATATATATGTGTCATAATTAATTAAATATATGTAAAAAACTATTTTACATATGTGTAATTATAAAATTACATATAAAAATGATAAAATTACTTTTAACATGTATGTAATCATAAAAATACACATAATAAATTATAAAATTATCTTAAACATCAAAATATATAAATAAGAAGATTGTTTATTAGGAGTTCTACGAGTTCTATAAATATTTATGGTTCTGAAATGATCTATACCCTATATATATATATATATATATATATATATATATATATATATAATGTAAGTATCTATAGAAAACCCACTTTAATTTAGAAAACCCGGGAAACTCTAACCTCCCGATGTTTTTTTTTTTTTTAAATATACACATGTTATATACATGTTTTTAAGGTATTTGGGCAAAAAAAATCAAAAAAGCGTCGAGTAGATATTTAAAAAAAAAAAATAAACAAGTTTTGGTGTAACACGTGTTAAAAATATGTCAGATGAATGTAACACGTGTTAGACCAAAACTTGTTTATTTTTTTTTAAAATATCTACTCGGCGCTTTTTTGATTTTTTTGGCCCATATACCTTAAAAACATGTATATAACATGTGTATATTTTTTTTTTTGAAAAAAACATCGGGAGGTTAGAGTTTCCCGGGTTTTCTAAATTAAAGTGGGTTTCCTATACATCCTTCCCCTATATATATATATATATATGAACACGTATATATATAAATACGCCAACATAACCAAAAATAAATATATATATATATATATATATATGAACACGTATATATATAAATACGCCAACATAACCAAAAATAAAGAATTTTCGAGAAAATCTCAAAGTTGTATGAAAATCCTAAGTATTGGATAAATTAGGGATTTATAAAATTAGTTATTAAAATCGTTCCTACTTAAAATTTGGACATGTAGACCAATATTGTGGAATTGTGCTAGTAGAAAAACACACCCAAAGGTGAATGTCAGTAACCCCTCTTTTTACTGTTTTATGAAAAAAGTTAAACAAAGACTACATTCAGATGACTTCTGAATTATGCTGAAGGAAAATTCAGACCCAGATCAAGGGCGAACAGTTTTTTCCGGCTTCAGACGATTAGAACTCACCAGTTTACTAAAATTCACAACCGATGACGAGTCAGAGTCCGATTGAGAACCGCTATTCATTCCAATTGTCAATATAGGTTTAGATCCGCCCGAGTTGAGGCGGTTACCGCGGTTTGCGATATAATCGATTTGTGAATTGAAGACTCAAAACCAGTTTGTCCGACCTGGTTAGAGCAGAGCTTCAGATGACCTAGCAAAGAACCTGCAAGATCACAAGGAAACAAGCACACCGTTAGCCTCGTCACAGGGAGGGGGTCCTCTCTGTAACCAAGCTCGGGCGTGAGAATAAGTATTTGTGAGGAGGAAATAGGCCAGGGAGAGAGAGAGGAGAGTTTAGAGAGAGAAAGTAGCGATTACCCCTTGCTGGAAGTCTTGGCGGGGTATTTATAGTTTTTGGGTGTGCTGACGTGGCGAGTTAGTTAAGGTCGGACCAGTAATTATCACGGCGGTTATGGAAGTGGGGCCTAGTTAGTTATGGCGTACCAAGGTATCTTCCCGTTCCGTCTACGGTGGACAGTGCGATCCGACCTTGATGTGATATAGTTTGGTTCTATTTTGTCGATGATTCGGTCCGACCAAGGACGTATCCTCATCAAGTCCCCCTAGTTCGTAGCGTTTCTTAGATAAAAGCTTCGAACTATAATCGGTGTAACTTTGGTGATTTGAATCCCTAATTTGTCGTTTTGCTGAATTTTTGAATTTTAAATTTTTTGGGCGGTGACCTGTTGCTGGGTGACCGACAGTCACTTTATTTTTTCCCGCTTGATGTGACGCTTGATATGCGTCAGCTGTCATGACGTGTCGACCCTTGATTCGTTGCCCTAAGGCGGTTTATATCTCTATAAAAATGGGAGAAAAAGTAATTTTTGGTTTTACTTTTTACTTCATCTTCTCCATTTCCTTATCAGGGCCGAAACTTATTCGTTGATCAGGTTAGCACCCTTCTTTTTAGCATGTCAAACAAAAGCAATATATCCGGTTGCTTCAATACTTTGAATAAAAATGGTTTACAGTGGTACATAGATACATACGCGATTCCTGCCTCATTGCACCCTGTTCTCCCCGAAAAGGATACGCCTATTTATCCTTTCGTACCCGGGAAAATAGGGATTTATACTCGCCTTTTCGATTACTGCAACTATCGTCTTCCTCTGACGAGGTTCTTGATCGAGGTTCTTTTATTTCATGAGGTTCACCTTACTCAAATGAACCCCTTCGGCCTTGCCAAGGTGTGTCATCTTGAGTTAGCTTGTCGCGAATTGGGATCCGACCCGGATTTGGATGTGTTCCGGCTTTTTACAGGTTGAATCGGTCCGGTAACTGGTACACCTTCGAAGTCAGGGATAAAAATTCTTCTTGTTATACGTGGATTACTACCAGCATAAAAGATTGGAAAGATAACTTCTTCTTAGTTGATGATCGATGCGTTCCGGAGTTTATGACGTGGAGATTAAAGAAATCCAAACTTCCATCCCCCCTTCCTGAAGACTTTGAATACGATAGAGATTTATATGCGAATTTAATCAAAGAAGTCGGGCGCATACAGTGTGACAACCTGCACTAAACCAGGTATCCGTACGACTTAATTAATGATTGATTACTGCTTAATTACTGTGCTTGCTTGAACTAGCTGATGAACTGCTACTTGAATACTGATACATGTACTTACTGGCATCATAGTTGCTTGCTGTCACTACATTATTTACATACGGCACCTTAGTGACAAACATGATGCACAAAGAGCACAGTAACACAATACACGGATAACCTATTGAACATGCTGATAAAGCCAGCATCAGGCAAACACTGCCTCCAAGGCCTATAAGAGCCTGAGATATTTTGCTACACCAATAGTGAGTGTAGGATACAAGGGTTGTAGAACTGCGTCTCTAGGAATAAGATACAATGACTGGATGTGCCTAAAACGTACTTTAAGTACAAAACACAACACTTTAATAAATAATCCAGCTTCTAGCTGACTAGTAAAGTGCCAAAACATGGGGAAAATACTACTAGACACTTTCTAAAGTGTTGGAATTAAATTGTGTCACTAAAAATAACAATAACGACACTTTAAAGCTTTAGTAACGCTTTAACGGATTATTATCCAACCGAACAACCGGACTATACCCGGAACATGAAAATATTACTATTTTCACTATCTATATTTTTCTGAGCCAGTTAGGGTCCCTGATTACCCTAACACCCGCCATAATGCGTAACATACAAGTAACGGGGTAAGACACTTAACTTAACTAATTACTCCCTAACCATTTAGTTAAAATCGAACCAAGGGACCCCCCCCCCCCAACCGAATCGGTCACCTAGGGGACATACTGGTACCTTGCAAGATTTGTTAAATCTTGGGTGCTAAATATCAAGGGGACATTGTGTCCAATGGTTAAACATGCTTAATCTTTGCCTGTAAGTTCTAGTAATTACACCACATAATTATCACAACACAACACCAACTCAAACTCTTCTCTCTTGCCCTCTCTATTCTCGGCCGAACACCCCCTTGCCATCCATCATATTTTCGAGCTTCCTTCATCACATTCCAACATCACACAAGTGTCGAGGATCAAGTATTAGGAGTCTTGGTGCACTCGGAGCGCGAAGGACCACTTTCTTTGGCTTTTATCCACCCGTTTTTCGTCAAGAATCTTCCCTAGCCTTGAGCTAGAGGTATAACACTTAAATCTCATATTTGAACTTATCTAAAGTGGTTAAAAGGATTTTTGTCGGTTAAAACTCGGAATCTTATATGTTGAAGCATTAAAGTTCACTAAAAACATGAAAAATGGTGGTTAATAGCATTTAAGTTGTGTAAAAGTTGTAGTATTTGAGATATATGGTTATCTAGACCCGATCTATGATGTGGTAGCTCGGATCACCATTTAACCCGGTTTGGTAAGATCATGGATCTTAACATAAGCTCGCTTTTGAATGATACAAGGGTTAAAAGGTGAAACTCTACCACACACGAAGCATGAACTTGTGTAAAAATGCTTTACTTGTGTAAACATGTTTTAACTTGTACAAAGGTGTTTAAAACTAGTAGATCTACGTATCTACACCCGGTATTTTCAAAGGACCACATATCAAGGAAACCATGTATTTTGAAAGATGGATCTTACAATAATAAGCATGATTTTATAAACCACAAGTGTGTAAACACTTGTGAAATGAAAAGATCCGACAAAGAACTAGTTTTGTCAAAAGTTACTAGAAGTTGTAAAGATGGATTTTCTCGAAAAACGAGGTTTTTACGAAATCGGATTATTTACACAAAAGATCCAGTAAAAGTAAAGAGATTTACTACATATTTTAGCCAAACCACAAATTCGTATATTTTTGCGATTATGTCTATCTTTGACTAGTTAAAATGTTGGAAAGTTGTTTGATAATGTTGAGAACATTGATTGATTGATTTGTTAAAAGAAAATGATACGCTTGAAAGCGTGGCCACCTCCAGTTACAGAGGAAACTCTGGCGAAATTTTTCTAAATACCTAACACTTAGAAATATTTGCACAACAAGTGTTAGAATCATTTTTGACAGGTTTTCGAAACATAAATTTCGCCATGACTTTATTTACTAAATATTCGGAGGTGGGATTTTCACAAAATTTAACGTGATAAATGTATATTTTTCACACACTGTTTATGATTATTTTGTGAAAATACATAAATATTATTTTTAGAGTAAAAATAATATTTACGAACGTTAACGAATCCAAAATAATACGAACACTTTCACCATAAATATATAAGTTACACCGGTAATTATATTACCACTCGATTGTTAAAAACGTAACTTACGCACTTACGAAAATATTTTTGAACGCGTACTTTAACAACGTATTATTGGAAGATTATGAGGAATGAAGATATAATATTTTTGAGAAAAATACTTATATTTTGGGATTGGAAATGTATATATATATATATATTAAGTGAGACTTAATAAGTTGCGAACGCACATGTATCAAATCCCCCATCCTTGGGAAGGAGATTAACTACCAAGTATATACGGAACGTAAACACGAAATAGTTGTCTAACTATTTCCCAAAGATTTAACTAAAGCTAAGGCACGGCCGTCCGTCTAATAGAATTAGCACTTGTAGGTCGTCGCACAGCTTTCTGATTTGGAGATACTTGGTAGAGACGCACCGACTGTGAGTTCATGTCCCCTTTTCTCTAACTGTTTTCAGTTTTCTTAACTGCGGGGGTGAAATACATGTTACTTTGTTTACAAATACTTTATATACGGTATGGTTAGCGTAAGGAGGTGTTTTTTCCGATCATGTGAGTGGGTAGGAGCAATATGAGGCCATTAGTCCTCATGTCGGGACCGAGGGACAGGAGCGGTAGATCTATCTGGGTGTAGCGAGCCCAGCCCCAGGCCAAACTAGAAACGGACCTTGGGGTGACTTTGTCCACATACAAATGCCGTGGCGAAATCTGCTAGGTTTGAGTCTCCCTATTTGCACTTCACATATATCAGTGGCCTTGCAAACCATTGGTGATCACAAGTCCCCTTATTGGCTACATACCACGATTATTTCTATACTCACAAGTGTTTTACATACTCACTTACACATGAACTCACTCAACATTATTGTTGATTTTTCAACTTACATGTATTTCAGGAAATTAACGAGATCTGGCACGGTATGGCATGTTTTCCGCTGCACTAGTTTCCGAGGTCATCCGGGGTTTAGGGGATGTGTCTCTTTCCTGGACAAGACACAATCCTTAAACCATGTTTATGTTATGTTTCAAGTTTGTAATGTCTGTTGAACAAGGTTATGGTTGTTAGGGTATGTTCCCGTTAAAACAATGGTACTGTATTTGGTTTTCAAAACTTAATGGATGATCTTGCATGTTTTTAACTCATATAGCTTGGTTATGATTAAGCTATGGTATTAAGAAGTCACACCAAATTAACCACGCTTCCGCAAAAGCCAGGGTGTGACAGCTTGGTATCAGAGCTCTGATCATAGCGAACTAGGATTCTTTCTCGAGTCTAGACTATGATCACTAGGGCTCTCACAAAAACATTTTACTGCATACCACTTAAGTCCAGATCCAAAACTTTTTACAAACAAATGTTGAGCACATTTTATTCATTACTATAGGCTTAGTCTGAGAGGCTGAGGCTCGGTCTGAGAGGCCGAGGCTCGGTCTGAGAGATCGAGGTAGTTGGCTAGTGAGACTAGGAGAATTGGCTAGTGAGACTAGGAGAATGATTTGAATGTTTACGTGGTGACTACGTGTTTATATGACTATATGAATGATTATTATACGTATATGTGTGTTTGTGTTACAAACGTCATGCTTTCATCAAGTACTAGAAAGATGGACACTACGAATCCCATGGCCATAAGTATCAGACGACATAGTTTCATCGAAGCACGAGGTGTACATTTCCGATACTACCGGCACAGACAATGACGACTTTCAGCCCTTTTGCGCTGCCTGAAGTCGTAGCAGAGCCTATTGATGGCCATCTTGTTGGGAACTTGCCACTCGCGGTGATCCCTGCTCCTGTGCCCCTTGCCGCTTATCTCGTTGTTGATATGCCCCCGACGTTGTCTCTGAAGACGATGTCGAACTATTAAGAGGAGGACCCACTTGAGGGCAAGGCCCTATTGCTGCTGGTATTAGACTACTACATGCGGACGCTCCTGTAGGGGAAACTCATGTCCATTCCCCTATCCCAGACTTATTTGAGTTTCTAACATCCGCATCTTCGCACATACAGGGAATGCAGCACCACTTACACGACGCCGACCCTGATATGGCATCATCAGCTGCACCGGACCCCGCACACAGATTTGAGTTTGATCGCGATAATGAGGACAATTCTGTTTTTCCGCCTGGTGTTGATCCAGACCATGACATTGAGTTCATGCCCTTAGACCAGCCCTTGGGGGGATCCTGTAGCCCTGTCGACCCCTGTGTTTGTTGATCCAGCTGATTTTGAGATGGAGTTTTTGATTCGGAGCTAGCCGTGGCCCCTGAGCCAGGCGTTGCTCCTGACCCCGCATTGGAGCATGACCCTGTTCATGCCGATGCACCTGCTGTTGCTCCTTGATTGATCATCTGCTTGGATGAGAGAAAATTTGGGGTAACTGTGCAAGACGATTTATTATTACGGGGGCCCACGTAATAACGATTTGTAGTGCACAGGAATCCTGGTGGACTCTGCAGGTCAAGCTAATGATAACCAATGCAGCAGGAAATAACTTAAACACGAATGACCCAGGGCGATGTAGCCTCGAGTTCATTCCATTACAAGCAACAACCAAATTGGCAGGCCTATGTGAAGGCTCAGAAATTTACTTCCCCACTCATACAGTGAGTATATTTGCGTGTGAAATTGGGTGAGTACATGATGGCTTATGTTGCTATATACACCTCATAGACAATTGAAACGTTGTCTAACCCGCTTCACACCACTTCGACAAAAGGGAATGTCACCTAGACATGACACAAACACCAGTACGTTACCAAGGACAGAAGCCGAGCTGCAAGAACGCATCTCACCGATAAATGCACGACATGAAGCCCTCCGCTCTAAGTACAACGATGGCATTACTGGAAATAACCATCCAACTGGCTGCACCTATAAACAGTTCCTGAACTGCAAGCCTTTGAACTTTGATAAAACAGGAGGCACCGTTGCATTTGTTCGTTGGTCCGAAAAGACCGACTCTATTCTAAGGATGAGTAACTGATCGCCCCAACAGAGTGTTACCTACATCTCGGGGATATTTCTAGATGGCACACTCTCTTAATGGAACCTCCAGGTTCAGACCCTTGGCGCAGACGCTGCTTATACACTGAGCTGGGACGAGCTCAAGGAAACAATTGAGAAGAAATGTTGTCTTAGGACTGAAATTCAGAAGTTTGACGTGGAGTCCTGGAATTTGAAAATGGACGAACCAGAGACTCCTGAACATGTCCAGCGATCGCACGACTTGTCTAGGGTCGTCCCCTACTAAGTCATTGATGTTGTATGATATAGTGGTGTACTTGTAAGCTTTACTTTGTGGTCTCGAATTGTGGCAATACAATCGCAGTATTCTCATCACTTGTGATGATTCAATCTATTGTTTATGTCCTATAACATAAGATGTTATGTGATTGAATTGTTGATAGCATGAGATGTTATGTGTTGGTATTGTTGAATGCATACGTACACTTCACTTGCTATGACCTAACCTATGTGAAACATCTTTTAGAAGATGCCGCCAAGACGCGAAATGCGCATGCCCACCTCTGAGGCAGAACTTAAAGAGATAATTGCTACAGCTATAGCACAGCACGAGGCCCTACGCTCCGAACCCAGCAAAGGCACCTCAGAAAATAACGGTTGTTCCTACTGGCACTTCCTCAACTACAAGCCTCCAAAGTTCTACGGCACTGGGGGTGCCATAACTTTTGTAAAATGGATGGAAAGTATGGAATCCATCTTTCGAATGAGTGGTTGTACGCCAGAACAACAAGTCCCATACGTTTCTGAGTTGTTTCAAGATGGAGCTCGATTATGGTGGAATCTTCAGGTTCGAATAATGGGCCTAACTACAGCATACGCGTTAACTTGGGATGAGTTGAAAGGAATGATGCATAAGAAGTATTGCCCCCAAACGGAAACCCAGAAGTGGGAAGATGAATTTCGGAGCCTAATGATGGAAGGTCCGAAGGTGTTGGAGTACGTGCAACGACTTCATGATCTGTCACGAATTGTTCCGTACCTGGTGAAACCAGAACTGAAGAAATTGGAACAATTCATTTGGGAACTGGCACCTCAAGTCTTGAGCTTGATGACAGCATCTACGCCACCAACAACTATTGTTGCAAGTAAGATGGGTTTGGCACTCATTACGGAAGCAATTAGGCTAGAAAAACTTGCAAACCCTGACAAGGAAACTCAGGTAGAGTCGTCTGGAAAGAACAAAAGGAAGCTTACCGAAGATACCCAAACGAATAACGATGAACAAAGATCTATTCGAGGTTGCTTTGACTGCGGGGACAAAGGGCATTTCAGGAAAGATTGCCCTAACAACAAACAAGCCAATGATAAGATTTACTTAGAAACTAAACCAAGATGTGCTGGGTGCAAGTATCACCATGATTGTGGATGTCAGAAGCCTAGGTACGGGAGGGAAGGACACAACAAAGGAGGTTGTGGGATGAAGAGTCCCATACAAGGAGAAAACAGTAACAACGCTCTAGGTGGAAATGGGAAAGGAAATGGCTGAATGCTAGGATTCTTCCATTGTAGGGACGTTGGACATTTTAAGAGGGAATGCCCGAAGTTGAAACAAGACCGTGAAAGAAGATCCAACATCGGAGCTTGTGAGGCATGCCAGGATCCAGGTGTGATTTCTGGTACGTTCTCTAACAACCAAAACTTTTACATCTAATCTGTTTGATGCTGGTGTCGATTATAGCTCCGTGTCAATAGAATTTAAGAATATACTTGGTTTAACCGCTAGTAAGTTAGATATTCCCTACTCAATCGAATTGGCTAATGGGAAGTTAGTAGAAGCCAATGAAGTTATCAGAGGCTGTGCGATCGAATTAGGAGAGCGTGAGTTTGCGTTAGATCTACTACCAGTCTAGTTGGGAAGCTTCGACGTGGTGGTAGGAATGGATTGGTTATCAGGCAACAAGACAGAGATAGTTTGTCATGAAAAGATTGTTCGTATCCCAACCGAAGACGGCAAAACAATTGTGGTTCACGGAGGGAAGCGTGACACGCCGCTAAGAATTATCAGCTGCCTGAAAGCGCGAAGGTGTTTGCCGAAGGGATGTGTTGCCTTCCTGGCACACATCGTGGATAAGGAGGCTGCTGAGCCAAGAATCGAAGACATCCCTGTCGTAAGGGAGTACCCAGAAGTCTTCCCAGAAGACTTGCCTGGATTACCGCCTCTGAGGCAAGTGGAGTTCCACATCGACTTAGTTCCAGGCGCCGCGCCTGTGGCTAAGGCACCTTATAGACTTACTCCATCTGAGATGCAAGAACTGTCGACACAGCTTCAAGAGTTGTTAGACAAGGGTTTCATCCGACCAAGCTTCTCGCCTTGGGGAGCTCCGGTCCTGTTTGTTAAGAAGAAGGACGGTAGTTTTCGAATGTGCATTGACTACCGGGAGTTAAACAAGCTGACGATCAAGAATAGGTATCCTCTGCCAAGAATCGATGATCTATTCGATCAACTTCAAGGTTCAAGCTTTTATTCAAAGATCGATCTTCGATCTGGATACCACCAGTTGAGGATTCAAGAAGAAAGTATCCCGAAGACAGCCTTCAGAACTCGTTATGGTCACTACGAGTTCCTCGTTATGCCGTTTGGTTTGACAAACGCACCTGCAGTCTTTATGGATTTGATGAACAGAGTGTGCAAGCCGTACTTGGACAAGTTCGTGATTGTATTCATCGACGACATCTTGATTTATTCAAAGACGAAGGCTGAACACGAGCAGCATCTTAGAGCCATTCTAGCGCTGCTGAAGAAGGAACAGTTGTATGCCAAATTCTCTAAGTGCGAGTTTTGGCTACGAGAGGTGCAATTCCTTGGGCACGTGGTAAATGGAGATGGAATCCACGTGGATCCCACCAAGATCGAGGCGATCAAGGATTGGGAAACGCCAAAGACGCCAACCGAGATTCGGCAATTCCTAGGTTTGGCTGGCTACTATCGAAGGTTCATTGAGGATTTTTCAAAAATCGCTCAACCTTTGACGCTCCTCACCCAGAAGGATAAGACGTTTGATTGGGGAATCAAACAGGAGGAAGCCTTCCAGATATTGAAGGATAAGCTCTGCAACGCGCCTATCTTAGCTCTACCAGAAGGTACTGATGATTTTGTGGTATACTGCGACGCATCGCGCCAAGGATTGGGTTGCGTGTTGATGCAACGCCAAAAGGCTATTGCTTACACATCGCGTCAACTGAAAGTGCACGAAAAGAACTATACCACACACGATTTAGAGCTTGGCGCAGTGGTTTTTGCACTAAAGATCTGGAGACACTACCTTTATGGTACGAAGTGTACAATCTTCACAGATCACAAGAGCCTACAACATATATTCAACCAGAAAGAGTTGAATATGAGGCAAAGACGATGGGTTGAATTGTTGAACGACTACGACTGCGAGATAAAGTATCATCCAGGGAAGGCGAATGTTGTTGTCGATGCCCTAAGTCGTAAAGAGAGAATCAAGCCCATAAGGGTTAGGGCTTTGGAAATGATTACATGGACCGATCTTTCCTTGTACATTCGTGCCGCACAAAAGGAAGCTCTCAAGGAAAGGAATCTTGAAGAGGAATATCTCCGTGGGATGGAGAAGCTTTTGGTACCAAATGAGGAAGAACGTTATGTTTTGAGAAAAGGATTTGGGTTCCTCTGTTTGGTGAATTGAGGAAGGTTATTTTTGATGAAGCTCACAAATCACGGTACTCTATCCACCCTGGAGCGGATAAGATGTACCAGGATCTCAAAGATTATTACTGGTGGCCTAGGATGAAAGGCGATGTTGCTGTCTACGTGAGCAAATGTTTAACGTGCGCTAAGGTAAAGGCGGAATACCAGAAGCCTTCAGGGCTGCTGCAACAACCTGAGATTCCCAAGTGGAAATGGGAACAAATCTCAATGGATTTTGTTACAAAATTGCCAAGAACGCCAAGAGGCCATGATATGATTTGGGTGATAGTTGACCGCCTAACAAAATCCGCACACTTTCTGCCAATCAAAGAAAAAGACAGCACTAGTAAACTCGCGGAAATTTACATGAGAAAGATCGTCGCACGTCATGGAGTGCCTCTCTCAATCATCTCTGATAGAGACGGAAGGTTTGTGTCAAGGATATGGCAATCCTTCCAAGAAGCCTTCGGCTCACAATTGAATCTGAGCACTGCGTTTCATCTGCAAACTGACGGCCAAAGCGAGCGAACGATACAGACTTTGGAAGACATGCTGAGAGCGTGTGTTATGGATTTGGGCGGTAGCTGGGACAAACATTTACCTTTGGTTGAATTTTCATACAACAACAGCTACCACACCAGTATTGGTGTCGCGCCATTTGAAGCCCTTTACGGACGCAAGTGCCGATCACCTCTATGTTGGGCTGACACAGGTGATAGGCAACTCGCTGGTCCCGAGATCGTCCAAGAGACGACAGACAAGATCGCGCAGATTCTTAAACGCATTGAAGCAGCTCGCCACAGACAAAAGGCCTATGCGGATCCAAACCGAAAACATGTGGATTTTCAAGTTGGAGAAATGGTGTTATTGAAAGTTTCACCCTGGAAGGGGGTGGCATGCTTCGGAAAACGTGGGAAGTTAAATCCGCGCTACATTGGTCCCTTCAGAATTCTGGAAAGAATAGGACTAGTAGCATACAAGTTGGACCTACCTGCTGAACTGAATGGTGTTCACGATACATTTCATGTGTCCAACCTAAAGAAAAGTCCAACTCAAGTTGACGTTGCCATTCCCATCGACGAGATTCATGTTGACGACACGCTCCACTTCGTTGAAGAACCTGTCGAGGTCACAGATTGGAAAGTTAACAAGACCCACCGGAGCAGTGTCAAGCTCGTCAAGGTTCGTTGGAATGCCAGACATGGTCCTGAGTTCACCTGGGAGCGTGAGGACCGGATGAAAGAGAAATACCCCCACCTTTTTCCTAAGAACCCTGCTTCTACAAGCAGAACTTAAATTTCGGGACGAAATTTATTTAACGGGGGGAGAATGTGACAACCCGCACTAAACCAGGTATCCGTACGACTTAATTAATGATTGATTACTGCTTAATTACTGTGCTTGCTTGAACTAGCTGATGAACTGCTACTTGAATACTGATACATGTACTTACTGGCATCATACTTGCTTGCTGTCACTACATTATTTACATACGGCACCTTAGTGACAAACATGATGCACAAAGAGCACAGTAACACAATACACGGATAACCTATTGAACATGCTGATAAAGCCAGCATCAGGCAAACACTGCCTCCAAGGCCTATAAGAGCCTGAGATATTTTGCTACACCAATAGTGAGTGTAGGATACAAGGGTTGTAGAACTGCGTCTCTAGGAATAAGATACAATGACTGGATGTGCCTAAAACGTACTTTAAGTACAAAACACAGCACTTTAATAAATAATCCAGCTTCTAGCTGACTAGTAAAGTGCCAAAACATGGGGAAAATACTACTAGACACTTTCTAAAGTGTTGGAATTAAATTGTGTCACTAAAAATAACAATAACGACACTTTAAAGCTTTAGTAACGCTTTAACGGATTATTATCCAACCGAACAACCGGACTATACCCGGAACATGAAAATATTACTATTTTCACTATCTATATTTTTCTGAGCCAGTTAGGGTCCCTGATTACCCTAACACCCGCCATAACGCGTAACATACAAGTAACGGGGTAAGACACTTAACTTAACTAATTACTCCCTAACCATTTAGTTAAAATCGAACCAAGGGATCCCCCCCCAACCGAATCGGTCACCTAGGGGACATACTTGTACCTTGCAAGATTTGTTAAATCTTGGGTGCTAAATATCAAGGGGACATTGTGTCCAATGGTTAAACATGCTTAATCTTTGCCTATAAGTTCTAGTAATTACACCACATAATTATCACAACACAACACTAACTCAAACTCTTCTCTCTTGCCCTCTCTATTCTCGGCCGAACACCCCCTTGCCATCCATCATATTTTCGAGCTTCCTTCATCACATTCCAACATCACACAAGTGTCGAGGATCAAGTATTAGGAGTCTTGGTGCACTCGGAGCGCGAAGGACCACTTTCTTTGGCTTTTATCCACCCGTTTTTCGTCAAGAATCTTCCCTAGCCTTGAGCTAGAGGTATAACACTTAAATCTCATATTTGAACTTATCTAAAGTGGTTAAAAGGATTTTTGTCGGTTAAAACTCAGAATCTTATATGTTGAAGCATTAAAGTTCACTAAAAACATGAAAAATGGTGGTTAATAGCATTTAAGTTGTGTAAAAGTTGTAGTATTTGAAATATATGGTTATCTAGACCCGATCTATGATGTGGTAGCTCGGATCACCATTTAACCCGGTTTGGTAAGATCATGGATCTTAACATAAGCTCGCTTTTGAATGATACAAGGGTTAAAAGGTGAAACTCTACCACACACGAAGCATGAACTTGTGTAAAAATGCTTTACTTGTGTAAACATGTTTTAACTTGTACAAAGGTGTTTAAAACTAGTAGATCTACGTATCTACACCCGGTATTTTCAAAGGACCACATATCAAGGAAACCATGTATTTTGAAAGATGGATCTTACAATAATAAGCATGATTTTATAAACCACAAGTGTGTAAACACTTGTGAAATGAAAAGATCCGACAAAGAACTAGTTTTGTCAAAAGTTACTAGAAGTTGTAAAGATGGATTTTCTCGAAAAACGAGGTTTTTACGAAATCGGATTATTTACACAAAAGATCCAGTAAAAGTAAAGAGATTTACTACATATTTTAGCCAAACCACAAATTCGTATATTTTTGCGATTATGTCTATCTTTGACTAGTTAAAATGTTGGAAAGTTGTTTGATAATGTTGAGAACATTGATTGATTGATTTGTTAAAAGAAAATGATACGCTTGAAAGCGTGGCCACCTCCAGTTACAGAGGAAACTCTGGCGAAATTTTTCTAAATACCTAACACTTAGAAATATTTGCACAACAAGTGTTAGAATCATTTTTGACAGGTTTTCGAAACATAAATTTCGCCATGACTTTATTTACTAAATATTCGGAGGTGGGATTTTCACAAAATTTAACGTGATAAATGTATATTTTTCACACACTGTTTATGATTATTTTGTGAAAATACATAAATATTATTTTTAGAGTAAAAATAATATTTACGAACGTTAACGAATCCAAAATAATACGAACGCTTTCACCATAAATATATAAGTTACACCGGTAATTATATTACCACTCGATTGTTAAAAACGTAACTTACGCACTTACGAAAATATTTTTGAACGCGTACTTTAACAACGTATTATTGGAAGATTATGTGGAATGAAGATATAATATTTTTGAGAAAAATACTTATATTTTGGGATTGGAAATGTATATATATATATATATTAAGTGAGACTTAATAAGTTGCGAACGCACATGTATCAAATCCCCCATCCTTGGGAAGGAGATTAACTACCAAGTATATACGGAACGTAAACACGAAATAGTTGTCTAACTATTTCCCAAAGATTTAACTAAAGCTAAGGCACGGCCGTCCGTCTAATAGAATTAGCACTTGTAGGTCGTCGCACAGCTTTCTGATTTGGAGATACTTGGTAGAGACGCACCGACTATGAGTTCATGTCCCCCTTTTCTCTAACTGTTTTCAGTTTTCTTAACTGCGGGGGTGAAATACATGTTACTTTGTTTACAAATACTTTATATACGGTATGGTTAGCGTAAGGAGGTGTTTTATTCCGATCATGTGAGTGGGTAGGAGCAATATGAGGCCATTAGTCCTCATGTCGGGACCGAGGGACAGGAGCGGTAGATCTATCTGGGTGTAGCGAGCCCAGCCCCAGGCCAAACTAGAAACGGACCTTGGGGTGACTTTGTCCACATACAAATGCCGTGGCGAAATCTGCTAGGTTTGAGTCTCCCTATTTGCACTTCACATATATCAGTGGCCTTGCAAACCATTGGTGATCACAAGTCCCCTTATTGGCTACATACCACGATTATTTCTATACTCACAAGTGTTTTACATACTCACTTACACATGAACTCGCTCAACATTATTGTTGATTTTTCAACTTACATGTATTTCAGGAAATTAACGAGATCTGGCACGGTATGGCATGTTTTCCGCTGCACTAGTTTCCGAGGTCATCCGGGGTTTAGGGGATGTGTCTCTTTCCTGGACAAGACACAATCCTTAAACCATGTTTATGTTATGTTTCAAGTTTGTACTGTCTGTTGAACAAGGTTATGGTTGTTAGGGTATGTTCCCGTTAAAACAATGGTACTGTATTTGGTTTTCAAAACTTAATGGATGATCTTGCATGTTTTTAACTCATATAGCTTGGTTATGATTAAGCTATGGTATTAAGAAGTCACACCAAATTAACCACGCTTCCGCAAAAGCCAGGGTGTGACATACAGAAGTATCCGGAACACATCCTCGTCATGGGACGGATTAGCACGATCTGGGCCGAACCAGAGTGGTATCCTACCCTCAAGTGGAATAAGAAGGGTTAGTTGTGGTGTTTCTTAAATTTGCTTTGATTATTTTCTCATTTTGTATGCTTTACGTCGTTTCGGTTTATAGATATTATTTATCGTTTGTTTTTGTGCAGCTATGGGTTTAAGGGAGGCTTTGAGATTGAAATCTTTTGATTCCAAGGAGCTCGACGTCCGGGCCACCAGGACACCGAAATGCGATCCTCCATATCTAAGTATCGTCCATGAGAACCTATATCAAATTCGAGAGCCCGAGGTTCCGGATAATCAGGGAGGTTCGGCCGGTCAAGGAGCTTCGGGTTCAGCTCCTGCGGCACAAATAGCGAATATTGCTCCGGCTCAGGCTGCGGTGGTTGTTGGTGATGACAAAGGCAAGAAAACAAGTTCGAGCGGGACGAAAGGGTCCGGCTCTAAGTTTGTTATTGAGGACGAAGGGGTCCATCTTTCTGTTGGAGACGAAGGAGAGCGTACTGAAGGGGTAAAAGAGGGTGGTGACGACGATGATGATGATGAAGAGGAGCTTCCCCAGGCTAGTTTGAAAAGAAAACGGACTATTTCTTCTAAGTCCGGTCCGAAACCTAAGCAAGTGAAGAAGAAGAAAACAAACTTCAAGACTATCACCTTAGATGATGAGGATGATCAGGTTACCGAATTTTCTACTGCCGAGGGTATATTGGAGAATTTAGATGCCCATCTTCACGGGGGTCGTACCCCAAGGGACCGCCCGGTAAACATTCCATTGAGCCCCTTGTCCTTCGGAGGGGGAGCTACCAAGGTTATTACAGACGTCCATATGTCCGATCCTTTATATTTCAAGAAGGCCGAACCTTCTCCTCCGGGTAAGCTTACCACGGGGGTTGGTTCTAATGTGTCAAGGCCGAGCCCCAAACCAATTGATGGTGGGGATAGTGCCTCTTCCTCTCCTTTATGGTATAACACTGAAGCTGTTTTCTTGTCCCGGGAGCTAGGTTCGAGCGGTGTCGAAGACATGGATTCGGCTCGAGCATTGGAGAAATATGTACCGGAGTGGTCGTTGACGAACAAGGATAGGATTGTGGACGCTCTGTCGGCGAAGATGGCATTATTTCACTTGGGGACCCCGGCTGAGCATTCTCATTATCGAAAGATGAGCGGGCCGGAGCTTGGGAATGCCTTAATGCTGAATCAAGCCCAGTCGAATTCTTTGGTGGTGGAGACTTATAAACGTTGGATCGATTCGGAGTCAACTTGCCGCAAGCTTCAACGTGAAGTTGAAAATTTAAAAAATGAAGACAATGTTCGATCGAAGACAAAGCAGGAGCTATCTTCTCTCCGTTCTCAAAATGACCGTTTGAGGGAACAGGTTTTAGAGGCCAAAGAAGTTAATAAATCTTCTCAAGCTTCAGCTGCGGCTGCTTACGAAGCTCGGGACAAAGCCCTTCAGGATTTAGAAGCTTTTAAGTTGGAATTCGCTAATCTGGAGAAAAAGTTATCTGGTGCGGAGAAGAAGCATGCGGCTGAGTTGAAGGAAATGCAAACATCTCATGATCAGCTTCTGGCCGATTATCATCGCTTGATTGATGGTACGTTCGTAATTCGTCTTTTATTGCTTCCTTTTCCCACTTATTGAATCTTGTTTTTCTTCAGTTAAAGATGAATTAGAGAGGGCTCGTGACAGGGAGATTGAGTCGCACAAAACGACGATTGACGAAGCGAAAGAGATGTTGATTTGTTGTGAAGGTGAAATGGTTGAATCGTACACCCAGTTTTCGGAGCTCATGCTCACCAAGCATTGGTTCTTGACAGACGGGGTCGCATGGGTGGTCAAACTAGTGCATCAAAGCCCAGAGTTGGAGAAGGTGGTTGCTGACTTAGTGAACAATGTTAATGCGGTCGGAGTGAATGAGGGGATTAAGCAAGGTTTCAAAGCTGCCCATGACTCGGTCCGTTCTGCCGAAGAGGTTCCAGGGTACGACAAGGGAGCTGAGGATGCGCTAAACGCCGCGATAAAGGCCTTTGATAACTTCCACATCTCCGTTCTTGGGAAGGTGGCGGAACTGGTGGATAAACCCTTGTCCGTCATTAAACAGGAAAGTCAGCTTCCCATCGTAAAGGATGATATTGAAGCTTAAAATTTGGTTTTAACAATCGTACAACGTTTTACCATTATTGTGGCTTGTAATCGCACAATTTTAAACTTTTCTTTTGGCATGTTTGCACAGTTTATCTTTTTTGTTTGTGGTATCTCACTGATATGTTTATCTTGCTTCTCATGAAATCATGATTTTGATAACGGGTATTCATTCCTGACTACTTAGTTTTTAGTTTGCGTCCAAACTGCACTGTTCGACCAGGTTTTTTCTCGGTTCACTTAGGTGACTGAGCTTTTAGCAAGAAGTTTTTGTTGACTTTCTTTGCTTAGTAGATTTTTATAGTCGGACCGAACTTGGTACGGACCGTTTGCTTAATAGATTTTACTGTTTTGGAACTATTTAAGCCTCCTCGATCGGCGCGAGGCATGGGTCGAGGCCCGTTTGTGCACATTTTTTGACATCGTTCGAACTTATACATATGATACGATTTATACTTAAAAAAAGTACAGATCGCTTTATTTGATTACTTAATCATAGATCCGGGGAAGACCCTCCCGGTTACATGGAAAACAAAGATTAGTTTGGGGTTTTACCCAATGTTTTAAAAACCGGTTTTTAAATCAAACCGGATTAGGCTAAAAAATGGTTCAACCGGTTGAACCAGGTTGTACCGAGCGGTTCAACCGGGTTGACTAACTAACTCTATAATTTCATAAATTACAACATCAACTCAAAAGTTAATCAAAAAAATGCATGATTACATATTAAAAGATGATCCAAAAGTAAATCCATAATAAAAAATAATCTAAAAGATAATCGAAAAGGCTCATTCTATACACACCCCCTCCTTCCTGATTACACCCCCCCTTGTGAGAGGAAAACTGTCGGTCCCACGCAGGCCCCACCTGTAAGTATGTGAGAGGAGGGGGTGAAAAAAGTAAATAGGGGGGGGGGGGTGTAGAAAGTAGTACCCATCGAAAATCTTTCAAACTCTTTTAAATGAAAGTGTACGATATGTTTAAGCCAAACTAAAATAACTCTCGGCCGGTACCGGTATTACGTTTCAAACTGGTATACCGGATTTTACCGCCGGTACAAACGTTATGCCGTTTCACTTATTTACCGGGGTGTTTCGTACCGGATTTACATCTGCAAACGGTAATACCGGTATAACCGGCCGGTATTTACCGGTTTTTAAAACATTGGTTTTACCCTCCCTACTTACATATGGAAATTGAAAATAGAAAATAGGAAATAGCGATCTTTTTTAGCCGTGTCCGGCTTGTTTACATGAAACATTTCTTCAGATGTACCCCGTTCCACGTCCTGGGAACTGGGGTTCCATCAATTTTCTCCAATACGTATGAGCCTTTTTCACTAGCTTCTTTGACTCGGTACGGTCCTTCCCACTTTGGGGTTAGCTTGCCAGGGGCTTCAACACGGCTCGCATCATTGCTTCGGAGCACATAATCTCCGACCTTGAACTTGTAGAGCTTGGCACGGGTGTTATAGTATTTTTTGATCTTCTTTTTGTACCGGGCTTCTTTGATCGCTGCGATGTTTCGGCGCTCTTCTAGCATATCAAGATTGGATCGGAGCTCACGCTCATTTTCCTCCCAAGTTTTACACCTTTGATTTGGGAGTCCGATCTCTGCGGGGATTACGGCTTCTGTGCCGTATGTAAGATTGAACGGTGTTTCTCCGTTACTAGTCTTGTGCAACATTTGGTGAGCCCACAGTACATTCGGTAATTCGTCCGCCCAACCTTTGCCTTCGTAACCAAGCCTTCTCTTTATCCCATCAACAATTCTTCGATTTATCTGCTCGACTTGCCCGTTCCCCTGGGGGTGAGCAACCGAGGAAAAGACTTGGTTAATCTTCAAGTTTTCGCACCAGCGTTTGAACGAGTTTTCCGCGAATTGCTTTGCGTTGTCGCTTACGATATAGAGTGGAAGACCAAAACGGCACACGATTTGTTCCCAAAAGAATCTCGTTACATTATAGCCGGAGATGATCGTAAACGGTCGAGCTTCCACCCATTTGGTGAAATAATCCACTGCGACTAGCAAGTACTGGGCGCTTCCGCTTGATCGTGGAAAAGGTCCGACTATGTCGACGCCCCACTTTTGAAAGGGCCATGCCGCGGTTACCGGTATCATCTCATTCTTAGCTTGAAGGCTTATGGGTGCGTGCTTCTGGCACTCATCACACTGTTGGAGCTCTTTAACTGCGCTTTCGTGCATTCCGGGCCAGTAATACCCCGCATTTTTTACCTTTGTCACAATCATCTTAGGTCCGGCATGGATACCGTAAATGCCATAGTGTATTTCCCTGATGATATAACTGGCTTGCTCCGGGTCCAGGCATTTTAACAGAGGCCCGAGGAAAGTCTTTCGGTATAACCCTCCTTCTTGCATCTGGTATTGAAGAGAGTTAATTTGGATCTTTCTCGCCTCTGCCTTATCGACCGGTAGAACATCATGCACCAAGTAGTTGATTATAGGCGTCATCCATGTTTGCGAAGGAGCTTCTACTTGCATAACCTGCGGAGTCGCAATTGAAGGTGCGGTTAGATGACTAAATGACACTGACGCCAATTTGCTCGATGCATCGGCCTTTTTGTTTTTGCTACGGGGAACGTGCTCGACTTTACATGCTTCGAATGATGCCATGACTTGCTTCACCTATTCGAGATATTCGATCATGTTAGCTTCCCTTGCTTCGTATTCTCCGTTCACTTGATTTGCTACGAGCAACGAATCTACATGAGCTACAACGTTTCTTGCTCCGACTTTCAACGCCAGGCGCAGACCAGCTAAGAGGGCCTCGTATTCGGCCTCATTATTTGAACTCTTGAATTCTAGTCGGAGCGCATACGTCATATCCGTACCATCTGGATCGGTAAGAATTAGGCCTGCTCCCGCTCCTTCGGCGCTGGAAGCCCCGTCTGTATACAGAGACCAAGGCTTATCTGGAGCTTTCTCGATTTCTTGCATTTCCTTATCCTCCAGCAACTCAACTAAGAAATCAGCTATCACCTGCCCTTTTAACGGACCTTTGGTTCTGAAGGTGATATTGAATGCGCCCAACTCGATCGCCCATTTTGCCATTCGACCTGAAACTTCAGGCCGTCGGAGAACATGCTGGATTCTTTGATCCGTTCGTACCTCGATCGGGTGGGCTTGAAAGTATCGGCGAAGTCTTCTTGAAGCATGGACTAGTGCCAGAGCCAATTTTTCCAAATTTGAGTACCTTGTTTCGTAATCTTTTAGCGTTCGGCTCACGTAACAAATGGGGAT